>CM065127.1:38495000-38850000 GCA_033026305.1 Cirrhinus molitorella | reverse complement strand
ATTTACAAAATATCTTCATGAAACATGATCTTTACTTAATATCCTAATGATTTTTGTCATAATAGAAAAATCTATATTTATGTGCTGTCAAATTAATTGCATCCAAAATAAAAGTTTATGTCTACATATTATATGTGTGTTTACTCTGTATATTTATTATGTACATATAAATACACACACATACATGTATACATTTAAAAAAAAAAAATATATATATATATATATTATATTATAATATAATATAATATAATATATTATAATATAATATAATATAATATAATATAATATAATATAATATAATATATTATATATATATATATATATATATATATATATATATATATATATATATATATATATATATATATATATATATATATATTTACACCTGTATACAATTTAGATCATAAATAAATATAAATATTTTAGATATAAATCTAAAATATTTTTCTTCACAGACATAGAATGTAAACAAACTTTTATTTTGGATGCGATTAATCATGATTAATTGTTTGACAGTGCTACCAAAAATACATTGTATGGGTCAAAATTATTGATTTTTCTTTTATCCCAAAAATCATTAGGATATTAAGTAAAGATATGTTCCATGAAGATATTTTGTAAATTTTTGATTAGTAATATGCATTGCTAAGAACTTCATTTGGACAACTTTAAAGGCGATTTTCTCAACATTTTGATTTTTTTGCACGATTCCAGATTTTCAAATAGTTGCATCTCAGCCAAATATTGTCCTATCCTAACAAACCATACATCAATGGAAAGCTTATTTATTCAACTGTCAGATTAAGTATAAATCTCAATTTTGAATAGTTTACACTTATGACTGGTTTTGTGGTCCAGGGTCACAAATACAGCTGGCAGGGACTACAACGAGCTACTTCCCAGGTTGATGACATCACAAACAGATATTTGCATAAACCCCGCCCACAGAACATGCAGCAAAGGGGTCATGTTGCACTGCTTTTTTAATGTTCTAAAGCAGTGGTTCTCATAAAACAGTGTTCATTAGCGTTCATTTTTTTAAATGAAGCATTAACACATGTTAGACTGCACCCCATAAATACAATCAAATAAGCCTAGGAAAAAATCATGAGCTTCACTTGGACAGGAGAAGAGAGATGCAGCGTTTCAGAAGAATTACCTGGTCAAACTCGAGGGCTCCTGGGTAGAGCGGCCAGCCCAAGAAGAGCTCAGCGATCACACATCCCAGCGACCACATGTCTATGGCTTCACAAAATGGCAGGCCAAGAATGATCTCTGGAGCCCTGTGATGACACAAACACCGACATGAGAAACAGTCACCATAACAAAACAAACCTTCAAAATGTCACCCTCAGACTAGAAACTATGAGAACTATGCTTCTGCATTGTCACTGAATTCCTGATTCGATTACATTCTTTTGCACCTTTTCAATTTACAAACGGTAAATATTTACCATTGTTTTTCTTGGTCATTTTATTTCATGTAAATAAATAAATAAATAAACAAACAAATAAATACACATTAAATGCTCTGTGTTGTACTTTTAATGCATTAAAAGTAACAAGAGTTTCGTAATCAGATTATTATTTTCAAGTAACTAGTAAAGTGATGCATTACTTCTTAATTTACAAGAAAATAGTTAATTTTTCAAAAAAGTAACACCAGTTAACACCAGATTAACTAACATTTGTGCTTCATTTTTCTCCTTGCTGAAGAGTGTTGAACTTCCTTCTCCTACAGTTCTACTGTACAGACGTCAGTTTACTTTTCCTTCAGTCTTAGGCTTCCTGGTTCACTTTTTGGTGTAAAAAGGGCTTTACATTTGCTAAAAATCAAACTTTTTATTTTAAAAACAAAAAAGTCCAAGCAAGCCCTGCCCAGATTTAAAAAGTAACGCAAAACTAATGCAACTTCATAATGCAATTAATTACTTCTTTAGGGAGTAAAAAAAAAAAAAAATTGCAATGCATTACTTTCAAAAGTAACTTTCCCCAACACAAAAACAAATTTTGAGATGAGCAGTAAGCGCAAATGCATTTAAAAGAATATTATAAATTATATAACCAAACTAAGTTAAGTTGACAAAACGGTACTGGGCAGGTGGAAAAATTCCATAGAACCGCCTGGAAAAGGTTACTCACAAGGGCAATTTAATTTCAGTGAGTCATGGAATTTCGAACATTCTTTCCCATTTGTACAGTGCAAGCCCATAAAACTGATTCAGTGAGTGACAGAGACTGTGGACTGCCACAATTTGGCACCAACTCTGTAACATCTGCAGAACAGGAGATACACTACTAGGCGATGCACTGCAAATAATATTTGTGTGGAAACTGACAAAATAGGCGTTTTTCAAAAGAGCAATCTTGGATCAAATCATTCAAAAAACAATTTGATATTTCACCCATTTCCAGAAGGGGTCCACGATATTCAAGAAAAACATGTAAGAGTAACGTATATCCTGCCAGTTGTTACGCAAGCAAATAATTACACATGAAATATTGATACGAGTCGAGTTCTTAAAATCCTATTTATTATCTTACATCCATTACAGTGTACCAATCATTTTGGCAGCAAGACAAACACTTTGACAATTGTACCACAGCCTACTATTAATAGCGAAACCGGTTTCATTTTACAGCGAATACAGTCGATAACTGGAGCACAAGACGAGAGCAGTTGTGTTCGAGAGAACGCTGAGATATGAGAGATGCGAAAGGAACGCTGACCTCAAATACCTAGATGAGCGCTGTGTTATTCAGCATCGCTGATGATGATGGCTGTAATAACACGCCTCCGAATCTTCAATTCAAAGGATCAAACTGAGTTTAAACAGGCCAGCAGTCCGTCTTTGTCAGCGTTTGTTAGTTTGGGGGTTACCAGGTCAGTGAGCTGGTGCTTTAAGTGTAGCCATGGTGACGCAGCAAGCCCAGCGACTGCTTAGCAACAAATCACCACGGTGATCTCATTGAATGGCATTAAGGTCTCTGCGTGTGAAGCTGTGATGCTGCTCCACTCAGCGCTCATCACTCACACAAACACATACACACTTCTGTTATTGAAATATGAACTCACAGCATTTTTAGGAATTACAATCTGTGTATATTTTCTTCTTAGTAAAATACCAGAATGTAGTTTAGCAACATGCAAAAGACAAAAAAGGTCTTAAGTTGACATGCATGCTTAGCTCATGAGTACAGCTGAAAGGATGGCTTTATAAGTATACTCCATTTGCCAGCATGCACCAACACTGCTGGTCATGAATATGAATATTGTGAATATTGTGCAATATTGTTAAATGTTTTGCTTTTAGCTGCTTCGGCTTACATCCTTTCATTATAACCTACAAAGTGAACATGATGTAAACAAGGGAATCTGTGCTGGAGTTATTGACAGCTTCAGTGATTATAAAAGGAAGCACAACTGTATAAGCCTTGCTTTGTTTATAATCCATCACACTGTTAATATCAGATTATTTCTCATGGTACTAGCTGCAGCAGGACTGTGTGTTTCTTTGGTTTGCGTGCGTTTCCTTGTTCTTCAAAAGAACTTGCTTTGTTGCACATATATATGCAACAAAAGTTCATTGTTCCATCCAAATAATGAAGAAAAAAAAAAAAACGTGCTGTCACTTGATAAAAAAAAAAGAAGAAATCGAAAAGAAAAGTTTTTAAATATACTTTTAAATGTGAACTTATTGCAATATAATCTTCAAATTAATGTACAAAAACATAAAATAAAGTAGATTTAATTTTTATTTATTTTATTTTTTTTATGACTCAAGGCGAGCATCACCGATACCAATATTTATTTTCTTTTGTTCTTTATTCATAATATTTAACCATTGACTATAGCCATTCAACATTACAGTATAATTGAGAGCTATCAATTTTAACATTTATTACAATTCTAGAAGTTACTGATTTCCTCTTTTTTCTTTTGTTCTTTGATAAACACAGCAGCTGGGGTATTAGGTGATTTGGCTGCTATTACTTTAAGAGCTGCCGCTGCTGAACGTAATGCAGATCATTTCTGCTTTAATATGAAATGATTCAGGCTACAGCATGTGTCACAGCATTTGTGTGTGCTACGAGCACAGTATAACGGCTGACAGGAAAGGTAAATTTGTTTTTACCGACATATGGCCTGACCACATCTCATCTAAATGCAGTTCACTGTTGTTCGCTGTAATTTTGACAGCACTAATATAGTATTCAGCGTCTATGCTACTTCTCACCAGAAGTTATGAACAGTAAAAAATGAACACATTTAAACAGAAGTATTAGGTGTCAAATAATCACAATTTCCAGTAGTTTGATGTTGTTCTCTTTAGTTTGCTTTCTGAATGTAAAACAACAGCACACACTACTGTTGCTACAACTAGCATAAAAAAATAAAATCTAAACACATGCAAGACCCAAGTAAGCACAATTAGAAAATTCAGACTGTGCAAATACAGTATGCATCTACTATATTGATGATGACATTATGTCAAACACTATATGCAT
Organism: Cirrhinus molitorella; assembly: GCA_033026305.1. Lineage (NCBI taxonomy): Eukaryota > Metazoa > Chordata > Actinopteri > Cypriniformes > Cyprinidae > Cirrhinus > Cirrhinus molitorella. The sequence goes on along the minus strand of CM065127.1, from coordinate 38,845,488 downwards.
ATACCCTTGAATATACCTAAAAAAAATAAAATGATGCTATGGGCTTTACCTCACTTCAAATGTGCCATTTGTGAGGTTTCATGAGTGACAGTCTTATAAGATTTCAATTCAGTTTGAAGATAAACACCCATGTAGACAGGAAACAAATGCTGGAGGTCTTTTAGGCTCTGGTGCATTAATACGGGACATGCATTACAACATTCAGTCCAAAAAAACCTGCATTAAACCTCCTCCTACAAGCTCCCTTATATCAACTGAAGGAGTTCACAGAGCTTCCTGAAGTCTCCATGAATAAAGCAGCTCATTCTCCAGCAGCCGCTGGGTGATGATCCACTGCAGTTCTCATATATCGTCTCTCCTCCATAAACATGTGAGAGCCGATCCAATAACGGCATCTCCGTCCATATATCTGATCCGTCTCGGAGCGGCACTGAATCACAACAGTGAAAATATCTGTCCTGACTGACTGCATGCACTAATGAAATCTGGGATGTTTTTGGAGGGTGGGTTGTTCCTCTGTGCAGACTAGCAGTTCCCAACCTTTTGTCTATTAAAGCCTTACATTATAGAAAAGACTCAAGCAAAAATCAAGCACCAGCTAGACACACACTGATTTTAGGAGTGAAATTTAAGCACTTTTACAGCACTGTCAGTCTGTGTTCTGCACAGATAGTGACACTGTTAATCATAAACTATAATAATTATAAATGCACTTATTAAAATTAACAGTTTGTCCATATGCAGCGTCTAGAGGTTGACCGATGTGTTGGTTTTGCCGATTAATCGGCACCGATAGTTCATTGGCGGATCGGTTATCGGCAAAAATCCATGCTGATGGAGTTTTTGGGTGGCATCCGTTGCTGAAGCGGCTGAGAAGGCTCCGCTGTCATTATACAGTATGAGAGTCATAGATATGCATGATGAGAGCGGCCTCTAGAGGCGGAAATCACTAACAACACGTGCAGTTTGTTTACACACATGATACTAAGCGCTGAACACAGCGGGACACTTAAGATGCAGATTTAAAACCTCAACAATGAACTATAGTGCATGTTTTCAAACCATTACTTAGTAAGAATTTTGTTGACTAGATGCTGCATTAGTAGAGAAAGCACAGCAGTTTGTTTGCCATAAAGGCTGAGAGGAAGAACATTAGCCGCACTTCAAAAGGTTAAAACAATGTGACCAAAACATGCAAGTCCAACCCAAATGTTTAATGTCACAATTCTTACCATCTATTTGCATTAGTTTATATCCAGAGGATCACATTAATGCATCTGTTAGCCAGCAAGTTGCATATTTAAAACTACTGACGTGAGAAAGCAAACTGCTTCATTCAGCCCACAGAAATCCTGCTGCGCCAGAGTGCCATTCACACAGTTTTACATTAAATACATCATATCTGTCCCAAATCAATGTAAATATACATAAAAATTCACCCTGGGCTGGAAGATTGTGTGTATTGCGCATTTTTAACATTTTTTTTTTTCTGTTACTCTAATAAAGTCTGCATATTTCATATAGAGAGCTATAATATAGATTGTGCATTAAACACCGAACTTCAAACTCATCAATGCTGCTTTTTGATGCTATGGGCTTTAACCCACTTCAAACGTGCTATTTGTGAGGTTTCATGAGTGACATTTATAAGATTTAAATTCAATTTGAAGATAAATACCCATGTAGACAGAAAACAAATTTTGGAGGTCCTTCTAGGCTCTGGTGCATTAATACTCAATGCCGCTTTTTGATCATTCCTGAAGTAAACTTATGACCGTTGGAGGATTAAATAAACAGTTTTAGACCACTGTTTGAACTGAATGTGACGCGTCCGGTGTGTGTGATTAATGTTACAAGTTCTTCTGAACACGTGCTGCGCTTTTGCCAAGTATTTGACTAAAATAGTTGATTAGATATTCATCAGATGTTCTAGAATAGAAGCAGGTAAACTGTGGGTGTATACATGCAATATCCATATGATGACATTTCAATACTATGGCCTTTGTGTAGATCGGTTGATTAATTGGTATCGGCCAGTGTGGTGCAACCTAGCTATTGGTAAAATCCAATATCGGTTGACCTAGGGGTGTGCGATATTGACAAAAAAAAAAAAATCTCGATATTTTCTGGGATTTTGTTGATGGTGATACTTAGACGATATTTTTGCTGTGTGTGTTATTTTGCTTAAAAAGGACTACAGTGTAAAGATTTTGATATCATTCATATTCTGTGTGGTCAGTTCACAGCAGTGATAATTATTATTTTCCTAAAAGTTTAAATGGATTTTTAAATTGACCTTTTATGGGCATTTTTTACCTTTATAAAGCCTTTTTTTTTTTTTTTTTCTAAAAGTGTGCATCAACTTTTGAGTCTAATTCTCACATTTAATCAGTAAATTATAATAATAATAATAATACATTTAGTCTGTTACTAAACAAATGAAATCAGTATCAACAAAATTCATATTTGCAGAAGCTGCATATAAAGTGGCATTTAGATGCATTTCCACATTAAAGCGCCAGCAGGTGTCAGTAAGTCACTGCTAATAAGCGAGTCATTGCGATTGAACCGAATCATTTAAATGGTTGATTCATTCAGAAACTAAACACCTTCATGTTGCTCAGAGACACAAAACAGTGCTGTGGCTGTGTTTGGAATGATTTTTGTTTGTCAAAAATTAAGCAAAATCAGGAAAAATACTGTCTAAAACATAAGTTAATATTAACTTCTTGTCTCTTGGACTGTTGTATAAAATCAACGTCACATTTATAGTCATGCTGATTTTTGAAGGAAAAACTTCACTCTTCGTGTGATATTGTTTAACTAGATGAAATTCTATAAATATATACATTTTCTGTCCCCATATCTTGAATTCTGTGCTCATTTCTAAATGCATTTTAATAGACTGAATCATGCAGCGAAAGAATGCACTCTAAATGTGTACTTACAGACTTACTCTCATATTGTAATGTTATGTGTGCACTCCGTAGGTGTGTTTTGTTCGTTTTTCGCATTATACTCAATGTCAAATTGCCCATCATTAAAACAACAATTTCAATATTATCGCAGACGATATATATCGTGAACCCCTAGGTCGACCTCTAGTTATGCATGCTCTCCCAACCAACCAATCAGACTCTAAGGTACCAGCCAAAAGCCATGGTAACCAATTACAAAATCAAACACAATGTTTAACATTTGAACATTTCTTGAAAAAATACAAAATCATCATCAGCAGAAATAGAGTGAGAAAAAAGTATGATACCGCTAAAAACGTGTCATGTTTAAACTACAATCAATAGGTTGGCAACAGCGGCTGCATGTTTAAACCTGAAATAACTCTGGATCAAATTCAGAACATGCATGTCATGACAGAACACTCAAACCAAATGCTGATCTAAAATCAGCTCCATGTACTTACAGTTACAATATAGTATGGCCTACATGATGCCATCAGTGCCCAACTATTTTTGCATTGGCATTAAAAATATCCTCTTGCTTCACAGGGTTACTTTTCATTAACCCAAGAGTAGGACACAAACACTCATCTGCCATACCATATCTACACAACGCCTGCGGCTCTGTTCCCGGAATATTTACTGAAGTCTGGAGTTGAAGTAATAAACGAGTAATCAGACTCAAAGACGCCTAGGGTTGTGATGTTGGTACTGTATGTGTGTTTAAGTCCAGTCAAATCACCTTTTATTATTATTAAACCTATATTTATTGAATCAACACATAACAAACCACACCTGTCATGCAGTCATTGGTTTTTGCAGAGAGAATTACAGGTCTCACTCCACAGCTCGCTCTCATAATCATGGACTTAAATGTGCGCTCTAAAAGCAAACACCCATGCATCGCTTTAGCCTTTTCCCTGGTAAGCAGCTGGCCAGCATGAACCTTGTGTAGGTCTGTAAACTTCAAGGAAATGGTCACAATCATGCTAATGTTTTCTCTTGGTAAAAACCAAAATAAATCATCGTAGCCATTTTGGAAGTGCGTCGCTCCAGGAAAATAGAAAATGGACACAGAGGCGGGACGTGGGTGGAGCTAAGATGTCTGGTTTTTAAATGTATTAAAATAATCCTGATAAAGTAACACCCTAAGAAAAAACAAACGCAATAACACGGCTGGGATGCCAAGTTCAACTGCTGGAATAAGCGGAGGTAATGTGACGGCTGCCTGACACCTGTCACTCAACTGGCCACGCCCTTAATTATGCAGAATTTTAATGCTTAATATAAATTAAATGTTTTGTTTTTTTTTTCCCCAGTTGAATAAAGTACTATTTTTCCCTATACATTTCATTGTTAAGGATTCTTCGTAAGCATTTCACCATTTCATTTGAGAAAACTACCTTCATATCACAGAAATACACAACAGCTGCAAGTTCTTCACAGCAACCCATCAAAATAAAAGTTTACGATTAAAAAAAGAAAAAAAACACAATGGTCAGAAATGCACTGTTTAGCAATCTAAAGACTTAATGTAACAACAATGCCACTACTACTGAATATTAATAAATCTTTATTTTTAAATGAGTAAACACATTTGTTTTCTTTTTAATTTTTGCAGTAAACATTGTTGCGCTGCACTGTTTTGCCCAAAAATAAAAGGGTTTAATTTTCGTTTGATCAGGATAAATTAAAATGTTTTATGCCTTCATCTGATTACCAGAAAAATTAAGATTTACACATTTCATAGGGCCCTATTATTGTTAAAAAAAAAGGACCCTATACTTAAAAAAAAAAAGTTTAAAATACAGGTCAGTGGCTCTTAATTTCTTTTTATAAATTCACCATTTGTAAACTGATGTTAACTCTTCATTTTATTAGAAATATCAGTAGCATTTGTATTAAAACTATGTTCACTGAATGTAAAACAAATTAAATAAATAAAAAAAATAAATCGAATCGAGATATCCAAATCGATACCCAGCCCTAGGTATAAACTCTCCAAAAGATAAACCCTAAAAACATTTTCGTAGTAAGACAGACACAACAAATCCTCAGAGGACTGAAGATGTTTTGAAGCAATTACACAAACACATAGAAAAAAAAAAATGCAATATGAATCATACCACTTGATATTACGGTTTCAGAGACAGGTTGGAACTAGACGGCAGTCCTGCCGGCAAAGTCCTTCGCAGAGACCAGAGGAAATTCCCTGTTACTCTGTAAGGCCACTTTCAAGGCTTTCAATGTGAGGTTACAGCAAGACATTCCTAAACAAGACATCTTCAAGATTGTATCTTTTTCAGAAAGCAAAAGGCAGAGATCTTCATACATCCAGATTAGGAAAACCAAACAAAGGCTATAACAAATCTGGTGATAAAGCACATCTTGAAACTCAAACCAAAGCCAGATCTACTGCTCTGAACAGATCCAAGCAAAACAGTACTCTTGTGGGAGATGAGGGCTTTGGTATTTGAGCCAAGGTAAGTGCTGAACACATGGCTTTCTGTCAGCAAACAGCAGACCTAACTAGAAATGTGGCGGTATTCAGTAACACGAAATATCACGATAATGAATATGCACGGTATTGTTATTGTGGGCATTTCAAAATACCAAAAATAATTATTTATTAAAAATTATTCCAAATTTTGAATGCATTTTAAGCATACTTTTCCCATTAACTGGTTAAATGCACAACACTGCTGTAAACTGCGTCGAAGATGCGTGACATAAACAGAAGCACATGAGACACGCTTTGGATAAAAGTGAAAGTGCACATTCACTCTCTGACAGCAGATGGCGCTAAACCGCAAATGCAACATTAACCCGGAAGCAAAGCAGCTGCGCTACTTTCTAAAACGTTTTTAAATGATTTATATAGCCATTCAGATTTGTGTATTTGCAGTGGTGTTCATCACAACACCAAACTTTAATATTTAGACTCAGTAGGCTATTTATTTGAACACTTTTTCATTTTAATCTGGACTACAACTACCCTAGATATTGTTTGAAATTGTATTCTAAGTGATTCTTTATTGTTCAGTCACATTTTACTTTAGGGCTTCATTAGTTAACATTAATTAATTAGTTAAAATAAACCCCAGTGAATAATAATAATAATAATAATAATAATTAAAATTATTTAAAAAAAAATAAATAAAAAAGTTAAAAATAAAAACAAAAACAAAAAAAACCTGAAATAAAAAAAAAGTTTTTTTTAAAAAATAACCTGAGCTAATATGAACTAAAAGTTGTGTTATTTTTAACAAAGGTTAATAACTTCTGTAGCAAATGTAGCTTTTGTTCATTGATCATGTTAACTAATAATAATTAACTAATAAGATCTTACTGTAAAGTCATACCTATCGGCCTTTTAATTCTTTTGCACTTTAATCTGTGTCATTTTTTTTTTGTGTGTATTGCTTTATTGTGTTTTAATGTTCAGAAATTTGTTATTATACTGTATTATGACATCACATTTTTGCAACTAAATTTCAATATCATGACAATAATACCGTATTTATTGCAACATGAAAATTTGATACCGCATATCCCTAGACCTAACACTTGTGCAACTCCATAAGCAAACCTGCTCAGATTAAGAGAACAGCAGATCATCACTGAAAAGTAACCTGAAATGAGGCTCCTGCCCCAAGACTGAACTTCTGCTGAAATATTTACTCTGTATCCATTTGTTTTAGAATACCACATGGAATATGAGGAAACCTCAAATCTCATAAAATCTATATCCAGTAATTCACTAACTTTATTTCCTTATTCTAGCAGATGGAGAAGGATAAGCTGATGAAGTCACATCATAGTTCTCTTTTGAGAGCACTGCTGGGAACTGCCACTAAACAAAGACTAATAAAGAATCTGGTCCCAGAGCGAGGGGGTGAATTCCTCATAGGAGGGATTCCCATAAAGCCCTGACATCTGCTTTACTTACAGTACACTGAATTAAAGGACAATCGAAGTTAAGCAGAAAGACTAACAACATGTTGCGAACGGTTAGTAAAGAGAGTTAGTAGAGGTCAAACAAGTTAAGCTGAGTGAAGACAAGTAGTCAGAGCAAAAAAAAAAAAAACACACCACTCTGCAAAATATACATAAATCTGAATATTATAAAAAGTTCACCCACCAGTTTTTCCTCTAGATTTATTGCCGTTTGTGAATCCGTTTTCACAGAAACTACTTTTCCACCGAAATAAAAGCTTGAGGGCTTAACGCTTATAAAGTGAAATACTGTAAATGAAATATCTGTGTTTCATTTGCCTTTATTTCACAGTGCAGCTGTATTTCAACAGTAATATTAGGGCTGTAAAACTATTAATCCTACTAAATCGCATCCAAAATAAAAGTTTGTTTACTTACTATATGTGACCCTGGAGCACAAAACCTTAAGTCACTGGGGTATACTTGCAGCAATAGCCAAAAATACATTGTATGGGTCAAAATTATTGATTATTTTGAATGCCAAAAATCATTAGGATAATAAGACCATGTTCCATGAAGATATTTAGTAAATGTCCTACTGTAAATCTATCAAAACTTAATTTTTGAAAAGTAATATGCATTGCTAAGGACTTCATTTGGACAACTTTAAAAGGGAATTTCTTAATATTTTTTTTGCACCCTCAGATTCCAGATGTCCATATAGTTGTATCTCAGCCAAATATTGACATAACAAACCATACATCAATGGAAAGCTTTTTTAGTCAGCTTTCAGATAATGTATAAATCTCAATTTCGAATTTCAAATTTTTGGTTTTGTGGTTCATGGTCACATATGTGTGTTTACTCTGTATATATATTATGTACATATAAATACACACACACATATACATATATATACATATATATTTATTTATTTATTTATTTATACAATTAACATTATAAATAAATATAAATATTTTAGATATAAATCTAAAATGTTTTTCCTTATATACATGCATGTGTTTCTTTATAAATACACATAATAAATATACACAGTACACAGACATACAGAATGTAAACAAACTTATTTTGGATGTGATTAATCGTTTGACAGCACTAAGTCATATATTACAGTCTTAAATATAATAACAATTACATCATTAACATAATAAGGACTGAGACACAAACAATTAAAAATAGGTTTAAAATATGGTCCAATTCAATGCAAAGAGTTTTGAACTCTCTTCGGTTTCGGAGGTCTTAATTTTGCTTTCAAATCTTTCTTCTGGGAGGCATGTCCCTGGGTCCCACAAGAGGGACCGCGGTTCACGGTTCATACTTTTACAAAAATCCTGTGGGAAACACTGCAATCCCTCAATTATTATTTTCTTCACATCTATCAGCACCGCGGTCCAGTGATTCTTATAGGCCCTTTGTGTTACAGAAGTGTTAAAAACACTGGACGAGTTCTGTACAGAGCACAAGATTTCATAGCTTTAATAGAAACAATGGTGCTTTTTGCCTCCGCTGTCCTTGCTTAGAGCTGATCCTTGAAAACACATCTCAAACAGGCCTTGACAACAAAGACCAAAAATCCTTGATATACTAAATTGGGATTGGCAACTTTTTTATTTTTAATTATTAAGCTGCCTCACACATGCACAAAGTTACAATACACAAGACTGGTTATACTTGATCAAGCATTAAAACGTGATGAGAGCAGGAGAAATATGACCCTCTATATAAAATATAAATGAAATGACCGTGAACAAAGAGATGAAAAGACAAATTTACTTTGTTCCTCTTACGGGACACAATTTGATTGCCCTTGTTTGCCATCTTACCAACGTTAGCGGATAAATGATTGATGAGGCAAAGTTTCCAACTCAAACAGAAACATGGTCAGAAAGATACCAAGTCCATGTCCATGTCCATTCATGCAAAACCATCACGAAAAACAACATTAATATGACAAGAGCCTAATCTGGATCTCAAACAGTGGATCCAGAACTGTTGTTCACCACTTAACATCATATTTTAGGTCTAAACTGTAATACTGACTATGTTTTTTCATCCTTTTTGGAGCTCATTTAAAAAAACAACAACACATTTGTGACCCTGGAGCACAAAACCAGTCTTAAGTAGCATGGGTATATTTGTAGCAATAGCCAAAAACACATTGCATGTCTCAAAATTATTGATTTTTCGGTAACACTTTAGAATAATGGTCCTTTAGTTAACATTAGTTCACATATTAATTAACATGAATGAATAATAAGCAAAACATTAATTACAGTATTTATTAATCTAAGTTAATGTTAGTTAAAAAAAACACAGTTGTTCATGTTCGTTTACATTGCATCACCTAATATTATCAAGCAGAACTTCTGATTTTAATTGCATTAGTAAATGTTAAAATTAACATTAATAAATGCTGTAGAAGTATTGTTCACTCTTAGTTCATGTTACTTAATGTAGGTAACTAATGTTAACTAATGGACCATTATTCTAAAGTGTTACCGATTTTGCTTTTATGCTAAAAATCATTAGGATATTAAGTAATAATCACGTTCCATGAAGATATTTTGTGCATTTCCTACCGTAAATATATTACAACTTAATTTGATGAGTAATATGCATTGCTAAGAAGTTCATTTGGACAACTTTAAAGGTAATTTTCTCAATATTTTCAGATTACAGATTTTCAAATAGTTTATCTCAGACAAATATTGTCCTAACCTAACAAACATACTTCAATGGAAAACCTATGTATTCAGTTTTTAGATGATGCATAAATCTCAATTTCAAAAAAATGACCCTTATGACTTGTTTTGTGGCGCAGGGTCGCATTTAAAATAAGCAAACGCATTCAAACAGCATGCAATCACATTTGCTATTTTCATGATATTCTGATTGCATTTCAAACAAAAGGGAGGATGCATTTCTGTGAATGCTGAAACACACCCTCTTTTGAGCCTCCCGTCTATCTATATTCTCGCTTCTAAAAGCAACAAAACAGCTGACGCTGGAAGACGGTGACCTTGACTGGGTGCTAAAGTGATCTCTAGTATTTTGCTCTGCCTTATTTCACTTTGACTGCCAGCGCACTTCACCATCTTTAGAAGTCAAACAGAGTTGGCCGTCCTCCCATCAGCTAATTTTAGGCAGCGGTCTCCATCGCTTGGCCCCCGCTGTGAGTTTGAGAGAACTCTCCCTAGAGCAGCAGAAACGGGGCCGAGCACGGATCACTTTCACCGGACACGAGCAGGTTTGGGTTTAAAGGTTAGAGACAGGTGGAGAACACGTGTTTAACAAGTGTTTCCACAGATACGGTCATCTTTATAGTTTTACACGAGGAGTTTGAAATCCCATAGGCCAAGCTACCTAAAGCTTACAGCATCTAATACTCACAATCTTTCTCTTGCATGCTCATATGTGACCCTGGACCACAAAACCAGTCATACGTGTCAATTTTTCGAAACTGAGATTTATACATTTTCTGAAAGTTGAATAAATAAGCTTTCCATTGATGTATGGTTTGTTATGATCGGACAATATTTGGCTGAGATGCAACTATTTGAAAATCTGTAATCTGAGCGTGCAAAAAAATAATATTGAGAAAATCACCTTTAAAGTTGTCCAAATTAAGTCTTTAGCAATGCATATTACTAATCAAAAAATATGTTTTGATATATTTACGGTAGGAAATTTACAAAATATCTTAAATGGAACATGATCTTTATTTAATATCCTAATGATTTTTAGCATAAAACAAAAATCAATCATTTTGACCCATGCAATGTATTTTTGGCTATTGCTACAAATATACCCCAGTGACTCAAGACTGGTTTTGTGGTCCAGGGTCACATATAATATTTGATAAAAGTATAGCACCTTCAACACTGAACACATTCTACAATGTTTATATCTGTGCAAATAACATCACACTTCACACATCAAAGAAATCTGAACCAACAAAGATCTGCATGAATGACATCTACAAAAAGTAAACATGAATTATCACACAAACATCATGATTTTCAGTAGCATGGGCGTGTTTACACTTATAGACATGGCTGAAAATAAGATCCTAAAGATGGCAACCCACACCAAGATAGGAAAATACATTTCCATTAGTCATGCTACTATTAAATCATGTTTACAACTGGGTCAGACACGTCAACCAAATTTCACAAATTTCCCCAGCTACATTTTATTTATTGGACTATTTGCCGCTGCCCTATATGGTTCACTGAAGAGATTTTAACGTTGCTCCTCCAGTAAACGGTTCAATTTTAATTTCCAGTGGTCAAAAACCAAATGTGGGTCACTTTGAATACAGGATGCATGTATGAAAAAAAAAAAAAGTATCATTTTCAATATAAGATTATACAAATTTCATAGGAACCACAACTAAAATTAGAATAATCTTTGTACTTAAGCATGCAAACTTTTTTTTTGGCCACTCATGATAGAGGAGAACAAGCTACATTTCTAGTTTCAATCTTATGTATTATTTATTCCTTTAAACACAACAAGTATCAGTTGAATCCAAAGTGACCCACATTTGTTTTTTTACCATTGAAAAAAATCCCTGCATCTCTGGGATCGAATGCCATATCCCCATATTTCTGGTATTTAAAAAAAAAAAAAAAAAAAAAAAAAAAAAAAAAGATACCAAAAGATAAATTATTTTGCTATAAACTAAAACCTACCATGATTTGAAGATAATACTAAGTTACTTTTTTTTACCATTGGCATGTAATGCAACAAAGATTGCTGAAGGCAAAATATTTTATTAACAAACCTAACAATCTCTCTGTGAAAATAAAATACTACTTTTTGCATTATAGCTGTATGCACTGTGCAGAGTATGCAAACGGTTTGTATATGTGGAATATCTGGACGACTACATTTGTCAAAATGCGCAATGCAATTAATACTCGCAATGCCTGACCCTGTTCAGCGTGACGAATGAATCAGCAGTCACGTATTGTCCTTTTAGACTTAATCGAATTGCCAAGAGTTACACAAAATTAAATTAAAATAGCAAACCTAACCATGCTTTATTTCGAGATTAATGGGCACAATTTGTGGAATGTACTCCTCGCAGAACAAAACCTTAAAACACTATATGATCTAACAGAGGACCTTAAATCCAAACTGATGGATGTTCGTGACAGAACCTCATTAAGAGATCAAGGTTTACCCAAATTATTATAGCAGATTTGTTACCCATCGCAGGCATGATTTCAAACAGAACTGCACAGAAGTAAACGTAAAGCTCATTCTTAGTCTACATTTTTAATTTTGGCAACTGCTGACATTTTCTTTGATACATTTAGGAAAGAAGATGAAGCATCCCTTTAAAAAATAATAAAAAAAACTAATTCAGCCAACATTTCAACATCTAAATTGAGGCTGACAATATTTCCAAATGCTCCCTGCATTTCATTATATACACAACAATTCTCTAAAAACTATTAGCAGTTGTTTTTAGCCTATTGTACAAAGTACTTTTTCACAAAAAAAACAAAAAAAATCACTTCCTTTCCCATGGCGATGTGACAAAAATGGTTTAGCCACTGCCTGTTGCATGCTGGGGTCAAATAGTTCTAGAGGGTCAGCGTCGCTTTAGAACACAAGGGAAATTGTTTTACATCAGTGGCGTTTCCTGACTGCTAATTCCACAAGGATTTTAGTTGTATAACAGAGAGAGAGCATAAGATTTTAGGAGTTTCCAGTGATCTATTAGCGAGAAGGAATTAAGCGCTTAAGAGTAATTCTTGCACAAAATACTGATCAAAAACCCAAACAGAACAACTCCAGAGTACATCTACAATACTCCGCTTCAACATTCAGTATAGCAACCAAACACAAGTAAGCAGTGTTGGGGGTAATGCATTACAAGTACGTAATCAGATTACTTTTTTCAAGTAACTAGTAAAGTAACGCATAACTTTTTCATTTACAAGAGTTACTTTTTGTTTCCTTTATGCATTTAATCCCATTTTATTAAACAATGTCTTTGCTGCTGACCTACAGTTGAAGTCAAAAGTTTACATACACCTTGCAGAATCTGCAAAATGTTAATTCTTTTAGGAAAATAAGAGGGATCATGCAAAATGCATGTTATTTTTTTTTATTTAGTGCTGACCTGAATAAGATATTTCACATAAAATGTTTACATATAGTCCACAAGAGAAAACAATAGTTGAATTTATAAAAATGACTCTGTTCAAAAGATTCTTAATACCGTGTTGTTTCCTGAATGATCCACAGCTGTGTTTTTTGTTTAGTGATGAGTTCATGAGTCTCTTGTTTGTCCTGAACAGTTCAACTGTCTGCTGTTCATCAGAAAAATCCTTCAGCTCCCACAAATTATCTGGTTTTCCAGCATTTTTGTGTATTTGAACCCTTTCCAGCAATGACTGTATGATTTTGAGCTCCATCTTTTCACACTGAGGACAACTGAGAGACTCATATGCAACTATTACAGAAGGTTCAAACACTCACTGATGCTCCAGAAGGAAAAAACATGCATTAAGAGCCTTGAATTTGAAGATCAGGGTAAATGTAACTAATTTTATCTTCTTGGAAACATGCATGTATCTTCTGTCGCCTCTGAAGAGCAGTACTAAATGAAAAATTATGATTATTAGGCAAAATAAGAAAAATAAGAAAAACTTAATTTTCACCCCCGGCTCTTAATGCATGTTTTCTTCTTCTGGAGCATCAGTGAATGTTTGAACCTTCTGTAATAGTTGCATATGAGTCTCTCAGTTGTCCTCAGTGTGAAAAGATGGATCTCAAAATCACACAGTCATTGCTGGAAAGGGTTCAAATACACAAAAATGCTGGAAAACCAAAGAATTTGTGGGAGCTGAAGGATTTTTCTGAAGAACAGCAGACAGTTTAACTGTTCAGGACAAACAAGGGACTCATGAACAACTATCACTAAACAAAAAACACAGCTGTGGGTCATTCAGGAACAACACAGTATTAAGAATCAAGAGGATGTAAACTTTTGAACAGGGTCATTTTTATAAATTCAACTATTGTTTTCTTTTGTGGACTATATGTAAATGTCTTTTATGTGAAATATCTTATTCAAGTCAGTACTAAATAAAAAAAATAACATGCATTTTATATGATCCCTCTTATTTGCTAAATAAATTAACATTTTGCAGATTCTGCAAGGTGTATGTAAACTTTTGACTTCAACTGTATGTTGATCCAATTCAACCGTACTAATAAGCAAAACCTACTTACTTTAGATTAACTATCATCTGTGCTTCATTTTTCTCATTTCTCCTACAGTTCTACTGTACAGACATCAGTTTACTTTTCCTTCAGCCTTAGGCTTATTCATTTCATTTTTTGGTGTGAAAGGGCTTTTGCATTTGCTAAAAATCAAACTTTTTATATTAAAAAAAAACAAACAAGCAAGCCCAGATTTAAAAAGCAACACAAAAGTAATGCAACGCATTTTGTTCCATAAAAAGCAATTAAGTAACGCAATTAGTTACTTCTTTGGGGAGTAACGCAATATTGTAATGCATTATTTTTAAAAGTAACTTCCCCCAACAAGTGAGTGCAATTAAGTGGCCACTGTGCGATCACTTCTTTCAGCTGAGAACCGATTCAGTACATACCTGTAGTACCGCGACTGGAGGTACGTGGAGCAGACGGCTTTGGAGACGTGACTGGCTGAGCCGAAGTCTATGACTTTGACGCGGTAGGGCTGCCGAACAGGGTCCACCAGCATGATGTTCTCCGGCTTCAGGTCGGCGTGGATCAGTCCCATGGCCTTCAGCTTTTTGAGCGCCGTGGCCACCTGCTGAAGAATGGGACGGATCACCTTCAGAGGCAGCGGGCTGAACTTGTTCTGCTTGAGGAAGTCGTACAGGTTCTGCTCCAGCATCTCGAACACGAGGCAGGTGTGGCTACGGTGCTGGAAACACTCGAAGGCGCGCACCAGGTTATGCTCCTCGGCGTTCTCGCCGCTGAGGCGCGCCAGGATGCCCACCTCGATCTGGCCCTGCCGCGCGTACGACGGATGGTTCTTCAGGATCTTGACCGCCACGATCTCGTTGGAGCCTCGTTTCCAGCATTTCACCACCTGGCCGAAAGTACCACGGCCGAGGAAGTCTAAAACCTCGTAGGTGTTCTTCAAAGAGCAAAGCAACTCGTGCTGCACCAGCTGGTAGTCTCCATCCACGCTTCCTTGCTTGGCGGGCGCCGCGGCGGCGGGGTTCGCCACGTTTGATTGCAACATCGCGGGTAACGTCGGCAGGTCCTCGACAATCTGCATGGCGCTCCCCAAGTTCTCCAGCTCCCCGCTCTTACGTTTCAGCCCGCATCTGTGGGAGCCGTCCTGCAAGTTAAAACCTCCACAGTCGTCCGGCTCACCCTCGTCCTCTCCTCCACCGCCTTCGTCGCCTTCGCCCTGTCCTCCACCTCCTCCTTGACTGCGGCTTCCCTCTCCCCTACCCCTTCCAGCTGCCCCTGTAGCTCCACTGCTGCAACCCCGTCCTTTGTCCTGCTGCTCCGGCTCCTTGTCCTGAGAGGAGACGCCCCCTTTCTGCGGACGCCGCACGCCGCGTACGGCAGCCGTTTGCAACGGGAACTCCTGTCCGCGGTTCCTGCCGATCACAGAATCTCGCGTCTTAAACGAAGCGGTGAGTTTCGAGGGGTACGCGATGCCGAGGATTCTGCCGTTCAAGTAAGTCTGTGGGTAGGCCCTCTCATGGTAAACACAGTTACTGGGCTCGACTTTGAGTTTCTTCACACTACAAAAGGCACTTGTCTGAGTTTGAAAAACATGTGGTGGGTAGACCAAGACTTGTGAGGCCATACCTGCGAACACAAGAAAACCAGATACAGATCACCTTACGCTTGCAACTGATGAAATAGCATTTGAACATTTTCAAAGAAACAGGGACATTACAAGCTAAAGCTACAGAATGCTTTGGAAAGGAGAAATCGGCGTGCCTCGCGTTTTCCACACGTTTTAGCCGCGACGTGTGAACGGCCCCTTACTGAAGTACATCAGAACGTCAAAATCCAAAATGATTCCAAGCATATGCCTAGGGCTGGGCGATATGGGCAAAAATTCATATCTCGGTATTTTTAGGAGGAATGACGGTATACGATATATATCCGGTATTTTTCCATAAATGGTTACTTGAGAGTGAAAGCCTTTATAAAACCTTTATTAAACAGTTTTTGAGCAAAAAAAAAAAAAAAAAAATCAAACACAGGGGTTTCCCTCCGTGTTTACAAATAAACAGCTGCACAAAATCTTTGATAAATAAAATACAGTACAGGTTGTTTCTCCTGCTTAACACTATAAGCTGCACAACACATTTCAAATTATGAAAAAAAAATCTTTGATTAATAAAATACAGTACAGGTATTTCTCAGTCTGCAATGCATTAGATTATTTCTACCAAAACACGATGGTTAGCCTATACTTATCGTTACTACTTCTGGTTTTCTTTAGTACATTAGAGCTGTTTACAACAGAGAATTTAAAAGATTCTCACTATACCTCGCAGCAGTAACAGTGTCGCGAAATCAACTTTGGCACCCGAATAAAGCTGATCTGGACTCGTTTAAGTTTGTTTGCATTGCGGTCTGAGTTGATAAACTATCCGCGCTGCGCAGCTCAAACTTAGCCCGCTTTAGTTTCGCTTTCGTTTCGTTTGCCGTTTGATGTTTCGCAACAGAAATCTTTGCGCTTTTTGTTGAACAACGCGATGGTCGCGCCCGTGCGACGCTCACACAAATCTGAAAAAAAAAAAATGAGCCACTTTTGCGAGCCATTCGGAAAGCTTCCCTCTGACCTCACTGTACATTTGCGGCAGAGCTTCTGATGCAAAGTACTTGCGATTGGGTAGCTCGTATCTCGGGTCAGTGGTTTTTAGCAGTGTTTTAAAACCATCTTTTTCCACCGTTGCTATAGGAACCATGTCTTTAGCTTTTTACTGACCAGTACGTTTTGTGTTAACCGGCGCTGCGTGTCCCTCCATGTCGCGTGCTACCTTGGATTGGTCTGTTTCACGCAGAACGCGCACGCGCATGTGTGGCCTCAGACAATATCGATATGAAAGATGTTAGATAATCATATCGATATATCCCCAGAACTCGATATACCGCCCAGCCCTACATATGCCTTGCTTTTTTTTTTTTATTTAGGTGCCAAGCAGTACTGCACGATTAATCGTATCGCAATCGTGATGTCAGCCTGTGCGATTATATGACGGGAAAATGTTGCGATTATATTATTTTATATTAGGCCAATTGCGCGCACTTGAGAACGCATGCTTTCTGAGAACAGTTTGCCTATTTTCCGTGCTGTGAACAAAACAAAACAAAAGATTTAATAAATAAATAAATAAAAATAAAAAGATCTGACAGTCTCTCAGTAGAGGCGGTGCACGTTCACTTGTGTGCGCAGCGCTGAGAGACCAGGATGAAGATGAGTGCTGAGGAGACTGATCTGGTAGGCAAAAAAACTCTACCTCTGTATGACGATATTTTGGATTTGAGATTACTGACACTGAGCAGACATGTATTGTTGAAGATTCGCAAAATTAAAGTTGCTACATCACTTGGCAATACAACACATTTATATCAAAACAAAGCATAATTTCAGATGTGTTCGTGAGCCTCACGCCATATTATAAGTCTTCATTTAGACATAAAGAAATCAAATTGTAGAATGCACGCTCACCACTGCCGAGCGACAGTTAAAACGAAACCGAAAGTAAGACTCGCACGCGCATTGAAAAGCAATTTTAAGAGAGCGACTCCCCAATGCGCGCAAATTAGGCTACATGACATATCTAGGCTGTTATTAGCAAAGTCCCTTTAAGGCAAGTCATTCCACTCGGCGGCCATCTTTGAAACGCCTCTCGGGCATGCAAGTGCAGCTCCTATCTCTTTGAATGGGGAAGCAACAAATTCTCCAAAACTGTTCAGCAAGTTTGATTAAATTTCATTTGAAATCACCAGTGAAATCTGACAAGAACCGCCTCATAAATATGGTTCCTTGTGCTTTAATAGCGTTAAAAAACGCTTATTTTTCAGACTAGATCAGCCAGTGCGCATGCGCAGTACTGAGCGCACGTCTTAGAACGCCAACTGTTTCTATAGCAACCGGGACTTCTAACGGCAGCTGCAGTGACGCGCTGACTTTACTAATCAACCATTGGGCTCTTTCATTAAGAAGGCGGGGCTTCGCGGCCATAATGAGCGTTGCATTATTCCCAATTCAAAACTATACGAGTGACACGTCTTGGGTATTCTATAGTCTTTGTTATTAGCATGTAAGCTATAATACGTTGTGTGGGTGTCTATAGCTAAAGTCAGTCTCTATTGGCACTTTGAATATCAAGAGAGTAGCCTACTTTGATTATGGCTGCATTTATTGTTTGCACTTAATAAGACTAAGAAAGAACGGTGCTGTTTATTTTTTGGTTATTTATACGGTTTTAATTTATGTTCAATTTGTGAAAAGAACTTCAGTTAAGAGGTCAAATGTTCTAGAAGCTCATAATTCATGAGCCCCCATTTTGTGCCCCAATACCATTTATTATAATCGCAATCGCGATCGCATATCGCAATATTGACCTCAATAATCGCAACATGAAAATTTTCCCAAATCGTGCAGCCCTAGTGCCAAGTCGTCTGCAGGACTTTGCTCTTCTGCAGACACACTTTGTTGGGAAGTTGAGCCGCTGCTCCCGCTCATCTTTTCCAAATGGCATTAACGTTATTTGCTCGTTCAGTCAGTACACGCAGTGTTAAAATGCCCTTTATTGGTTAAACTCGCATCAAACGTAATATGCACATGAAACAAACTGTCAAAAACTGTGTGCATGCTTGTTACCATATTTGATAGTCAATCGAAATAATCGCAGCTCTTGCGATTTGAAAATCGCACCCTTTCAAATTGCGATTTCGGTTTACAAATGATTAATCGTGCAGGCCTAGTTTGAAATATAGTATAGTATACAACCATAGACTGTTAAAAACATGGACGTAGTGTCAGTGACGTCTGCCGTAGGTTTCTGAAGAGCGTTTTTGAAGCAAAAGTTGTGTGGGTGTGTCGTCGCCGTTTTGGAAGCGCGTCGCTCCAGGAAAATAGAAAATGGACAAAGAGGCGGGACGTGGGTGGAGCTAAGATGTCTGGTTTTTAAAATTATTAAAATAACAATGATAAAGTAACACCCTAAGAAAAAACAAACGCAATAACACGGCTGAGATGCCAAGTTCAACTGCTGGAATAAGCGGAGGTAATGTGACGGCTGCCTGACACCTGTCACTCAACTGGCCACGCCCTTAATTATGCAGAATTTTAATGCTTAATGTAATTTAAACAGGTGAGTTAGAACAAAAATTCACCCCCCTCAGAGTTGTCATGAAGGGCAAAACTAGCTGTAAAAACCAAAACCACTTTTTGCACCAGGCTGTAAACATGTTTTTATCTGTTATAAAGTTGAGCATTTTAACACGAGAGTCTATGGGGATTTGCTCCCTTTTGCCGCCAGCCGATGAACTGCAGCTTCAGTCACTAGAGTACTGTTTCAAGAGCGGGAGCGGGAGGTTGCCGCTTGTATACAACGCGTCCCTAACCAGGACGTGTTTGCGTTCACACAGAAGGCACTACGGTAATTTTCCACAATCACGGCGCAGTGTGAAAGGGGCTCTAGTTGTCCAGTCCTGTTCCGTTCACACAGTGTGTGTTTTCCGGGAACGCGGCTTTGAGTCCTGATTATTTATGGGTGCGAGTTTGGTTATAGAATGTGGTTGAACTACAATGATGAGGAATGACAACCGAATTCTGCTGCTGTGCGAACGTGACCGAGTGTAAACACCTCGCGATCATTGATCCCACTGCGTGCACTGGCTTGCATCATCAGACTGACATCATACTTGACCTTTGCCCCTGTGATAGAGCAGCAAACAGAAGGCAGCCTTGAGCAGCCAATGACAGGACAAGATAATGACACACCGCTGCAGAAGGTTATGTTCCTCCCTCCCACACCCACCAACCCTCCTTCCATAAATGCCCTAAAGGGAAACGACTAACTGCTCACAGGTTCATATGACCTTTTCATATCGGTTTCCACGATTCGAGATCTCTAGGCAACGGCTGTTTCAAAATGAGCACGACTGTGTGTGTGGGGGGAAAAAAGAGACACCAAAGGCACAGCGTCATCTGTGCTCTAATCTCAATAAATATCCAATTTAGGAAGGGCAATGACTTCGATGAAGTAGAGCCAACTGCCGTCTTTCAGTCACACGTTGAGCTCAATCATTTACACTGATTTTTTTCTCTAGGGTCAAACCTAGATTTGATTTACACACCAGGAAAAGAAAAAAAAATAAGGAAAGGGAACAAGACAAGTTTACTTTCTGCAAAAGGCAAACACACGACCACAGTTTTGAAAAGACGCTGCCAATTTTATATTCGTTTGGCTGACATCCAGTGCAAACGCTGTTGCTAGTCCAACTCGAGTTTAGAGCTGAAGCGCATTTAAAAAAGTAATAAATTAAAAAAAATAAAAAAATAGAAAGAATAACTTTTCTACAAAGTGCAAATAGACAACAGATGTGTCGTGAACCAAGTGAGAACGGGTGTAATGTGAGAAACCATAAAACAACAATAGACAGGCCAGTCCAAGCAGAGAAATTAAAAATGTGTAAATATTATCCAAAACAAATCTTGTTGCTAACAAGAATCATAATACAGATGATCACTGAATGTTCTTTCTCATCCAATTTACCCATTTAACAAAAACCACACATCTTCACTACCATATGAACCAACATTTTAACATTAATTCACACCAACTTTTGTTATTTGACAATCAACATATTCTTAACTTGTTTTTCCTTTTACTCTACAAAAGTACTAGAAATTGATTCTGTCTGTCTATGCAACTATCCTAACTGAATCAGATGGCTAATTAATCTTTGCTCAAATCTTAAAATTAGCATGGGGTATTTTTTAAGGAAGAAAAATGCATTGCATATAAAAAAAACCACCAAAAAAGTACCATGGAAATCCCTTTTTTTCTCCACCATGTGTAGAACAATTGTATTTTAAGGTGACCTATTCTTTAATGGCTCACAATAGATGAACAATGCCTAGTTTATGCAGATGAACAACATAAAATAAATCTAAATTACGCACGGTCACGAAAGTTATAACACTGCAGGACTGAATAAGCAGCTTTGTGTTCCTCATTTAAGTAAGTAACCCGTTTTAGTCATCTACATCAAATTAAATTACCTTAAGTTTAACACCATTTCAGAGACGGACAATAGTGAAGTATTTTTACTTTACTCAAGTAAATGTAAAAGTAGCTGTAGTTTATCAGAGTGTTTTTCTTTGGAAAACGTTTAGTTTACTACATTGCAAAGAATAATATCGTATTTTTTACTGCAACACATTTCATAAATAAGGTTTTTTTGCTATTAATACTAAAGAACATTAAAATCTAGTACTTTCTTGTACCCAAGTAAAACTTTGAGTAAAAGTAAAATGGTACTAGAGTTACAATGCAATTTTGTATTAAATGATATTTAATATGAAATGCAGTTTCTTTGTTTGGAATGTTGTTCAGAAACACTCTGATAAAGTACAGACACTTGAAAAGCACTTTTAAAGCAGAGAGAAAAAAAAAAAAAAAACACTTCACTACTGTCCGCCTCTGCCCTCTTTAAACCGCAACCTACAGTATTTTATTGGTGTGTAACAATCCCCCTAAAACATATTTAAATTACCTAGACAAGAAAAACAAACCAAAACACCACCTGCCACAACTACAGCGTGTAAACTAGTGAATGAAGAGCAACACTTCCAAGGCAGCAGAAAGTAAGTATCACAAGCAAGCCAACTATATACACACACACACAAACATACTTAAACTGCAAGTTGTGATTTTCTTAAACGACTTACACTTTTTTTGGCACATTAGAGAAATGCATTTGGTAATTGCCTCAGTTTGCTTGGTTGTAGGGCCACATTCTCAATACTGTGTTACACAAATACAATGACATAGCATTCTGTCACACTGACCTGCTACCTCTGTCACAATCCTAAAAAAGTTACACAATTAAAAAACAAAAAAAAGGAACAAATTAGTTGTCAGTGTTTCTACCTTTAGTTAGTCATTCAGGTCATAGCCTTTAAACATGGCTTGCTAATTAAAAGATTAGTTCACTTTCAGAACAAAAATGTACAGATAATGTACTCACCCCATTGTCATCCAAGATGTTCATGTCTTTCTTTCTTCAGTCGTAAAGAAATTATGTTTTTTGAGGATTTCTCTCCATATAGTGGACTTCATTGGTGTCCAGTTTTAAACACAGTTTAAATGCAGCTTCAAAGGGCTCTAAATGATCCCAGCCGAGGAAGAAGGGTCTTATCTAGCGAAATTTCCAAAACAAACTGATGATTTATATACTTTTTAAGCTCAAATGCTCATCTGGTCTTGTCTCTGCGATGCGTAGTCTGTGTGTGTCCAAAAACTCCCATCTCATTTCTTCTTCCACTTCAAAATCATCCTACAACGCTGTAGAAATGCCAACCCAGTGTTTACAAAGTGAACATACAAAGAAAGTCAAACACCCTTTACGAAAAAAATAAAAATAAAAAAAAACAAGTAAAACAGTTTTGTAGTGTAGGATGATTTTGAAGTTAAAGAAGAACAACAAGATGGGAGGTTTTTGAAATCCTGATATGTTTTCCTCAAAACACAATTTCTTTACGACTGAAGAAAGAAAGACATGACATCTTGGATGACAAGGGGGTGAGTACATTATCTGTACATTTTTGTTCAGAAAGTGAACCAAGCCTTTAAAAAGGTACTTCCGATGTGAAAATAGTCCCAAATCAACTTCAGTCTAATTTTGACAGGCTATACATATTTACAAATATATACATATTTAAACGATTAAAAAAACTACCTTACCACCTCTCAAGAAAATGAGTGATGTTCAGACCAAAAAACTAGCTTTTGAACTATTTAGGCCTCAATATTTTAGCCTATTGACAAAGAGATTAACGTATTGAATGAAAAAAACGTATCATGAAAAGTATGATGTCAGTTTATTTAATAATCATTAATAAAAATAGTGCTGTCAAACAATTAATCGCATCCAAAATAAAAGTTTATGTTTACATGCTATATGTGTGTTTACTTTGTACATTTATTATGTACATATAAATACACACGCATACACGTATATATTAAAACAAAGTATTTATATATGTGTTTATACCTGTATACAATTTAGATTATAAATAAATATAAATATTCTAGATATAAATCTCAAATATTTTTCCTTAATATATACATGCATTTATATGTACATAATAAATATGCACAGTACGCAAATATATAGCATGTAAATAAACTTTTATTTTGGATGCGATTAGTCGCAATTAATCGTTTGACAGCACTAATAAAAAGTTATTTAATACTTAATATATCAGTCTTAGCATGCAGATACAAATTCATTTGTTTCCAAAAGTCTATGTCTAGTGTGTTGACCAAAATGGTTTTATTTTCCAGGACGCCTGGCTTTACACACCCTTACCACAAAGAAATTTTGGAAATATGTGGGAACATCCTATGAATCATCTGGCTTCAAGACCAAAGAAAAATATATGGTATTTCTGAGTTAGTTTGGAACAGCCCGACCAGTGCGGTTTAATTCATGAATGAACAAATGTTTACGACTTGGTCTTTTTTAATCATCAGTCAAAAGGCATCAGTCAGTGAGTTCATGAGCTACTGGATTGTGAACTTCAAATCAGTTTAACACCATATTCCATATAAAAGCACTTCCTGTGACAACCAATTTGTCTGTCAACCAACTTGCCTTCAGGTGACAACCAATTTGTCTCCACAACTACAAGATGCAAACAATCAATCAAAATCACAGCCAATCAGAAGAGTGTATGGGCGGGCTTTCTCTGTAAGTGCATTGCATTCTCACTCTGCAACAAAAAGGAGTGTGTCCACAGAATCAATGATGTTGAATTGATGTGGAATGCATCACACCCATTACGTTCATCTGCAATCCCCTGCCATGTTTCACACAAAACAAGAGCAGATGCTAATTTTGTTGGATGTCTTTAATATTGCACTGTTAACTGTGATAAAACATTGTAAAAAATATTCCGTAAAACATATGGTAAAAAAATGGCAGCTGTGGTCGTCAGAATTTTACAGTAAAAAATACAGTAGCAACGTTTTGTTTTCAGTCTTTACTTAAATTTACAGGTGAATACCGTAATTTCATTAACTGACATAATGGCAATGTACCAACCAATCAAAACACACAGAAAACTGAAATTACTAACAACATTAGATCTAACATGCATGCCTAATGTACAAAACTGATCGGATGAAGAATAAGAGATATTTCAAAAAAAAAAAAAAAACACAGAAGTTTACCATTATTCACGGTAAATTTTACGGTCAATTAATTTTACGTTAATCATTTAACCGATTTTTACTGTATAATATTTACAGTTTTTTACTATTAATTGCGAGTTTTATATTTTAGCCACTACTTTAACGAATGAAAAATGTCAAGACTCACAATCCCAAATATTGACTTTTTATTTCTTAAGTAATTATTTATCAAGAAAATGTTTAAATGTTAAAAGATTATTGGCAAATGTTACTGTTATTACTAATTGGTAAATTGAACTAAACATTTAAAAAAATAAAAATAAAAAATAAATAAATAAATAAATAAATAAATAAATTATTAATAGATTAACCTCAGATTAATAGACAAATAAACAACATGTTACTTGATTATAGGGCTGCATGATTTGAGAATTTTCATTTTGTGATTCTCTGCGATTGCAATTATAATAAATGGTATCGTTGATGGGTTTTTAAGGAAAATGCACACACAGGCTAGTAATAATGCTGAAATGTGCATGCAGGTTAGTAATAGAGCTGAAACATTTTTTTCCAAGTTTGACATCAACTTTCTTAGTATTCCTCAATCTATTCATTAAAACAAAATAACAAGAAAAAAAATATAAAAGAATGTCTGTTTTCTTAGTTAAAAAAAAAAAAAGAGAAGTGTATAGGGTCGCTAGAGACCCAACGTGTGTAACAGTGTACGTTTATTTTCCGTGCGCAAAAATATGTAAATATCTGATGACTAAATGCAAGCAATTCACTTTTATTCCTTGACGATGCGCTGTTTAATTGACAATAATGACGTGAAGTTTCATGTTTCACTATGCCATAAAACAAATGTAACTGATTTGAATGGCTTTACTGCAGAGCAATTACTGTACGCAATAAAACATGAATGTCTCTCTTATTGGATGGTGGATGTGCTGAATAAGCTGCCAGCGATTAAAATAGTGATTTTGAAGTCATTGAAAACAAAAGCTTTGAGAATATGACGCTGAATATACTGTGAAACGCGTTCAGAGGATGATGGCGATCGTAAAATCATCTGCTCAAATTGAATCCTTCTAAGTTTCAAAAGGTAACAAAATATGCGTTATTTTATTCTTCTGTAATTGTTCTTAAAATACTAAGGGAGTTTTTTGCTATTGCAGAAGTTAGAGGTCCATCTGTGCTGGATATATAGGTCAGGGTCGCTAAAGACCCAAATATGTAACGAAACATTCATGCATTTAACGGTATTAACTAAACTTCTCAAAAGTATAGCTAAATTAAATAAAACAATAAATAAAAACATGCACATTTTGACAAAAATAAGATATTCTAAATATTTTGTCCAAACAAACAGGGACATTTATGCAGGATGTAACATACTCTCTAGAAACTCTTTTGAGAAAAAAAAAAAAAAAAAAAACTGGATATAAAATTGTCATTCAAACTTCAACCAATAAATCTTTTTTTTTTCTTTCGTTAGCAGAAAAATCGGTAAACTGTTCTCAGAAAGCATATGTTCTCAAGTCCACACACTTATTTAATATAATAGCAACTAGGGGTGTGCGATATTGTCAAAAAATAATATCTCGATATTTTCTGGGATTTTGTCGACGGCGATAATTAGACGATATTTTTGCTGTGTGTGTTATTTTGCTTAAAAAGGACTACAGTGCTAAAGTTTTTGATATCATTCATATTCTGTGTGGTCAGTTCACAGCAGTGATAATTATTATTTTCATAAAAGTTTAAATGGATTTTTAAATTGACCTTTATGGGCATTTTTACCTTTATAAAGCCATTTTTTTCTAAAAGTGTGCATCAAATTTTGAGTCTAATTCTTACATTTAATCAGTCAATTATAATAATAATACATTTAGTCTGTTACTAAACAAATTAAATCAGTATCAACAAAATTCATATTTGCAGAAGCTGCAGATAAAGTGGCATTTAGGTGCATTTACACAACTCTCATATTGTAATGTTATGTGTGCACTCTGCAGGTGTGTTTTGTTTGTTTTTCGCATTATACTCGATAATGTCAAATTGCACATCGTTAAAACAACAATTTCGATATTATCGCAGACGATATATATCGCACACCCCTAATAGCAACATTTTCCCGTCATATAATTGCACAGGCTGACATCGCGATTGCTATACAGGGTTCCCACTGTAAGCCAAATGTCAAATTCCCTGACTTTCCCTGACTTTCACTGACTAAAAAGCTGAATTTCCATGATCTATAATGAACGGATCCATCCATTTGCAAGCTTTATTTACTTGTTTACAAATGTTGTTAGTACAAAACTATGGAAGCCCGTTTCTGCCACTAAATGAAAAAAAAAAGCTAAAGTTAAAACTCGCAATTCTGATTTTTCTTGCAGTTGCGAGTTTGTATCTTGCAATTCTGACTTTTTTTTTCTCAGTTGTGAGATAGAAGCTCATTTCTGAGGAGAAAAAATACTGATATATTCACAGAATTGCGAGTTTATATCACACAATTCTGACTTTACTCTCAATTGTGAATTTATATCACGCAATTCTGACTTAACTCGCAATTGCGACTTTTTCTCTCACAATTCTGAACTTTTTTCTCGCAATTGCGAGTTTATATCATGCAATTCTGCCTTTATAACTCGCAATTGCAAATTTTTCTCTCACAATTCTGACTTTATTTCTCAGAATTGCGAGTTTATATCACGCAATTTTGAGAAAATAAGTCAGAATTGTGAGATCGGTTGCAATAACCTTTTTTTAATTTTTTATTTAGTGGCGGAAACTTTTTTCTGTACTATTTCTACAGAAATTCATTTATGTTTTTTATGATCTCAGGGGTTAAACACTCTGAAGGATTTTCTCTTTGTAATCAAGTTCATCATTCAGTTTTTTTTTTTTTTATTTCTTCACATTTAGTTTTGCTTCTCTATCATCTACTTTCCACGCCCAGTCTTTGAAGTGGACATTATGTAGCTCTTGAAATGTACATTTTCCAGGCATGTTTGCCTTAGTTATCAGGTATTTGACGTAAGTGATTGCTAGTTGACGTGGGGGAAGGGAATACAATGGTAAAACACAAATAGAAAAATTACATTTTGCTAAATGGAAACTAAAATTTAAAGCAACAAACAAAAATCCCTGATATTCCATGACTTGGACCAAAAAAAAATATTAAATTCCCTGACTTAACTGGAATAGACCTTTT
Organism: Cirrhinus molitorella; assembly: GCA_033026305.1. Lineage (NCBI taxonomy): Eukaryota > Metazoa > Chordata > Actinopteri > Cypriniformes > Cyprinidae > Cirrhinus > Cirrhinus molitorella. The sequence continues at coordinate 38,817,937 of CM065127.1, read as the reverse complement.
AAAATTCCATGATTTTCCAGAAATAGCCGTGGGAACCCTGGCTATACGATTAATCGTCGATTATCAAAATTACTGTTAGCTGCAGCTTATTATAAAACATTTTTAACATGATCAAAAATGCACACAGTATTCAGGCAATATTTGTCATGGAATAAAATGAGTTTACAATCTGAATGTGTTCATTTCAAGAGTTTTGAAGAGTTTTTCATAGTCACTTCCACACATTATCTATTCGAGTCATGCACAGAGATATACAATTGTTGATCAAAACTAAAATTAAACCTTTTTAACATTAAACAAAGCTATAATCTGTGATTATCAGTGACTCTGGACACATGGTTTGAATGCTCCTGAATAGAAAGCAATCTAAAAATAGACTTGTCTGTCGCTCGTCACTTATCTCTGTAAGGGCTAGTTGGGACAAAGTCTCTGATTAGCACAGGAAAAATACCTTTCATCTAGTATTACACTCATGTCTAGTTAGGACACTAGTCCTTCATTTGAAAATAAGCTTCCTAAAATTGCCACCCATACAGTCATTTCAAAGGCTCATTCCAAGCACTTGCTAAACAGTAAAGTAAATGGTTACTATTTAACTTTTAATTTAACGTTTAACTCAGTTAAGGGAGCATGCTGAGAGCATCACGCTTGTGGAAACCAGGCCTTAAACTGAATCAGCACTGACCGGATAGGTATCAGATTAGAGTCAATGGTCTAACAAAAATAAATACAGGAGTCTTTGAAAATAATGTGGATCATGTTTATAAGACTAAGACTGCTGCTGTGTTTGCATGACATCTATATGATGCAGTACCACAAAGCGACTGACAATTAAAATTTAATTGTTGTAAATATGCAACCAGTGTGGTACACAAAAATAGAAGTGAGTTATATAATGATGCTGTCGAAGCAGGTTAAGATTATGGTAAATGTTTGACATATAATACGATAATGAATGTATTAAACATTATTTTAGATCACCTTACTTTCGGGATCAATTCTCGCTATTAATTAGTTGATCATTAGCATGCATATTACTCCTACTTATAAAGCACATATTATTGTCTTCTTTTTCATGACCATATTTTAGATCCCTCAATCCTTAAACTACATAGCTAAACTTAACAACTACCTTATTAACCATCAATAAGCAGCAAATTAGGAGTGTACTTATGGAAAAATCATAATTAATAGTGAGAATTAGTCCCTAAAGTGCGTGACCAAATGTGTGTGTGTATGTGTATATTATTTATATATATGCATGCACTATACTATAATAATTACAAGGGACTTTTCACCCAAAATGAAAATTCTCACCATTTACTCACAATGTTTCAAATGTGTATGACTCACTTTAAGGTACTTCTGATGTGAAAATCTTCCCAAATCAACAAATTTTGACAGGCTATACACATTTACAAATATAAAAAAAACAAACAACAACAACAACAAAAAAAAAGTTTATTTTTGTGAATCTCACCACCTCTCAGGAAAATGAGTGATGTCCAGTCTATAAACCGCTGTCAGTATGAACTAGTTAAACAGGGATGGGTAACAGACCAAAAAAAATAGCTTTTGAACTATTTAGGCCTCAATATTTTAGCCTTTTGACAGAGATTACCGTATTGAATGAAAAAACGTATCATGAAAAGTAATAATCATTAATAAAAAGTAGTGCTGTCAAATGATTAATCACATCCAAAATAAAAGTTTGTTTACATACTATACGCGTTTACTTTGTATATTTATTATGTACATATAAATACACACACATATGTATAAATTAAAACTAAATATTTATATGTATATATATTTATACCTGTACACAATTTAGATTATAAATAAATATACATTTTTAGATCTAAATCTAAAATATTTTTCCTTAATATATACATGCATTTATATGTACATAATAAATATACACAGTACACAAATATATAGCATGTAAACAAACTTTTATTTTGGATGCGATTAATCGCGATTAATCATTTGACAGCACTAATAAAAAGTTATTTAATACTCAATATATCAAGTCTTAGCATGCAGATACAAATTCATTTGTTTCAAGGGACATTTCACCCAAAATGAAAATTCTCACCATTTACTCACAAATGTGTATGACTCACTTTGCTTTGTGAAACCTTTTTTTTCTTCCATGTTTAGGTGAACCGTCAACTATCACTTTTTTTTCCATTCTTAAATGTTCTTTTTCCCCCACTAGTTAATTTTAAATGGTCCAACAAATATTTAATGTTATCACCTTCCAGCTGGTGGATAATACTCTCAGCATAGCTCTCCTCTACAAGCTTCATGATTTGTCATCATTCAAGTCTGCAGTATTCATTCATATTTAAGACAGCTGTCCCCAACAAGAACAGTGATACTTGGCAAACACCAATAATAAAGCAACTCAAGAAACAAGGCCTGGACTTTAAGAGAATACAATCAATGTTGTTTTGGAACCTGCTGTTCTTTAAACATTCTTCAAAATACAATGTAATGCAGACTTGTAATGACATGAAGGTGAGTAAAGGATTTCTTGTATACTATATGCACCATGTTTATGCTAGTTTATGATGGGAGGGGCTGGATCTCATATCAGGGGTCAAAAAGCAAAGCTAGTAAGTGATCTGAACTGAATGCATGCACAATAACACAAGGCTATAAACCAAGAGAAATACTAAAACTAAAAAAAAGTTGAGCTACGCATGTTTTCCTATAGTTCAAATCAGAAACCATACAGTGCAGACAGGACTCTAGATGAGCAACAAAGAAGGTCATTTGTGAGCCACCCGCTAAAATGTAAATTCCATGGAGTCATGCACATACTGTAGTCAGGTCTATTTTGGTCGCGAGGCTCGCCACAGTGAGTAACACCGCTGGTGTGGACATGTCTCTGCTCTCAGCAGAACTCAAATGGCAGCCAGGATATCGTGTGACTCCTCTATTGAACTTCCCCCGCCACTAAATGAGCTCATTCTTCAGAAAAAGCTGCTGAAAACAGCCTTACCCACCAAACAACAAGGAACATAAAACACTGTCTGTCTCTGGAGTCGCCTTACAAGCGAAAACCAGCGCATTACACAAACTAAAATAAAATCAGTCATCATTTATTCATCGCCGTGCCGTTTCAAAGCGATATTACTTTGAGTGATTCGTGAGGAACATCCTGGACGTGTCAACGTTATTATTCACTAATAAGTTGGCTGTTAAACAGGTAGTTCACCCTAAAAGGGAAATGTAGTCATTATTTACTCACCCCTGTGTCATTTCTAATGTATGACTTTTATTCTTCCTTTTGTGGAACACAAACAACTGTTTTTTGATCATACAGTGGAAGTCAACAACATTCCTAAAAAGGAGGAAGTTGGACACATTCATAATAATATTTTAAGGTGAAACCTCCCTTTTCTATAAGTGGGTCATCAAGTGAGTTTGTTAAACTTGAGAACAGTAAACAGTAAACCAATTAATCAGAATCCAGTGTTTACTGAAGGATCCCATAATGAACCCAGAAAAAAAAAGTCCAAATGTGAAGTTCTTCTATGCGGTGTTGTTCATTTTCCTTTTTAAGCCTGGTCATATGTGACCCTGGACCACAAAACCAGTCAAAAGGGTATTTATACATCATCTGAAATAAGCTTTCCATTAATGTATGGTTTGAAAGGATAGGATAATATTTATTCGAGACAAAAGTATTGCAAAAGCTAGAATCTGAGGGTGCAAAACAATCTAAATATTGAGAAAATCGCCTTTAAAGTTGTCCAAATGAAGTTCTTAGCAATGCATATTACTCAATCAAATCAAAAATTAAGTTTTGGTATATTTACAGCAGAAAATTTACAAAATATATTCATGGAACATGATCTTTACTTAATATCCTAATGATTTTTGGCATAAAAAAACAATATTTTTTAAATTCATAATTATAATTTGTATAATTTTGTGACTTATGACTGGTTTTGTGGTCCAGGGTCACAAACATGCAACATGTGTTCCACAGAGGAGAGTCATTACGATGAATTACATAAGCTTCCTCATTTTAGAGTGAACTACTTCTTTAACTTCTACTGTCCAAATGATCATCATCACTTTGCATTTTATTCCAACCAGACAAACAGCCCTCGGTTTATTGGCCATCAGATATTGAAAGTCTCTGGCAAAGCTCTGTGTGTAACGTTAACACCCCACATGACTTCTTCTCATGCATAGTAAACCAGTCTATTTTTATTTAACATTTGACCTATTCCACAGCAGATGCGTGCTGCCTCAAAACAACCTCAATTAGCACTTTTAAAAAGTATCCTAATGCACCTGACTCAATTATCTTCTCTCGTTACTTAATCTTATGATTTCAATTTTTTTCCCATACACAATTAGGAAACGCTTTAGAATAGTGGTCCATTAGTTAATGCATTAACTAACATGAATGAATAATGAAAAAAAAAAAATGATTACAGTATTTATTAATCTCTGTTAATGTTAAAGTACAGCTGTTCATTGTTAGTTCAAATTGCATTAAGCAGAACTTATTTTAATTATGCATTAGTAAATGTTAAAATTAACATGCACTAACATTAATAAATGCTGTAGAAGTATTGCTCATTCTTAGTTCATGCTAAAGGACCATTATTCTAAAGTGTTACCCTTAATTATATTCTAAGCAAACCACTTTGTCAACACCCTTAAGTGTTAACTTCAGCCTTTACCTTCCTTTTAAACTGTGCAGACTTGTTTGGGATTGATCTGGTCAACAACTAATCAATATCGGAGTTGTTAAAGACTATTTCTTGGTATTAAAACTGCTGGAACAGTAGCACTCTCGAGTAAGTATCATTACGTAACAGCCACGTTGAAATAAAATAAATAATACGTGCGCAACTAAACGCAACATTGTAACGTTTTCATCTTGATTACGCACATGCACGTCTATTTAGCTGTTTTCCATCGTGTGGTTTGCTGGTTACACATCAAAGTTAGGTTGCATTTCATTTCACAGTGTAAAGCCGACTATCTAGGATAAACGAATGGTTAGCGTTACCCATAAATCAAATCGAATTAAAAACGTCGGCATTATCACAAGCAATAAGCGCACTTTGCAACACGTCTATAATGGGCAAAATAAGGCTGTGTAGGAAGCTCACTAGCATTTGAAACACAGTCGATGTGATCATGCGTTTTGGTTTTGGACTGCTTTATAAACAAAAAGCCTCACCTTTCACACGGAGTAACAGTAGATATAATCCAGGTCTTCTCCGATCATTTTACACACTTCAACTGAACTCACAGCATGTAGATGTAGATGTGTGTGTCTCATACTGCTGCCATCTTGTCCTGAGTCCACAGCACCATCAGCCACATTTTACACCTCAAATATCTCAACAACACACGCGATCCGCGACACAGAACCGAGTCCGGGCCATTGCGCTGAAGCTGGAGCTCTGCTGTTGGTGGTCTGGGCGGTGGAGCCCATGTTGTGTGCGGGGAAGAGCAGCACTGACAGTCGATATCATGTCCCTGAACACTCACTCACTCTCAGCTGCGCGAGGAATGTTTGCTGCTTATGACACTGCGTCAGGCAGAACTCATCGAGCGAGGAGCGAATCAAAACACTCGATGCAGACCTTAGAAGAGCGGTTACCATAGTTACCGCAATGCACAATACTGTACTTACCTGCTCAGGTAAAATGTAACACGTGACATGTCCTTCAGACACGTATGTAGAATGTTTTTCGTCATTCTTAAGCAGTGTTGGGGGTACACTCTTAAAAATAAAGGGTTCTTCACAGCGATGCCATAGAAGAACCATTTTTGGTTCCACAAAGAACCGTTCAGTAAAAGGTTCTGTAAAGAACCATCTCTTTCTTACCTTTTTATAATCTGAAGAACCTTCTTTTGCCACAAAGAACCTTTTATTTAGGTTTTTGTTAAGGGTTTTTTATGGAACCATTTAGACAAAAAAGGTTCTTCTATGGCATCATGAAGCACCTTTATTTTTTAAGAGTTAACGCATTACAATAATAAAAAAGTAATAGTATTACCCTTTTTCAAGTAACTAAAAAAGTAACGCATTACTTCATTTCCAAGAGTTGCTTTTTTTAAAAAAGTAACGCCAGTTACTTTTTGTTTTCTTTACGTATTTAATCTAATTTTATTAACCAATGTCTTTGCTGCTGACCTTTGTTGATCCAATTCAACCGTACACTGCTAAAATACTTTTCTTACTTAGATTTTTTGTCTTGTTTCCAGCCAAAATATCAAAAATAAATCTTAAATCAAGAAGGATTTTCTAGACAAGTAAATCATTATTTTCTTGTTTTTGGAAAAGTAAAATTAAGTGAGTTTTTGCTTAGAACAAGCAATAATCTGCCAATGGGGGTAGAAAAAACATCTTATTTCAAACAGAAAACAAGATTATTTTGTTTACCCCATTCTTTTTTTCTGAAAACAAGACAATAATTTTTACGTGTCTAGAAAATCCTTCTTGATTTAAGACTTTTTAGATATTTTGGCTTACTTACTTTATATTAACTAACATTTGTGCTTTTTTTTTTCTCATTGCTGAAGAGTGTTGAACTTTCTTTTCCTACAGTTCTACTGTACAGACGTCAATTTAATTTTCCTTTAGCCTTAGGCTTATTCACTTCATTTCATTTAGTTGCGAAAGGGCTTTTACATTTGCTAAGAATCACACATTTTTATATTAAAAACAAACAAGCAACCCCTGCCCAGATTTAAAAAGTAACTAAATTATGTAATTAGTTACTCATTTAGGGAGTAACGCAATATTGTAATGCATTTCTTTTGAAAGTAACTTTCCCCAACACTGCTCTTAAGTTTATACCCTGATGAAAACATGTTGCATTGAATGTGCACTTGTAGTACACTTCAAATCTGAAAGGGATAGTTCAGCCAAAACATAAAAGTTGATGTTTATCTGCTTTGCCCCAGGGCATCCAAGATGTAGGTGACTTTGTTTCTTCAGTAGAACACAAACACAGATTTTTAAGTCAAACTGTTGCAGTCTGTCAGTCACACACTGCAAAAAAATGCTTTTCTTACTTAGAATTGTTGTCTTGTTTCCAGCCAAAATATCTTAAAAGGAATTTCTAGACAAGTAAAAAATATTGTCTTGTTTTCAATACAAACAAGTCAAACTTAAGTGAGTTTTTGCTTAGAACAAGCAAAATAATCTGCCAATGGGGTAATCAAAATAATTTTATTTCAAACAGAAAACAAGATTATTTAGCTAGATTATAAAAAAAAAAAAAAAAAATCTTTCTGAAGAGCATGTAAAGACCGATGTTATTTGTTATTGTAATTTTAAATGTACTGCATCAGTACGTATGTGACCCTGGAGCACAAAACCAGTCTTAAATATCACAGGTATATTTGTAGCAATAGCCAAAAATATATTTATTTCATGCCCAAATCATTAAACATTTCCTACCGTAAATTAGTATTAGTAAAATTTCTATTTCTATTATTCCATTTCTAAGAACTTCATTTGGACAACTTTAAAGGTGATTTTCTCAATATTTTGATTTTTTTTTTGCACCTTCAGATTCCAGATTTTCAAATAGTTGTATCTCAGACAAATATTGTCCTATCATAACAAACCATACATCAGCGGAAAGCTTATTTATTCAACTTTCAGAAGATTTATAAATCTCAGTTTTATAAAATTGACACTTATGACTGGTTTTGTGGTCCAGGGTCACATATAAGTAATTATTTAAATACATGAAATACAAGTATCAATAGAAAGACATTAATATATTTTAGTTTAACATGTACACTTTACCCATATTTCAAAGAGACTAGAAGTAATGTAAAATACATATAAATATGTACATAGTCCTGTTTAAGTGGATTTAAAAAGCACTAATAAGCTCACCTTATTGTATGTAATATAATAAAGTGTACGTCTTATTTTACAGATGTATTTATGAGAAGTATTTTACGAAATATTAGTGATGGCTAATATCAAGTTTCTGCAATAAAGGGGAGTAAAGCGTTTGTGTAATATATATATATATATATATATATTAGTGCTGTCAAACGATTAATCCCGATTAATCACATCCAAAAAAAAGTTAATGTTTACATACTATATAATTGTGTACTGTGTATATTTATTATGTACATATAAATACAAACACATGCATGTTTATATTTAGGAAAAATATTTTAGATTTAAATGTAAAATATTTCTATTTATTTATAATATAAACTGTATACATATAAATATTTTGTTTTAATGTATACATGTATATGTGTGTATGTATATGTACATAATAATATACAAAGTAAACAAACATATAGTATGTAACCATAAATTTTTATATATATATATTTGTAGCAGTAAAAAAATGACCTAATTTGTACCTCAAATTTCAGTTGCCTCACATTTCAATAAACTCCCTTTTTGAAGCCTCTTGAATACAAATATTAAACTAATACTTTACTTTGTTGAGATGTGACATAAGAACCAGTGCATTTAGAATTTTACAGTCTATGAGAGAATTTAAAATTATACTCTTAAAAAAAAACTACAACAACAAAGTGTAGCCTACCTTAATGTTGGATTAACCTCATTCCTTCCAGCTGTCTGTCTGTGAGAGAGCTTGTGTTTGTCATCTCAAGATGTCACCTGCCCACTCCAGAGATGCTGTTCATCTGTTAGTTAATGACCTAAAAGTATAAACAAAACTAGAATAGTCAATAGTGTTTTAATGCTTTCACTCAAGACACTAATTGGTGTAAACCTGTCGCTCACACAATAGGTGTGGGTTAAAGCAGCTGGTTAGAAACAGAACAGCTGAGGTACTTTAATTTACTTTAGTATCAGTTTGATGACATAAGCAGCTTCATGCGTCTGTCTGTGCATAAGAACACATCTCAGGCCATTTGTTCGCTCACGTTTGACCAGCTGGCTGTGGGCTAATCTTTCCCTCCTGTTTCTGGCTTGTTTCTGGTAACAGGATGTGACTGGGGGATGGGGGTGGTCTCTGAATCTCATTCAATATGCATTGAAAGAACCGTTTATAGCATCCCAGATAGCACATGTATGTCTGCAAGATGTCTGTTAAAGATCTCTTGATCTGGAAAGCATCTGCTGTCCCTGATAGCACATGTACATCTTGTAGACATCTATTTGACATCTGCATTTACATCTGAAATACGTAGTTTGCTCATCTGCAATACGTCTATTGGACGATTCCCATCAGATGTCAAATAGACGTCTATTAGATGTCCTTAAGATGTTTATGATTTAGAGTGTATGTAAAACTGACATCTTACAGATGTCTGCCAGACGTTGTACACAGCAGATATTTTCCAGATCAAGAGATCTTTAACAGACATCTTGCAGACGTACGTGTGTTATCTGCTGTGTTCAAACGAATTTCTAGACAAGTAAAAAATATTGTCTTGTTTTTAATACAAACAAGTCATATTTAAGTGAGTTTTTGCTTAGAACAAGCAAAATAATCTGCCAATGGGGTAATAAAAATAATCTTATTTCAAACAGAAAACAAGATTATTTTGCTTACACCATTGACAGATTATTTTGTTTGATTATTAAAAAAAAAATAAATAAATCTTTCTGAAAAGCATGTAAAGACCGGTGTTATTTGTTACTGTAATTTTAAAGTTATTATCGTTTAAATGTACTGCATCATTACAAATGTGACCCTGGAGCACAAAACCAGTCTTAAATATCACAGGTATATTTGTAGCAATAGCCAGAAATACATTTCTTTTATGCCAAAATCATGATGTCAAATAGACGTCTATTAGATGTCTTTAAGATGTTTATGATTTAGAGTGTATGTAAAACTGACATCTTACAGATGTCTGCCAGACGTCAGACATCTTGCAGATGTATGTGCGCTATCTGCTGTGTACAAACGTCTTAAAGACATCTTAAAGACATCTAATAGACGTCTATTTGACATCTGATAGGAAATGTCCAATAGACGTATTGCAGATGAGCAAACTACTTCTTGCAGATGTAAATGCAGACATTGAATAGTCTCTCACTGAATATGTCTCCAAGATGTACATGCGCTATCAGGGATTATATTGAACAACAATGTTTTCTCTTTTGAAAAATAATAACATTTACATACATTTAAAATAATATACCTACTGTAAGTGTGAATTAAATGCAATGTTTTTGTACACTTAACCCTCTGGCCCTCTTCGTTTGGGAGTCACACTTACCTTCTTCACTGTCAAAAATGACCGAAGCCTTGAAATGTAACTTTTCTTTTTTTTTTCAGGAAAATCAATGCAATACATTTTTGTTCAATAATATTTTTGGATTATTATTTAGAATTTTGAGGAGATTTTATGATACTATACAATATTTATAAAATTTTAATAAGCTATTTTTTTTATTGGAATTCATATATATGTTTGTATTTAATTATTTATATATTATTTTTCAATAAATTCAACATTTCATATTAAAATAGAGTAAAAGCATTTAAAATCCATTTTTTGCACTGAGAATTATGCCATTGCTGGCATTTAAAAATTAAAAACGTGTGTAACCTCCTGTATATCTCCATATATACATACATACAGAGGCTTTTTGTATGTGCAATTTTGCACTCTTGATATTTTAGAGTGTCACCCCTTGACTGCGGTGCACTTTTTTTCTGCACAGTGGCTGATTTGTAGTTTGTACCACCAAAAGATTATCTGATTTTTCGTACTTTTTGGTATTTACCATTCATTTCCTATGTCGGTCATTTTTGACCGCGAAGAAGGTAAGTGTGACTATTTTTTTTTTGATGCTTTAAAATATCCGAATCATGTCCATGATTTTTTTTTGTGTGTTCACATTGCAAATGTGACAAAAGTCACCAAGTGTCACCTCATTCAGATGAAGCTATGATTTTTAAAAAATTTAAATATACAAATTTTCGGTCAAAAATGACCGAAGAGGGCCAGAAATGTGCAATTAAACAAAAAAAATGGTTTGAACTTTAGTTGAACTTTACAGTGATTTTTTGATACACGTAAGTAATACTTTACACTGACACACTGTCATTTTATGTCACAGTTCTTGCACTGCCCTGCTGTTCCTTCATTCAGGATGTCGTTTGTTTTAACCCCTACTGAGCGATTAACAAAACGAACAATCACAGGATTCTCACAGTTCACCATTTAGCCTTAAGCTGTTAACCTGGTTTCCTACGGCATCTGTGTGCCCTGAATCCGCTGAGGCAAAGGTCTCTCCAGCTGCTTTTGACAACAGGTGTGACCGCGATGCTTCGTCGTATAAATATCCTGCTGGCCTGCCAGTCGTTCTGGCAGCTTTGCAAATGGTGGAGGCATTTATGAGAAGCATTTGCAATTGAAAAGGCACATTAACACATCAGCAAGAGTGCTGTTGTTCTCAATATCAGCACAGCTGTGATTTGACCGTGGCCCGTCTAGATCTAGGAGGTCTAGTCTAACTTGTAAAATATGTCCAATTAAATTTAAGAACTGGAAGGAAACAATTAATTAAAGATGTTTTAGAGAACTTCATTTGCTCCACAGTAGAGTTGTTAATGTTTTCATGATTTTATTGGTCTGTGGTGTTGTGTTTTGAAGCCAGCCACACGTGCTGCTGGTCTTCTGAGGAGCTCTGGGTTCTTTTAGTTCTGTCTGACATGCGCAGCCCTTTACTGCACGATCTGCTGCCCCCTGCTGCAAAGAAAAATAACGTCGAGGCTGCTTGCAACAGTTTTTATTTGGGTAAAGCTAAATTAAGTTTAATGGGAGATTTCAAAGGAGATCTTAGCATTGGATGTTTACACACCAGTGGCAATGAGAAATGCCAAAATTAAATTAAAATTATTAAAATTATTAAAATTAAAATTACAATTATATATATATATATATATATATATATATATATATATATATATTCAAAGATATAGTTACAGTACATAATCCAATTAACAATTGAATCATTATAAATCTAGTTATAAATCTTGCATTTACCATAAATGCAGGATACGGTATGATTGGAAATGTATTTTCTTCTCCCTGAAATATATTTTAAAATATATCTGGTAATATGAAGCCTGAAACTTTTTAAGTTCAAAATATATTTAACTGATTTTACTGTTCGTTGATTTCATTTACTTGGCATATATTTAAATTATATTTTGGCACGAAAAAAGGCTGAATGACAACATTATGTGCATGAAATCATATAGTAATAATGATAATAATAATAAAAAGGATAAATGAGATAACAACAACATCAGGCATTATCAAAATAGCCTGTATCATGTAACAGATCCTTTAAAATCACAATTAACATAAATTAATAAGGTTAACATATATATCTAAACACGTCCTCATGAAACATTAAAAAATGTTGTGCTTGTTTGTTGTCTATAAGTCTAGGGGATTAAATAATGCTTACAAAATAATAGAAATCAACAACATATTTAAAAGAAATGTGTTTTGGGTTTTCAAATAACATCTTTGATGAGAATTCAATATATATATATATATATATATATTTTACAAACTACAACAAAACATATACATTTATAACAACACATCTACATAAACTAAACTAAATAAAAATAAACAAAAAATTGGGTTTATAATTAAGATATAAGGGTTTTTATTTAAGATATAAATATACAAAAATACAGTTTGACAAAAACACAAGATAAATTAAACCAAATTGCAATATTCCAAATGACTTTTCAATCAACTAACTCTTTAGCAAATGCAACTGTATCTTTACGTTTTTTTTTTAACTATCGATGCACTAAAGAGAATTCATGAAAGAAAATCAATCAGAAATACCTTTAAACAAGGTTTAGATTTATTTAATAATAATATTATATATATATATATATATATATATATATATATATATTAGGGCTGTCAAACGATTAATCGCGATTAATCGCTTCCAAAATAAAAGTTTATGTGTACATACTATATGCGTGTTTACTCTGTATATTCATTGTGTATATATAAAAACACACACATACATGTATATAATTAAAAACACATTTATATGTATATATATTTACACCTGTATACAATTTAGATTATAAATAAATATAAATATTTTATATATAAATCTAAAATATTTTTCCTGAATATATACATGCATGTGCTTGTATTTATATATACATAATAAATATACACAGTACACCAACATATAGTGTGTAAACATAAACTTTTATTTTGGATGTGATTAATCGTGATTAATCATTTGACAGCCCTAATATATATATATATATATATATATATATATATTTAATTCTAAGTATATTAAAACATTAAAACATCCTTTGAAGTCAAACCACAACTAAAACCAGTTTTCTCTTGGACCTAGATAAATGTTCCCAAAACTTTTTTGAATGATAGCATTCATAAAAAAGATGTACCAGTTTTTCTGGTTCATCTAAACAAAATGAGCAGTTTTCATCAATATCCATAAAATTTGACGGAGTATAATTACTCACATAAATATTATGTAGGAATTTCACATGTAATTCCTAATAGATTATGAGGTATACAAAATCGAAATGGGAGCAACCAAGCTTTTTTTCCATACAATATCTGTGAAGCAAACATTCCAGAAAAAAAATAAATAAAAACTCTAGGCTTTAGGGCTCTATTGCTATGAAATAATAATCAAGAATTCAATTAGGCTAAAATAAAGAAACGCTCATCAATGACGTGACGTAGTGACGCAAATATGTAAAGTAATAATGTTTTAGCTTTGTATTATGTGTAGACGATAATACATTATACAGTAGTGCAAAAATAGTGTGCATTACTGTTAATTAATTAATTCTGGTGTAAACAAACGTGTACAAGTGATCTGTGTACAGCGCTGCCATGACAACGGACTCCGTTGCTACGGCAGAACTTGTAGCTCTTTTCCTCACGGAGGATTTGTCTGTTGGTTTCCCTTAAAAGAAAGGAAACGTTTACTTGTCATTTTCTTCATTTTCCCATCTGTGTGCCAGGATGATGTCACTGGAAATGCTGAACGCGTGTGCTGTGCTGCAGGACTGCGCCGATCAGCTGGCAGTGATAGGAAACATCATAGGCCCAGACACTGTGAGTAACATCAACAAACTCAAAACAACCTCCCCAGCAAACACAGAACGTTACCCTAACGTTCCCATATGGTTCCCATTTGGTTATTTTTTGGGGAACCAAAAGGAACGTTCCCTGTAGGATTTAGGTTTATTTTTTTTAACCTACACGTTCCCTGCAGGTAATTTTTTTGTTGTTGTCATAACTATGTAAAGTAATTAAAACTTTACAGATGTTTCTGGTTATTCTAATGCAGAAATGTATATTTTTATCATAAACTATTTTTGCAGAATTTCATGTCTGAAAAAAGTTTTTAATAAAGCGACATCAAAGTGGCCAAATCGCATTAGAATGATAATATAATAAAAATTTTATAGCTAAAAATAAGCCAAGGTTAGTCTGAAAAAACATAACATAAACACTGGGTTTATTTCTGCGCGCCTCTGATCTGCACGCGCTTCTTTCTCCAGCACGCGCTTTCTCCTGTCTTCCACATAAAGCCGCGCGCTCGCCTAATTTAAATATTAACGGTCATTTCGTTTTACTGACTGACTAATATTCGTTGATCGATCTCTTTAAAAAATAATTACTTATAACTAATATACATACGAAAGTAAATATTGTGATTTCAGGGAGATTTGACACCTCTAATTGAAGAGAACTTGATTTTAACCGAGACGTTTTCGTTTACTGACCAAAAGAGGGAAGCACATCATCGTTAATTCAGTGGTAAGAAACCAATGAAATGTTATCCTACTTATAGCCAAATAAATGTTAGGATGTTAGGAAATGTTGAAGAGGTTAGGAGAACGTTCTGGGAACCTTCAAAGAACTTTCAGGGTACCTTCTAGGAACATACATAGAACGTTCCCCTTAGGTTAGGGGAACGTTCCCAGAACGTTAAGAGAACTTTCTTGGCTAACCAACTGGGAACGTTCTCTGGAACGTTCCGGGAATGTTCCTGGAACCAAAAATTGTTAGCTGGGTCAGCGTCGTTTACTGTTTAGATAACGCCAATGCCTAGATAAATAGATACAATTTAAACACTACTGCAGAACTCAGCCAGACCTCCAGGCTGTTCTGAAATTAGTTTGGGGAAAGTTACTTTTAAAAGTAATGCATTACAATATTGTGTTACTCCCTAAAAAAAGTAACTAATTACATTACTTAGTTACTTTTGCATTACTTAATCTGGGCTGTCTAGCTTGTTTTGTGAATGTGAGGAAATGTGAATTCACAAATCTACAGTGGAACGCAGGAGAATAAAGCTCAACACTCTTCAGCATAAAAAAATAAAAAAATAAAAAATAAATAAATAAATAAATGAAGCACAAATGTTTAATGTTAGTCTAAAGTATATTTTGCTTATTAGAATGGTTGAATTAGATCATCAAATGGGATAAGAAATACATAAAGAATATATGTGTTTTTCAACATATTTAATTATTGTATTTTTGCGGCATATTCTGAATTGGCCTCCTGATTTCCCTCAAGTTCACAATAACCCTGCCATGGAATTGTCAATGACACAAGCTCTGTGTTGTGTGAACTTGGTTGTCTTGTGTGACTAGCCAGCTTTATTTTCGATGTCCTTAAGGACATCAACCTGGTACACTTGCAGGCGCCTTATGGTATGTAAAGCAATATCTTAACCAGCATTTATTTTATTACAATATATTATTACAAGAAAATCAGCTTTATGTGTGATCAATTTGTTTTGCCTAGTAGAAGTTTTTAATGGTTGATTAAAAAAAAAAAAATAGCCAAGTGTGTGAAAATGTTCATTTCATACCATGAATTTAATGTAAAAAACCTGAGCAAATTATTCTTAGCGCTCCAAACTGTACCTAAATTGGTTGCATTTGCAACCAAAAATGACTTCGAGCACCTTTCTGCCTCAGAAAAACGCCAAAACGTAAAAAATCTGATTCTTTCAAATGATCACCTTTGTTGAGTAATGTCACAATCTCTAGCTGAAGTGCCTGTGAGCTTCACTATCCCAGACTTCAACCACTCCATCAAAGACTTCATTTCCCATAATCCTTTGCCTGGACTCATCAGCATTCATCAGTTGCAATCACCTGTCTCTCATTACCTTTTCAGTCTCACACTATATGAAATGGCAAATACACACTCCCACTTTGCTGGTGATTAATGTTTATATGTAATGTAATGTTTGTTTTCCAAGTTTCCTAGTTTTGCCCTGCCTGTGTTTTGACCCTGATTGTTTGCTGCCTGCCCTGACCATTGCCTGTTTATCTGGATCACTTTTTTGCCTTTGCCTTGGATACAACTGTTTCTGGACCCTGCCTGTTTTGACCACGCTCTTAATAATAAAGCCTCTGTTGTGGCCTCCCTCATTACAAGTAACAGCACTGATGGCACACCTGCTGAGAAAAAAGCAGGCTCCAGTTGTGAGGCACTGTAATATTTAGGCTGTCTCATCTCTCCACACGATGATGGTGATTATCGTTCAGTCTCTTGTACATTTCGTCACTGTTTGGCCGATGCTCGCTCGTGTCCCTATGGCACTTACAACAATGATTTACATATAATTCATTTAAAATCCGTATTTCATTTTCTATGGATTATTTAGGTATATACCTATGTCTTCTATTTTAAGTTATTTATCTTCCAGAAAAAGCTGTCTTTCTTTAGCTTGAATGAAATCCCTGTGAACGTCTTTGACAGACATTTTTCATTATTTGTCATCTTTTTCTTATTTTAATCTTTCCTCTGTTTAAAAATGCAAGAGTTTTATCTTCCTATCTGACGTTGTGTATTATTCTCCTCTCCTTTGAATTTACTACTATCATTTCAGGCTTATAATTATGAAAAAAAATAAATATTTTTGAATATTTTACAGCTTTACATTGCCTTGTATTAATCATAGCAACATCTTAAATCTTTGGGATGTCCATCGGAGGAGGTTTTGGTAGTCAGAAAACATAACATGGAACACAGAAACCTGGGACATCCATGAGATCCAACCATTACAGAAACCTTTGGACCGTGGGGCACACGTTACAATTTCGCTGTCGCATCACTCTGACAACTGCAAATCACTCTGGTCTTCAGCCACAGCTACTCAACCCACAAAATATTTCTGATTTCTGATTCACATGTGTCCCATTCTAAACTTTTCAACCATACTCTTTGGCATCATGCTTTGCTGATGCTTTGCTTTAATTAGTTTGTAAATGCAAAGGATGTTCATCTGATAAGAAAAAGAGACAAGAAGTATTTTAAATAAATTCTTAATGAATTGAATTTGAAACAGTTGTGGTCTGCTCTGGAAATATTTAGTTAATAATAATAATAATAATAATAATAATAATAAAACAATATAATTTAATAATAGCCCTTAATAAATTCTATTCTTATGAATTTTTCATTGCTTTATATTATAAATTAAATGGTATAAAAAAGTGAGGAAGCACTGAGAGAAATTCTGTATTTTAAACATGCATTATGCTCTAATTAATTATTTTAATCTGTGGACACCCCTAATTTTTGTTATTACAAATGTTTGTTATACAAGTAGCTTTGTTATTCTTCATAACTGATAACAGAGTGGCATTTAGACCTTAAACAAATTAAATAAAGCAATGCACGCAACTAATGTGTGTAACCTTGGAGTGATTCTAGGATTTCAATATTAGAGGGGGTCAGGCCTTAAAAGGGTATGTTTTAAAGAAACAATACAATTGAAAATTTGTTTGCATACGGTTGCAGGAACAATACATACAATAGATACCTTTAAAGTTTGTATTTGTAAAATTGTACAATTACAGCAAGTAGTATTGACGGTGAGATGTGCTTATGTGATATGCCACACTTTATTAGACAGTCCTCCTGGTGTAATCTGAGGTCAAGTGTCTTGATCAAACACAGTTCCTTGGAGAGTTTGAACTTACAATCAGTTTCATGCCAGTCCAGCTCTTTAATCACCACACAATAGTATGACCTTCTCATTGTAAACATGCCATCCTTCTTGTGTTTTATCCTCCAATCAGTTTTTTCTCTTTCTCACATTCTATATCACTCTCTTTATTTAGCAAAAAAGGAGCGGACAGCATCAGAAAACAGCTCAATTGAAGTCTGGGAGTGGAGAATTACAGCACTCACTAAGGAAACTCAGTATTCAGGAGAGAAAATGTACTTCTGAAAGGGCCAAAGTGCAGAAAGACTGGTGAGTATTATAGGTTTTCTACACTGTTTGCAGTTAACAGGTTTGGCTGTTGTTTTGTCATTTTGCATACATTTTATGGGTCTTTTGTTTGAGCTCACATTTGTTGCATTTTTATTTAATGATTCTACATCTCATAATGTTTCATGAACCATTTCACTATAATCTTTGTCCAATAGGCAGTTTGTGTCAGATGTGATCAATGAGCTGTTGGTCGAGATGCAGGAGAAGAACACATGCCAGAGTCTCTTTTCAGCAGTAGAAGAGGAGCGAAAGAAGAAAGCCCAGCTTCTGGACGTGATAAACAGGTCTTAACATGAACCGACTAATTATTTGCCCCAAAATATCACGTGATTGTAATATGCATATAGCCTCAAACAGTGAACATGTTGTGTACATAAATTGCAGGGAAAAGGAGAGCCGTCTCAGGGTTGAAGAACTGCAAAAAAAGTTACTTGACATTAAGAAGCAAAGAAACGAGGAGCGTGAGGTAATCTCCTGTATCCTTTTACATACAAACTTTTTGTTCATGAATATTTGTGACCCTGGACCACAAAACCAGTCATAAATGTCAATTTTTCAAAATTGAGATTTAAACATCATCTGAAAGTTGAATAAATAAGCTTTCCATTGATGTTTGTTAGGATAGGACAATATTTGGTTGAGATACAACTATTTGAAAACCTGGAATCTGAGGGTGCAAACAAATCTAAATATTGAGCAAATCGTCTTTAAAGTTGTCCAAATTAAGTTATTTGCAATGCATATTACTTATCAAAAATTAAGTTTTGATATATTTACATTAGGAAATTTACAAATTATCTTCATGGAACATGTCTTTACTTAATATCCTAATGATTTTAGGCATAAAATGAATAATTTTCACCCTACAATGTATTTCTGGCTATTTCTACAAATATACCCCAGTGACTTAAGACTGGTTTTGTGGTTTAGTCAATATATTGAACTGTAATAAAAACAATGTCACAATGCGCAAAGTATTATTGTTAACAAAATCGATACGAAAAAGTATGGCATCGAGCTTTGGTCTAACATTTTTGACAGATATACATGGGTCTTGCTGTGTGGCTGAAAAGACTGTTTTCTTCTCAGAGTCTTGAAGAGCAGATTGCTTACCTGAAGGACCAGATAGACAGCATCAGTGCGAGGTCAAACCGACAAAGGAAATTCGTGAAAAGCTGTGCTGAACAGCTGGTCTGCCAGGAAATGAATCTCAACAGTCACAAAGAGAAGGAACTGGAAGATGAAGTCATGGTGTGTGTGTTTGACAACGTATTCTGTACCTCTGTGCATAGGCGCCGATTTATGTTTTTGCCCGTGGGTGCTCAACCCTCTCCCCAAAGTTTGCATTTCTTTTAATAAAACACATTTTCACCGCTGTTTTCATGACTAAATAATAGCAGGGAATCAGGCCGATCTCACAGCAATTCGTACATATTTTAGGAGGTGGCTAATTCGTACGAATTCATACGTTTTTGGCTAAATCGTAAGTATTTTACGGGTTCCCAATTCGTATTAATTCATACGAATGTCCTTCACTTAACCCCGCCCCTAAACCTACCCATCACTGGGGTCTAGGGAAATCGTACAAAATCGTACAGTGAGGTTTTAATTAGCCACCTTGTAAAATAAGTACAAATTCCCATGAGATAGCCTTGCGAATACATATCATACACATGGGCAACGAATTTTATATTTTCAAATATTTCATTCTCATTATTCAGTAATTTATTATACTGGGTTTTAGTTTTTTCTTGAGTACACTCCGTTGGATGGTGCATTGGTAAATTCACTACACAAAATGTATCTTGCAAAGTGAAACACACGTACTGCAAATACATCATTTAGTAACCAACACACTCTCTTTCTATGAGGGCTGTGCTTCACTGAATAAAATGATTTAATATATACCTGTTTACAATAAGGACTTATTCGCACGTACACAATTCTAGGGTGCACACGTAATATCAGAGGAAGCGCAGAGCCCCTCGCAAGCCCGCTGCAATCCGAGATATTCGTACTGGCACCCTCTCGTATTACAATAATGCACTCTTTACAAAAACGCCAAAACCTGCCTCAAATAAACTATGAAAACGAGAATACGGCCGTACAAGCTACAATACACTTTTTATTGGTTAAAATGAACCGAGAATATCTCGTGTTTTTCCGTGGGTGCTCGATCATTTCCGGCGCCTATGCCTCTATGTACAGTAGCTGCATCATTTTGTGTCCTATGGAAATGATCTAGAACACAGAAGAACAGAATGTTGGAGTCCATTGAGTTTTATTGAGGTTGAAGGTCACATGCAGGTCAAAACATCAGAGAGTCTGGCTTGTAACCTGAAGTTTGCAGGTTTGATTGTAGGTGGGGGAGTGAATAATCAGCAATATGGCCTTTTAAAGACATGACATGACTGAATTTTATAGAATCAAATGTAGTTTTTTACACTTTCAAGTAGATGTGTGTGTTTGGTTGAATGAAGCTTGGCTTTGAAAGCATTTGAACCACATCTCTTGATGCTCTTTGATAAATACTGAAGAACAAAGAAAGTCCATCAAGGACTAATGGCATATTGTGTAGATGTTGCTACCTAAGTGCTTTTACCAGTTGAAGACACTGTCATTTTGGTCATTTCAATATTAAAATGGTCAGAATGTTCATTAATTCAGAGTTTCCACAGTTTCCAAGTCAAAATTATTTGATTATTGTAATTCCAATCATTTTGACACACCCACATAACATTATATTTTAGTATACAACTTCTACTTTTGGTTTCACATTCAGATGCTTCAAACGAAAACGGAGGAGGAAAGTAATGTCCACAAGGAGATGGAAGCCTTCCTAGAAAGACAGCATGCAGTGAGTGAAGAACTTCTTGATTTTATTTAGTGTAATTCACAAAGCTTTAAAACAAACTAGATTTGTACTTACATGGTTGTGCACCTTTGAGAACTAAATGCACCCCAATTTGTGTAAAACGGGGGTGTCCAGTCCTGCTTTTGGAGAGCTCAAAAACACCTACTAGAAACGTTCAGGACATTTGCCCTCCAGGAGCAGGACTAGATACCCCTGTCACAGAAACTGATATAAATACTTAGATGACAACCTATGGGCTTTTTCATTTACTAATAAGCAGTGTTTGGAACAGCACCTAATGAAATGTGTTTAATTTATATTTTATTTAAATAAATTAGCTTTTATTTGACTGATTATGGCAAACCAGGAAAGATATTCCAACCAGAGGTGCGTTTCCTAAACAAACAACATAACTCACTACTAGAATTAAGCAGTAGGAGTTGTAGACTCAAGTAGAAAGTAAAAATCTAGTCATGAATTTAGAAGAGTCTGTGTCTGAATTTATAGTAGTCATAAAACAAAACAAACCCTGGTCTGGTGAGATTCTGAAGTGTGCATCTGATGAACACTTTACTATCCCATGAGGCCAAAAAGGAAGGAAGTGAATGACAGTGACGTGTTAGAGGTCTAAAAACTGTATAAAACAAACTTAGTTAATGGCTGCAAAGTAAACCAGATGTACTACCTACTAGACACTATGCAATTTCAAATAGAGCTTATGGTTTCAGGAAACAGCAACGTTATTGAAACATGTTGGTAACAGTGGAACATGCAATGCATTTGGGAAATGGAAATGCATTTGGTTAACAGCCCAGAATTCTGACAGAATAGGAATGGTGCTTCTCAGCAAAACTTTGATAATGAATCTAACTGGCAAGTTTCTTGTTGGTTAGTTTTGTTAAAATTCCTAGTGTATACTGTGGTATGAACAGTGTTGGGGAAAGTTACTTTTAAAAGTAATGCATTACAATATTGTGTTACTCCCTAAAAAAGTAACTAATTACGTTACTTAGTTACTTTTTACGTAATGCGTTATATTACTTTTGTGTTATTTTTTAAATCTGGGCAGGGCTTGCTTGTTTAAATGTTTAAAAGTTGGGCTGTCAAACGATTAATCGCGATTAATCGCATCCATAATAAATGTTTATGTTTACATACTATATGTGTGTTTACTTTGTATATTTATTATGTACATATAAATACACACACATACATGTATATATTAAAACTAAATATTTATATGTATATATATTTATACCCGTATACAATTTAGATTATAAATAAATATAAATATTTATGACATAAATCTAAAATATTTTTCCTTAATATATACATGCATGTGTGTGTATTTATATATACATAATAAATATACACAGTACACAAATATATAGTATGTAAACATAAACTTTTATTTTGGATGCGATTAATCGCGATTAATCATTTGACAGCACTAAAAGTTTTATTTTTGGCAAACATAAAAGCCCTTTCACACCAAAAGTGAAATGAGTAAGCCTCAGGCTGAAGGAAATGTGAATTCACATATGTACAATGGAACGCAGGAGAATAAAGTTTAACACTCTTCAGCAAAAAAAAATCAAATAAAAAATTAATACCAAAAAAAAAAAAAAGGAACACAAACATTAGTTTAATGGATTGGATCATCGAAGGTCAGCAGAAAACAGTTAAAACAATGGGCTGAAATACGTAAAATATATATGTGTTATTCAACATATTTAATTATTGTAGGTTTGCGGCATATTCTGAATTTGCCTCCCAATTAGACGAGGGATGATGACAAAGAGAGATGAGGGATGTGTTCCATTCAGAAATGATCACTCTGTTCTAATACACACTAGCTGGCACAAGTATGTCACTGACTTGGCAAAAAAAACAAAAGCATGTCTTGAGAGTCTATAAGCATTCATTGCATGATGAAGCCTATATTAGAATGTCTTTATAATTCAGATGAACAAGAATGAGTGTGTTGGATCACCAATGTTAAATTAATTTCATCATATCATATTTATTTATCCATGACAAGCCTTAACCATCACAAAAACACACTCAGCAAAATATTTATTATTGTTATGGACAAAAATCCCCCAACAAATGTTATATAATTTTTGTCAATATTGCACGCCTCATTTAGATCATTTGCCACACAGACACACTGCAAAAAATGCTTTTCTAGCTAAGATTTTTTGTCTTGTTTCTAGACAAAATATCTAAAAATTCTTAAATTGAGAAAGATTTTCTAGACAACTAAAAATTATTGTCTTGTTTTCAGAAAAAAGAAGTCAAAATTAAGTGAGGTTTTGCTTGAAACAAGCAAAATAATCTGCCAATGGGGTAAGCAAAACAATCTTATTTCGAGCAGAAGACTAGATTATTTATTTTACCCCATTGGCAGATTATTTTGCTTGTTTCAAGCAAAAACCCACTTGATTTGAACTTCTTTTTTCGGAAAACAAGACATTAACATGTACTTAAAATAATTCTTGATTTAAGAATTTTTAGATATTTCGGCTGGAAACAAGACAAAAAAATCTAAGATAGAAAAGCATTTTTTGCAGTGCACAGATTATGTGCATGCAAGTGCGTGTTTGCATTGGTTTAACCATTAGGAAGACTAAACATTTCAGGCACCACAAGGAAAACGGCTCATTTAATAAAGCTTATTTTTTTGTCAACTAAAAATCATTAAAAATTAGCCAATTTTTGTAATCACAGGACTCAGCCGACCACCCCCCTGAATTTATTTTACAATTCAACCACTGGTTACTTGTAAAGTGTTACCCCCAACACTGGGTATGAACAAACCCTAACCAGAAAGTTTGAGGAGCTTTCATGGAGTGCTGTTTGCAAGGCCTTTAAATAAGCCTTTTCTAATGCAAATCCTTTGGGATTCATTGCTGTCACTGAACTCTTTGTGCCCCAAAGGACTTACAGAAGAAGTTGCACTATTGGAAGCAGCGCTATGAGAAAGACATGAAGACGAAGGAGCAAGAGATCACTGACATAAAGACTAAAAGAACTGTCATCCAGGAAAAAATTCAGGAGCTGTCCAAGAAGGTTTTTATATGAAACACATCTGTGTTACTTCTCTTTATATTCGTTCTATTCAGAATTTATTTTGAGAGTTTGTGTTTATAAGAACTTGCAAACTGCAAAATAACTTTTTGTACCTCAGTGCAAACACATGCAGGAGGTTATCATTGAGGACAGGATGGAGAAGGAACATTTGCGTGCAAAGCTGGAGAAGGAGCAGATGGAGAGTGATGCAGCAACTAAGGTAAAATGTAGCTTCAGAGATTCTAGGACAAGTAGGTCAAAGAATAATAAGTATGAGAAGATATATATATATATATATATATATATATATTTTTTTTATGTTATTAAATAGTTTTATTTTAACAGCACTGAAAAAATTTATTTCACACAACTATCCTGTCAACTAGGCTTGTTTACATCGAGAACAAAAAATAACATCAGCAGGGGTCACTCATTCTTCATTAAATAATTAATAAACACTTCATTTTTGCTGAAAGACATCATTGTTAAAGGCTGAGCTTAGGCTGAAGATCCAAACACAGCTGTAATAAGGCTAATCCACAATCATAATGCAGGCAAAAGGTCAAAATCTCAGGGCAAACACTCAAAACAAACAGTCCAAAACACAGGCAAACACTGACATCCAGGGGAAAAAATGTAACCATAACTAATCCGTGATATATTTGTTATCTGTTTTCAGATCCAGGCCTGGTGGCGGGGGACTGTTGTACGTAGAGGTCTGCGTTCTCCTAAGCAAGGCAAATCCAAGTCTAAAGCTGGAAAAAAAGGCAAAAAGAAGAAGAAATAATGACTGTGATGATATGTGAGTTTTTTAGTGGCTGCAAAATATAAATTATTCTAAAAGAGAAGCAAATCTTTGCAAGTGCAGCAGCAGTGTAAGAGTTTGTTGATCAAAAATGTATTATTATTATTATTATTATTATTATTATTATTTACTTATTTTTGTTAATGATCTGACAGATGGTTCATTAGTCATTACCAATCCAAGATTTTTAGAAACAGATTATCGCATAATTTATTTATTTGTGTGTTTGTTTGTTTGTTAGTTTGTTTCTTTCTCTCGTTTCGTAAGGCATCTTTGAATGCAGATGCATAGATTATTATGTGAAAAGTTACAATATCTAAATGTTTTATAGACCTTAACAAAATGCTACACTGCAAATGCTACAAATGCTTTTCTTACTTAGATTTTTTGTCTTGTTTTCAGCCAGAAATATTAAACAATTCTTCAATCAAGAAGGATTTTCTTGACAAAAAATGATTGTCTTGTTTTCAGAAAAAATAAGTCAAAAGTAAGTGAGTTTTTGCTTAAAACAAGCAAAATAATCTGCCAGTTCAAACAGTAAACTAGATTACTTTGCTTACCCCATTGGCAGATTATTTTGCTTGTTTTAAGCAAGAACTTATTTTTTTAAATTATTAATTAATTTTTTACTTGAAAATCCTTCTTGATTTAAGAATTTTTAGATATTTTGGTTGGAAACAAGACAAAAATCTAAGTAAGAACAGCATTTTTTGCAGTGTGGCAATCACTAATGTAATACCAAATGTTTTCTCACGCTTTCGTCACTAGGTGGCGCACAAACACCATATTACAGCACAGATTTCAAATACATTGATGTACACTGCTGTTATAAAATACAGTAGACTAAAATAAGTTGGACATTTCATCAGACATAAACATACAATATTGTTGTTATTATTATTATTATCCATAATAGTATACATAATTAATAATAATACAATATTATGTTATTATGCGTAATAAATATTACATTAAATATGGAACAAATGAAGAAATATGTGAGCCATGCTTTTCTGCAAACTCTGTGATCTTTCTAAATTTCAGCATTACTATCGCTCAGATTGTTTTTGTCTTCTTCAACAAAGCCAAACTGTTAATTATTATTGAGTTGGGCATGTGCTAGAGTCTTGTATTGGGAACATGTGACCTGTGTTCTGATCAGCGATACGGTGTTCCCTAACCGCAGGAAACAAAACCATCTGTCCCTGTGTTATCTCTCTACACCCCACCGCTGTCCTGTCTGCAAGAGAGCACATCACTGTAAAATGTGACCAATGATAGTTTTCTTATTTAAAGGAATGTTCATCGTGTTGATTACAGAACATTAAGGGTGATTGGGACATAAGGTCAGATGAGACAGTGTAACTATACAGAATTAACGTTCTCACCTAATTAGTTAAAATAAAAACAGGTGCAGGGCAGGCATCAAACAGAAAGTTGACTGTGAAATGCATGAACTGAGGAAAATGACATAAGCGTTTGCTTGTTTTCATGATCCTAAAATTGTCTTAGCTACTATATTGTACCAACTTTTGATGGAAACAGAAATATGATGCACTACATCTACACGGTAAAAAAAACAACAACTTAAAGAAAGCTGTTTCAACTAAAGTAAGTGTTCGTGCTGCTTTAAAATTTTAAGTTTAGTCAACATGAAATGTTAAGTTGGACTCAAGGGGCAACCTCCCGCTCTCGCTCTTGAAACAATAATCCAGTGACTGAAGCTGCAGTTCATCGGCTGGCGGCAAAAGGGAGCAAATCCCCATAGACTCTCGTGTTAAAATGCTCAACTTTATAACAGATAAAAACATGTTTACAGCCTGGTGCAAAAAGTGGTTTTGGTTTTTACAGCTAGTTTTGCCCTTCATGACAACTCTGAGGGGGGTGAATTTTTGTTCTAACTCACCCGTTTAAATTATATTAAGCATTAAAATTCTGCATAATTAAGGGCGTGGCCAGTTGAGTGACAGGTGTCAGGCAGCCGTCACATTACCTCCGCTTATTCCAGCATTGAACTAGGCCACGTTCTTGCGTTTGTTTTTTCTTAGGGTGTTACTTTATCAGGATTATTTTAATACATTTAAAAAACAGACATCTTAGCTCCACCCACATCCCTCCTCTTTGTCCATTTTCTATTTTCCTGGAGCGACGCACTTCCACAACGGCGACGACAGACCCGCACAACTTTTGCTTCAAAAACGCTCTTCAGAACCTACGGGTGACGCCACTGACACTACGTCCATGTTTTTTACAGTCTATGGTTGTACTACATGAAAATGTAGATATTTGAGTAAACTTAGAATATTAGATCTTTTTTTAAGTTGAATCAACTTTTTTTTTTTACAGTGGTGTACAATGTTAGTTAATAAAAGCATGGCATAAATGTGAACAAACAGTTCTCACTGGCTGTTAGTATTCTGAACTTAAACTAGGCCTGCACTCAGAAACAGTATTCCATAGATCATAACTTAAGAGCATTGTTAACATATCAGCTCTTTGACTCAGTGATGGTTTGGCCTTCTTAATGCCACACTTACTGACTTACAGTACAGTTACTAGTATTTAAGGCTTACATTCTTCATTATTAATATTTCAAATCTTCAGAGCTTTTATTTTGGTGGAATATTAGCAAAATGCTCTGAACCTCTGTCCACAAAAATTGGAAACCTAGCCCTTCTTGCATTCCCAAATTCATATTAAACTCGCAGCACATGCAGAGATAAAGTGTGCTGCATTTACTGTGAACTGTGCTGCTTGCTTGTGGACTCAACACTGTGCCATTCTTCGCTCCGAAGCACATCAGACTATACTTTTATTATTATTATTATTATTATTAAAGCCTTTGATTTAAGAATAGCACTAAGTTCAGTCAACTTGAAAAAAGTTTAGTCAACTTGATGTTATGTTGAATGTTACTAAGTGAGAACTTAGATATTTGAGTTGATTCACTTAGTACAACTTAAAGCAACATAAAGGAGAATTTAGACAACTTCACTGAATGTAAACAAATAGCTGCTGTGAACTAGACCTAGATTTTTTTTCCCAATTTTTTCTATCATGTCATATCTCCATATCATACATTTGAAACATGCTTTTTTCTGAACACAAAAGAAGACATTGGACCCCACTGACTTGCATTGTGGAAAAGGAAAGAAAGAAAGACAGAAATAAATTATATGAGGATGAAATGTACAGATAATGTACTCACCCCCTTGTCATCCAAGATGTTCATGTCTTTCTTTCTTCAGTCGTAAAGAAATTATGTTTTTTGAAGAAAACATTTCAGGATTTCTCTCCGTATAGTGGACTTCTATGGTGCCCCCAAGTTTGAACTTCCAAAATGCAGTTTAAATCCAGCTTCAAAGGACTTTAAATAATCCCAGCCGAGGATTATCTAGTGAAACGATCGGTTATTTTCTAAATAAATTGACAATTTTATACTTTTTAACCTTAAATGCTCATCTTGTCTAACTCTGCATGAAGTCTGTGTATTCTGGTTCAGGACAGTTAGGGTATGACGAAAAACTCCCGTCTAATTTTTTCTTCAAAATTGTCCTACATTTTTTTTTTTTTTTTTTTGTATAAGGGCATATGACCTTCTTTGCATGTTCACTTTGTAAACACTAGGCTGGTACTTCTGCAGCGACGTAGGACGATTTTAAAGTTGGAGGAGAAAATGAGATTTTTTCGACATACCCTAACTGTCTTGAACCAAAATACACAGAGTGCATGCAGAGCTAGATTGAGCATTTAAGGTTAAAAAGTGTATAAATTGTCCATTTATTTAGAAAATAACCGATTGTTTCGCTAGATAAGACCCTTCTTCCTCGGCTGGGATCATTTAGAGCCCTTTGAAGCTGCATTTAAACTGCATTTTGGAAGTTCAAACTCGTGGCCACCATAGAAGTCTATTATATGGAGAGAAATCCTGAAATGTTTTCCTCGAAAAACATAATTTCTTTACGACTGAAGAAAGAAAGACATGAACATCATGGATGTCAATTGGCTGAGTATATTATCTGTACATTTTTGTTCTGGAAGTGAAGATCTATAGTGTCTCCTTAGCTGTGAATATTGACCAGGCATGAAGATTTGCTCTAAAACACAGCAGATGTTAAATTCAGGTAACTTCACTATAATGCCGTTCATTTCGAGGGATTTTGCTCCACGGTGTGTTCGTGAGGGTCTTCTGAGCAGAACCTCAGTGTTGTGCACTAATCAATAAAAGTGTCAGACCCAAACACAAACACAAGGTCAGTGGGAACCTAAACAAGGCCTTCAGCAGAATATATCTGCACCTCTTGCCATCCGTCCCTCTCTGTGACAGATTCTCAGGTCACGCTGTCCTGGTCTGGACTCCTAATTTACGAGCCGCTGTCAGCGGCTCTCCTTCTCGCTGTTCCATTCATTTATTTTTGATGAAACTGACCCCAGATGGGGAACACGAGTATGTGAGATTCACTCATCAAGTGCACTTAGAAAATGTAAAGAACACACACTAAGCAGGACACTGAAAGCGGATGCTAGTGCTTCATTTATCATGCAAATGAAGCCAATAGCAAGCGTTAATGCGATAATAAAAAATTAAAAACATGATTCTGAAAATGATATTGATATTCGCTATAGATAAGACTGGAAAAGCCTCTTCATTCTGCTACAGACTCGGTGCGTGAATGCAGCGCTGAAGTACTGCTGATCATTTACTGTCCCTATTAAGGTGCCACTAAGCTGTAATGATAAGGGCACTACGAGCTTGTTGACATAGTGCTCACGCTTCATGCCTGTTATCTCAAGGCCTGGTGAACATAACCTGGAAATGTTACTAAATGAAGCAAGCCTATTAAGCGTGAAGGAGCCCCTGAGAGCCCCTAATGGTTAATATATGAGTTTGTATTGTTAAAGGATCATTTCCTTAATAACACACACTTGTTTGCAGAGATTTCATATCAGTCCCATATTGAGCACACCAGCTGTTGTAGTGTGTGTGTGTGTGTGTGTGTGTGTGTTTAGCTCTAAAGTGGCGTGCCTTAAGGTGTGTGTCAGTATAAATTCTCGCTATTGTGAGCTCCAGTCACAACATTAGTGTTTTAGTGTATTCTTTATAAATGCCCATGTGAGAAATGTTATTAAATGGCCATTATGGTACTTTTATGTTCTGCCATATACTCCTTACACTGCAAAAAATGCTTTTCTTACTTAGATTTTTTGTCTTGTTTCCAGCAAATTTTTAAATCAAGAGTTAAATAAAAAATTATTGTCTTGTTTTCAGAAAAAAAGTTAAAATTAAGAGAGTTTTTGCTTAAAACAAGAAAAATTATCTGCCAATGGGGTAAGCAAAATAATATTTTTTTCAAGCAGAAAACTAGACAATTTTGCTTACCTCTTTGGCAGATTATTTTGCTTGTTTCAAGGAAAAACAGCTTGTTTTACTTAATTTTAACTTATTTTTTTCTAAAAAAACAAGATTTTTTTTTACTTGTTTAGAAACTTATTCTTGATTTAAAACTTTTTAGATAATTTGGCTGGAAACGAGACAAAAAATCTAAATAAGAAAAGCATTTTTTGCAGTGTATTTACCTTATGTTTTAAAAAATGAAAATGGGCTAGTTTACAAGTATAAAACTATATAAACCAAGTAATTGATTTTGGATGGGAAAGTGCCCGCAGTGTACTTTGTATTTGAATACTAGAAATAATCCACAGGTTATTTATGTAATGTTTATTAAGATATTTCTTACACACACTGCAAAAAATGCTTTTTATTCTAGACAATTAAAAATTATTGTCTTGTTTTCAGAAAAAAAGAAGTCAAAATTAAGTGAGTTTTTGCTTAAAACAAGAAAAATAATCTGCCAATGGGGTAAGAAAAATAATATTTTTTTTCAAGCAGAAAACTAGACAATTTTGCATACCTCTTTTGGCAGATTATTTTGCTTGTTTCAAGGAAAAACTGCTTGTTTCACTTAATTTTAACTTTTTTTCTTCTAAAAAACAAGAATTTTTCACTTGTCTACAAACTTATTCTTGATTTAAGAATTTTTAGATATTTTGTCTGTAAACAAGACTAAATTCTAAGTAAGAAAATCATTTTTTTGCAGTGCATATCTGGTAGATTATATAATATTCTTGTTAAGGTAAACGTCACAATAATTGGCATAATCCTTTATTAATATATCTTCCAAAAATATGAACGCACAAATCGCAAACAAAACTTCACTGCTTCACATTTGCAGAAATAAAAACAGTAAAGTAAAACAGTTTCAATGCTTGTAAAATGTCCCTCCTTGTTCAGTAAATGGCCCCATCACTGTTGTTCTTTGCTTAAGACAAAGAAACCCTGTGGACAGAAGAGCGTTGTTCTGAACGGATGCTTTCCTTTTCTTGCTACTGAAACCCAGTACAAACAGAAACGGCAGAGAAATGTTTGCTTTGACAAATTGATGGTCATAAGGTAATCTACATGCTATTTAATCACTGGGTAATCACTGATGACAGATTCAAAATATTTGCTGTGTGCAGTTTCTTTATGGAAGCAACTGCTTTAATCAGATTGATATCAAACACGCACAGTTAAAACATGACATTTACAACATCGGGCCATAAAGCAGCTAAGACTGATCAATACATGAGGATGATTTACTGATGTACACTACTGCATCAGGGCCACGAGGAGAGCAAACACTCACCATGCAGCTCACTTTAAATCAAACAATGCAGCAAACATGTAAACCGCTAATTACTTTTTAACATTATGTTTATTTTAGCCCTGGGTTATAAAAGCCTTAAAATAGAAAGCTTAGTGCTGTGGGGGTCATTCTGAATTGCAATTGCAAAATGAATATGCATGCATGTAAACAAAGCAGTGCTTGCTTAGCATTTTGATATCAGTCTTTATTTGTCATCCAGTCACAACGGCCCAGATGCAGATTCAACATGCTGACCGATTAAAGAGATTATGAAACCTGGGTAAAAATATTCATGCAAAATGTGAAACATTTTGTTATCAGCGTAACAAACAGAACTGAATTTCAGAATTTCTTCATATTTGGTTTGTCCTCCTTTTACTTTAAACACATCAGTGCTCAGCATGAAGCACAAAATCTGACTTTTTGTAGTTCATATGATCAATGTCACAAATGCTTACATTTGTGACCCTGGATGACAAAACCAGTCTAAAGTTGCACGGGTATATTTGCGGCAAAAGCCAAAAATACATTGTATGGGTCAAAATTATCGATTTTTCTTTTATGCCAAAAATCATTAGGATATTGAGTAAAGATCATGTTCCATGAAGATATTTTGTAAATTTCCTACTGTAAATATATCAAAACTTAATATTTGATTAGTAATATGCATTGCTAAGGACTTCATTTGGACAACTTTAAAGGCAATTTTCTCAATATTTAGATGTTTTTGCACCCTCAGATTCCAAATAGATTTTCAAATAGTTGTATATCGGCCAAATATTGTCATATCCTAACAAACCAAACATCAATGGAAAGTTTATTTATTCAACTTTCAGATGATGTATAAATCTCAATTTCAAAAAATTGACACTTAAGACTGGTTTTGTGGTCCAGGGTCACATTTGACTATTCACCTAGAGAATGTTTAGGAGCTATTAATGTAGCTATATCATAACTTTTAATACTGTTTTTTTTAAATACTAAACACAAATAATTGTTTCAAGCAAAAACTCACTTAATTATGACTTCTGTTTTCTGAAAACGAGACAATAAGAGACAATTGTCTAGAAAATCCTTCTTGATTTAAGAATTTTTTAGAAATTTTGGTTGAAACAAGACAAAAAAGTAAGTAAGAAAAGCATTTGTTTGCAGTGCAGCTTTCCAAAGTGGTGTTTCAAAACTGTTTGTTATTTGAATTAAAATGCAAGTGTATTTGTTTTAAGATCACACACACACACACACACACACACACACACACACACACACACACACACACACACACACACACACACACGAATATAACCTTGCATTGACCTGCCAATAGAAGGTCAGAGGTCAAGGTCTCACAGGGGTCAGAGCATCTCAGTTTCTAAACTGAACTCTGCACGCTGTGAGGGAAAGCAAGTTTAATATGGATTATTATTAATAAATAATAATATTTCATATAGTAATATTGTAATATACTAACATTTTATTTTTTTCAAAAATATTATTGCATTTGCTTAACCCTTTCACTGTCACTCCCATTTTTGAACATAGACGTGAAATTGAAAACCTTCTGTAATTTTGATGTTTTTCATTTTAAAATATATATTTTTATGATTTTAAAATGGTTTTCAAAGGATGAATTGTGAGATTTTAAGTTTACAAGTGATATATAATTTCTTATGATTTCTAAAGCATGATAAGCAAAAGTCTTTTTGTGACAAAGGTCAGAACTCCTTTTTTTAATATATCTATTTAGGAGTCATAGACATTTCCAACTATATATAATTTGTCATAATTAAATTAAGATTTGTAAAATTGTGAAGTAAACTTAGGCATCCCAATTATGGGGTTAAACAAATAATAATAATAATAATAATAAAAAACATGTTTTTGTGTGTGTGTGTGTGTGTGTGTGTGTGTGTGTGTGTTTTTTTTTTTACATAATACAATCACTGTGTAAATAAATAAAACATATGCAGAAAAATGGTTTACCAGTCAAACATTGAATGCACACACACTGTTCTGGTAGTATTAGCTATATTACTGAGTTATTTAGATTGGACACAGTTAATATATATATATACATATATATATATATATATATATATATATATATATATATATATATATATATATATATAAATATATATAAACCTTGCCTTTTAAAACAAACAAGTTTAGTTTGGTATCTAAGTCAGTAATTTAACTATGCATGATTAAATGCATGAATACATTCTCTGTCATGGGGTTAATATGACTTTGAATTTGAGTTGCACCATTTGAACTCTTTAGAAAGTATATATTGTACTGAAAATCTATGCAGTCCACCCTCTGATGTGTCGAAATGATGCAACAGGAGTGTAAGATTTGCAACCACCCAGAACTACAGCAGATCTCTGGTGTATATTCCAGTGTTCTGTCAGGTTTCTGTAATGGGACGTCAGTTATCAGGAGCGCAGAGGTCAGCGTCCAGCACAGATAAAGGGCTTGACCACACTGAGAGAACATCCACCCCTCTGTCCACTCTTTGCTTTGTCTAGAAGTAGTGGAATCATCGACTGGAAAAGAAGTGTATTGTTTTATTTATCCAGCTCAGGGTTAGAAAACTACGGATGCTGAAAATTCCCAGCATATTCCACTCATCAAGGAGACAATGTCCTTAGAACGATCAGAATTCCTTTAGTTTAGATAATTAAGAGAGTGTTTGTTTATTTATTATTTGCACTTGAGTGAGCATCATCAGAAATTCTGGAAATACTAAGTGTCCTGAGTTGCTAGATATTCATGTCAATCAATAATAGTGAGATCAAAACAATAAAGTGTGAGAATGAGCATTAGTGTATGGAGAAAAAAAAAAAAAAAAAATAGAAATACACAGACATATTTAAAATAGAAATATATTCATTTACATTTTAAACAGAAGTAAAAATACACAGTTTAATTTGAATATTATATTAATATGTAATCATTTTGTGTTATTCCTGTATCATCATCTTGTTTTCACAATTACAAATTAAATTTTTTAATAATCAATATTTATTATAATTTATATTATTACATTTACATTTAGACATTTAGCAGACGCTTTTATCCAAAGGAAGCGATCAAAATCAACAAAAGAGCAATAACATGCAAGTCTCATTTATCCTAACGCAGTACACACAACAAGGGATTTTTTTGAAATATGTAATAAATAAAAAGAAAATAGATAAAAAAGAGAAAAAAAAAGCAAGCTAGTGTTAGAGGCCTTTTTGCTTTTTTTTTTAAAAATTGTATAGTGAGATGCTAGTGTTAGTCTCTTTTTTTTTAAAAAAAAAAAAAAGAAAGAAAACAAACAGTAAGTAAATGAATAGAGTATAAGTCTAAAAGGGCATTTTTAAAGAATAGAATTAGAAAGGAGTTTACTAGAGTTAAAGGGTCAAATAAAGATGGAAAAGATGTGTTTTTAGCTGATGCTTGAACATGGCTAAGGACTATAATAATGACTATTATAATTTATATAATATAATATAATATAATAATATTTTTTTTTTATTTATTTATTTTTTTTAAATAATATTCAATAACTGAAATGCATTTTAACTTTTGGAACAGTAGAAAAAACATTATGCCTATGAAATAAAACCATAATAATAGGAACACCAGTGTGTGTGTGTGTGTGTGTGTGTGTGTGTGTTCATTGTCATTGTCTTAAGTAGGCCTACACTCCCCTTATTTTCCCTTAGTCACACCACAGAATTGCAAAGACGCATTGATCCCATCCTTGTGTCAATGAAACCGCAGAGTGATGAAACCGTGTGTGTGTGTGTGTGTGTGTGTGTGTGTGACTGAACAAATGGTGACCAAAACAAGGCCTGATCAATCAAAGGCAGGGCTAATTGATTGGTGGGCTCTCACCATTATGCTGAAAGAGAGAGCGAAGCCGAGAAACAGAGCCAATATGCGAGAGATTGTGGCGACAGGAAGAATCACACAGCTCCAGTCGACGCTCCAGGTAAGAGAGCTGGATATTTATTCTGCTGTGTTTGGTGTAGAAGCCTGGAGAAATCATACTAAATGCACACTAAAGCCAAAACGACTCACGTCTATATGTGAATCAGCCAGGATTTGCAGATGCGACATGCAGTGTGTGTGTGTGTGTGTGTGTGAGAGAGATAAACATAGTGTGATGCTGCTGAGAGGGGAGGAGCCAAATGTGCAGCTTATGAGGAAAGTGTGTGGACAGATCAATCAAATGTGTGTGTTTAATATTCTTTGTGCACTTCTTAAATACAGCAGTTTTAGGTTTTAATTTTTTTACTTGTATTTACTTTCATATAGCATTTTGATTTCATCACATTCACGTGTGTTTGGATTCTGCATTCTCTTTTTTAGTTGCATAATAAAATGAGAAGATTAAATAAAATAGATTCAACATTTTGTTCAGGGAAATAGTGTTTATAGCTAAAAATTCAGCATTTGAGAATATTATTATATAGTATAATGTGGTTCAAAATATAAGAATGCTTCATGTTTTTACATTTTGAATTTGCTCTTTTATGTTCCTTCACTGCAAAAAATGCTTTTCTAGCTAAGATTTTTTGTCTTGTTTCTAGACAAAATATCTAAAAATTCTTAAATCAAGAAGGATTTTCTAGACAAGTAAAAATTATTGTCTTGTTTTCAGAAAAAAGAAGTCAAAATTAAGTGAGGTTTTGCTTGAAACAAGCAAAATAATCTGCCAATGGGGTAAGAAAAATAATCTTATTTCAAGCAGAAAACTAGACTCTTCTGCAACAAAAACAAAAGCAAAAACTCACTTAATTTGAACTTCTTTTTCTGAAAACAAGACATTAACGTGTACTTGTCTAGAAAATAATTCTTGATTTAAGAATTTTTAGATATTTCGGCTGGAAACTAGACAAAAAATCTAAGCTAGAAAAGCATTTTTTGCAGTGCTATTACAGTGACAGAATGACTGCGCGATTAAAACACAATTACAGCCTAATTACATTTTACAAACTAACAAGCAGCACCAACAATGAACTGTACAGATGTCTAGATCAATAACACTCAACTGATTCAAAATACTTACAGAGATGAAGAACAGCAGTTTCAACAAACAATGACAAAAAAAAAATATAATTAAAAAAAAAGATATTTGGTGATCATGTGTGCAGTCTTTTATCTAGATTCTGAAAGAGTAAAATACCAAAACTGGTGTGTGATATTTATGTAGTTTTCAAGTCAATAAATTGTTTTCGGTTACGCTTTATTTTAAGATGTCCTTGTTGTAGTTTAATTATACATTTAAGTCCTGAGTAATATTGGTTAACTACATGTACTTACTATATAGGGTTAGAATTAGGGGTTTCTTGCATGTAATTATGCATAATTAATTGTTATTATAATAGTAAGTATGTAACATGTAACAAAGACACCTTAAAATAAAGTGTTACCTTATTTTCTTTACTAAAGAATAGCATTTTAGCTGAATAAAAATAAATAAGCTTTCCATTGATGTTTGGTTTGGTAGGATAGGACAATATTTGGCTGAGATACAACGATTTGAAGATCTGGAGTCTGAGGGTGCAAAAAAATCTAGATATTGAGAAAATCACCTTTAAATTAGTCAAAATGAAGTTCTAGCAATGCATATTACTTATCAAAAATTACATTTTTTGATACATTTACAGTAGGAAATTTACAAAATATCTTCATGGAACATGATCTTTACTTAATATCCTAATTATTTTTTTGGCATAAAAGAAAAATCAATAATTTTGACCCATACAATGTATTTTTGGCTATTAAGTATAGGTCACATATAGTTAAAATTATTGAACTAATTGATCACCAATTATGGAATAACTTTATCACACATAAGCAGACAAATGTAATGAATAAAAAAATACAATAATAACAATAATTATTATGCTTATAATATGGAGATTTCTAAGAAACTGTCCTAAAATTTCTACTAAAATCAGCCCTTAAACCTTTATATATAGTGCATTATAAAGAGTTATTAAAGGGTATAATGCATTACAATCATTAATCATTATTTTGTTTTGTTTTGTTTTTAAAAATAAATAAATAAATAAATAAATAAATCAAAAAAAAAAAAAAATTATGCTTAAAATATAGAGGTTTCTAAGAAAAGTTTGTCTGTCCTAAAATTTTACTAAAATCATTACTTAGGGCCTTTATATATAATGCATTATAAATAGTTATTAAAGGCTATAATGTATTACAATCAATAATAATGTGTGTTGCAATACATTTTGCAATATATAAACAAGTTTAAAAATACACAGTGTAACATTGAATTGATAAGTGGATAAGTGTTATAATGTATCAGCTGTGATTTATGATTATAGAGAAGCAAAACTAAATGTGAAGAAATAAAAAAAAAAACTGAATGATGAACTTGATTACAAAGAGAAAATCCTTCAGAGTGTTTAACCCCTGAGATCATAAAAAACATAAATGAATTTCTGTAGAAATAGTACAGAAAAACCAGTTTCCGCCACTAAATAAAAAATAAAAAAAGGTTATTGCGACTGATCTCACAATTCTGACTTATTTTCTCACAATTGCGTGATATAAACTCGCAATTCTGAGAAATAAAGTCAGAATTGTGAGATAAAAATGTGCAATTGCGAGTTATAAAGGCAGAATTGCATGATATAAACTTGCAATTGCAAGAAAAAATGTCAGAATTGTGATATAAAAAGTCGCAATTGCGAGTTAAGTCAGAATTGCATGATATAAATTCACAATTGAGAGTTAAGTCAGAATTGCGTGATATAAATTCACAATTGAGAGTTAAGTCAGAATTGCGTGATATAAATTCACAATTGAGAGTTAAGTCAGAATTGCATGATATAAATTCACAATTGAGAGTTAAGTCAGAATTGCATGATATAAATTCACAATTGAGAGTTAAGTCAGAATTGCATGATATAAATTCACAATTGAGAGTTAATTGCGTGATATAAATTCACAATTGAGAGTTAAGTCAGAATTGCATGATATAAATTCACAATTGAGAGTTAAGTCAGAATTGCATGATATAAATTCACAATTGAGAGTTAAGTCAGAATTGCGTGATATAAATTCACAATTGAGAGTTAATTGCGTGATATAAATTCACAATTGAGAGTTAAGTCAGAATTGTGTGATATAAACTCGCAATTCTGTGAATATATCAGTATTGTTTCTCCTCAGAAATGAGCTTATGTCTCACAACTGAGAAAAAAAAGTCAGAATTGCAAGATACAAACTCGCAACTGCAAAAAAAGTCAGAATTGTGAGTTTTAACTTTAGCTTTTTTTTTCATTTAGTGACAGAAATGGGTTTTCATAGTTTTGTACTAACAACATTTATAAACAAGTAAATAAAGCTTGCAAATGGATGGATCCGTTCATTATAGATCATGGAAATTCAGCTTTTTAGTCAGTGAAAGTCAGGGAAAAGTCAGGGAATTTGACATTTTGCTTTGTGAACATGTTTTATAACAGATTATCAGAAATGATGTTTAAAAGAGTAGCGTGTGCGCGTCCTCGTGACAATGACCTCCAGCGCCCCATGACCCTCTGTGTGTGTGTTTGTGTGTAAAAGGGGTGCCTCTCTTCAGAATAAATCACACACACAATGGAGGAGTGCTGGGATTTCACACTGGACGCCTACCTCGGTGCGTCCTATTCTCCTCACACGTGTCAGGGAAGAATAAGGAGCCCCTTCACACAGTGTGACAAATCTCTTCTCCTCACACACATCCTTTTGTGCAAAGTTTGGGCGCATCTGACGCACTCGCGGCCCCGGGAATCGGCTCGTCTCGGCACGTGCGCGCTATCTTATTTTTGTATAATAATAAGCGATACGCTTGTTTCCAAGAAAGTTGGAGCAAACGCTTTTGTGCTCTGCGCTTTTCTGTCAGATCTTCTGGATCGTCTGCCAGGATGCCGTTTGAAAAGGCTTATTGTTCGAACGCTTGCAGTCCACTCCACAAGGGCCCTTGCTGTAAATACGGCAATTTGACTCCGGCTAGTGGAAAGTAGCTTTGACAGCAGCTAAATAGGACTGCACCACAAAAAGAAATCAATACCGGACTCCTGTTCGTGGCAGCCTGCGTCTCTCCCCTCCCCTGATTTATACAAGAAAACCTTTGGGCTTTCCATTGGAAAGAATGCAGGCGCGCGTTTGTGCGAAGAGAGGTTCGAACGCTTTTAAAAAATGAGTTCTCGGAAACCTTCTGCCTAAATTTGTTCCTCGGGAAAACAGCGCAGACCGCGCCGAAAGAATACGTATAATTTTCAAAATCGTGCGCGTCTCATTATTGATCTCACACACCAGCGCCTCAAAAAAATGAGTAAATGCATTTCATCGCTTGCATTAGTCCAGGCTTGACATGAGATGCCTAAAACTGAAAGCACACTTATAGAGAGGTGTGCTTTAGAAATTGTATTTGCTGCGTTGAAGTCCTGAATGAAATGTGCAATAACAAAACAATATGAAATAGAAACAAAAATGAAGAAATATACCAACTAACCTGATGTTCTTTCAAATTCTGAGTTATGTTTTTAACTATGCATCTTAAACATTTAGAAATGCATTATTTATTTCTAAACTTTGTAAATGCATTTTGTGGAATAATTCACTGTGTAAATGTACTTAAAATCTATTACATTTGAAACAGATCTAGATAATAAATACTATTTTAATGCCACTGTGCTTTTTCACAAAAAGATTTTCTTCATTGCCTTTTTCCCTATCACGCTTTAGAAATCATAAGAAATTATAATTATATTACTTGAAAACTTCAAATCTCAAAATGCATCCTCTGAAAACCATTTCAAAATCAGACATGGCATTACCATGGAAAATGTAAATCTAAATCATATTACAAAATGTTTTCGTTTATGAATTCATATATATATATATATATATATATATTTTAACACGTCTGTGTTAAAAAATGGGAGTGACAGTTAAAGGGTTAAATAGTGTTTTATTATTATTATTATTCATTAAATGTTTTATTGTGTGGATTTTATGTTTCAAAATATACTGGTTTTGTCATTTAGTAATTTTAAGGTGATCAGAAATTGTTTTATGCCCTAACATTTGTTTGTTTATATATTTAGTAAATGTGACACATGCATTTGGACTGCATTTTCATCTTTTTCTCTTAGTCTATATTGAAATATTTAAAAGACATTGTACTAAATCTTTTGCAAGTACTATGCATGCAGCTTTTACAACCCAATATTTACTAAGAGTTTACATGGATTATTTGTACTGAACTAGATAAGGCAAAAAAATATATCTAAAGTTGAGAAAACAGAAAAAAAGAAATTGTGACCAGTTATATCACCTAAGATTTGTATTTGTGTATTTTTTTTCCTGTTAAACATTATATTGACAGTAGTACGTCAACTACTGTCAATATATCTCCGCAATTTAATAACAAAGTGAACAAAGTGACCATGACCGCACCATTTAAATGAAATAAATAAATAACTGGACATCTTTGTTTCAAAATGGAAAAAGGATGAATTTTAGACAATGAGGTTTTTTAGATGAAGAAAGATAAGCTGAACAATGACACAAAGGTTGCAAGTTATTAAATGAAGAGAGAGATGGAGGAGTGGAACAGTATTGATTTTAAGCTGTTCCCTGAGGCTTTACAATGGCTATCAGACCAGGGGGATGGTGTACACACACACACACACACACACACACACACTGCAAGAGGGTTAAAAGTGAGAGGATAATGACCCTACTGGTTAAATTGTCACTTATACTATAGTTTTGTCTTGCACACTCCACTAATAACAACGTGAAAGACTCACAGCTTTCATCCAGCGTTTCTGTGACATCTGTCTATCTGACAGCACACAGACACACCAGCAACATCATATTTGTGCTATTAACATCTATATCTTTAAAATTAATAGTCACTATTTTTAATGTGTAATGATATAGAAAGATACAATTATTTTCTATATTTATGTGAGTTTCAGTGTCTAAAAAAATCTAAATGTACTGAATTTTTTTATTATTATTGTGTAATTACACAGTTATTACTATATTGGTAACACTAGAATAGGGAACACGTATTCACTATTAGCTGCGACTTTTCCCTCAATAAATGCTTTTCTTACTTCTTATTTTTTGTCTTGTTTCCAGCTGAAACATTTAAAAAAAGAAGGATTTTCAAGACATGTAAAAATGATTGTCTTGTTTTCAGACAAATTATGTTAAAATTAAGTGAGTTTTTGCTTGAAACAATGGGGTAAGCAAAATAATCTAGTTTCTGCATGAAATAAGGCCACTGGCAGATTATTTTGCCTGTTTCAAGCAAAAACTCACTTAATTTTGACTTTTTTTTTCTGAAAACAAGACAATAATTTTTACTTGTGTAGAAAATCCTTCTTGATTTATGAATTTTTAGATATTTAGGCTGGAAACAAGACAACAATGTTAAGTAAGAAAAGCATGTTTAGGTATTTGGTAGGATTAGGGATATGTAATAAGGCATTAATATGTGCTTAATTAGTATTAATAAATGGCTAATATTCTAGTAATATGCATGCTATTAAGCAACTAGTTAAGAGACTGTAAAATTACCTAAATATTTTTTGAAGAAGCATTTAAAATAAACAATACATCACAAGGTACACTGCAAAAAATGCTTTTCTTACTTAGATTTTCTGTCTTGGTTTCAGACAAAATATCTAAAAATTCTTAAATCAAGAAGGATTTTCTAGACAAGTCAAAATGATTGTCTTGTTTTCAGAAAAAAAAGTTAAAATTAAGTGAGTTTATGCTTGAAACAAGCAAAATGATCTAGTTTTCTGCTTGAAATAAGAGTATTTTGCTTACCCCATTGGCAGATTATTTTGCTTGCTTTAAGCAAAAACTCACTTAACTATGACTTTGTTTTTCTATAATTCAATAATTTTTGCTTGTCTAGAAAATCCTTCTTGATTTAAGAATTTTTAGATAATTTGGAAACAAGATAAAAAATCTAAGTAAGAAAATCATTTTTTTGCAGTGTTAGACATTAATATGTGTTTAATTAGTACTAATAAATGGCTAATATTCTAGTAATATGCATGCTAATAATAAATAAAATATATGTATAAAATACCAAAAATTGACAAATGTATTAATATTTAATATTATTAACTGAATGAGGATTTAAAATGTTTTTGAAAATAATATAATCTCAGAAAAAAAAAAAAACAGTATAACGTATTTTTGATTATAAAAAATTTGCTGCATGATGTACATTTAAAAAGGAGCTTTACCTGCTTAGTGCAATTCACTTTTTGTTTTTCCTATGTTTTCACCATAATAAAGAAATTTTAACCTGTCTATTATTTTAGACATACAAAAAAACAGAAATCCAAAATGATGCCATATTTCAGAAAAAGGTGTTATAGATGCATTTTCTGGGTAATATATGCACTCGCTATAGTATTTAACGTTTTACATTGTTTTCTTGCGTTTGCACATTTATCCGCTCATACATATTTATGTGCAGATAAAACAGCCCTGCCATTCTAATGCCATAATGGCAC
Source organism: Cirrhinus molitorella (assembly GCA_033026305.1). Lineage (NCBI taxonomy): Eukaryota > Metazoa > Chordata > Actinopteri > Cypriniformes > Cyprinidae > Cirrhinus > Cirrhinus molitorella. The sequence continues at coordinate 38,774,667 of CM065127.1, read as the reverse complement.
ATATGTTGAATCAAGCTCGTATTAATGTTACATGAACTTCAGCGTATGTGACAAAAGGTCCTTATTTTTCTATGTAAGATTGTTCCAGCTGTTTTCCTGCTGTACGTCTTTATGAAATCAGACGCTGGATGAGCAAAGCTTCATTTGTCTTGGTTTTTAAGTGGGGAAAGGGGGGAGCCTTTCTGTCCATCTGTTCCCCCAGATATGCCACTAAAGCAGTGACCAAGCTGATGGTCCTAACTGACAAAGGTCAGGATGACCCTTGACCTTATGGCCGCTAGTTGAGTGCACTGGACATCTGGGCACAGCCATCACTGATACACACGCACAATATGGTCTGCCACGCGCTGAGGATATTTTTCAAGATAAAGAGTCTCGTTTGAAAAGTAGGCTCGTATTTTTATGAGCAATATGTCCTTGGCAGGGTAATGGACTGTAACTGTAGACGTGATTCTTATTCTATTAACCATTAACGCTATTTTAATTGCGGAGATAATGATTTGATCCATGCAACGTATTGTATAATATAACGCAACTGCTTTACCATTACATTTTCATCTCTCTGTAACAGAAGTGATGTAATATGATTTAATAGGCATTTATAAGTGCGTTGGTGTCTAACTATTTATTCACAAAAGCGATTGACATTCGTCAAAATACCTTTTTGCAGTTATTTTTCTAACTGTAAAACAATAAAAAAGCTATGTTTACAGTGGATCTCCTTCACCCCATTTTTTTTTTAAATAGATGTGAAAGTGCACTATTCAAATGTAAAAACTGTTGTAATTCATGAACACTTTGCAGTGCAGATCTAATGTTGGTTTCTTGCTTAAGAAGACAATCAGCAGATTAATGCAGAAATGGTATTTAACCCCTTAACTGTCACCCGTCCCCTCAGCTAAGTTTACTTCACCATTTTACAAATAAATCCTAATTTAATCATGGCAAAGTATATATCTTTGGAAAGGCCTAAGACTCCTAAATAGATATTTTGACATTTTTTAATGTAACAAATTATGTAAGAAAAGTAATAGATTCATTTATGACAAGAGTGCACTTTAAAAAGCTACTTCATAACAAGAGTTCTGGCATTTGTCACAAAAAAGACATTCTTCTTTGGCTTTTTCTCTATCACGCTTTAGAAATCATAAGAAATTATATATCAGTTGAAAACTTAAAATCTCAAAATCCATCCTTTGAAAAGCATTTTAAAATCAGACATTGCATTACCACGGAAAATGTACATCAAATTACAAAATGTTTTTGTTCATGAAATATAAAAAAAAGAAATTAAGCATGAATACTGCATTTTAACGTCTATGTTCAAAAAAAGGTTGAACTATTTAATAATGCAACTGAAAACATAAGGAAATTGGTATGACAACTTAAAACAACAATAATGAAATTAATGCAGCTATTTTCTCAAAACCCATCCTTTGAAAACCATTTTAAATTGCATTGCTTTACCATGGAAAATGTACATCAAAATATAATTTAGTTCATGAAAATGTAAAAACTCTCAATAAGTTATAGCAGTTTCAATTTACTGTACGGAAAATGCACTGTAAACCTTTTATTATATTTGATATAAAATAAATATTTTGCATAACAGGTTTTGCTATAGAACTGAAGCCTTATGTCTAAATAAGTTATGTTCCAAATTTGAAGTTGATATGAAAAAAATTGGGGTTCCTGTGAAAGTTTATTTAAGGCGTTATACCACAAACAGCCACCGGGGGCCATTCAAAGGACATATCATTATTTTAATGAATTTTTCTGTCACAAATGGCAAAATTTCTCTGTCAATTTTACTTCTATCATAAAAAAGTTTTTATTATAAAAGGCCGTAATGCATTGTGTAAAATGACACTTGACATCACCGCTAAGGTGGAGGAGACTGCCAAAAGATTGAAAGTACCTTTTCAATGGTATTGAAATGTCAGATTTTAAAATGGTTTTCAGGGGATAATTCTTGGGCTTCTAAGCTTTCAAATGATATATCATTTATGATACTAAAAAAAGGACAACGGAAAAAAGAGCACCAAGCATCCCACAGGTGGGAAGGTGACGGTTGAGGAAGTATTAGTAATTTAGCACTCACTTTTATTTATTCCTTTTAATTAATTAATTAATTAAATATTTATTTAATAAGTGTTACGACAATACTGAATAATAGCAGTTTTAATAACTATGGGTTTACAATGAAAGTTTAACATTTAACTCTCACATGAACTTTATTTTTTATTTTATTTTTCTTTTTTTTTATATATATTTTATTATGTCTTTCAATTAAAAAGAAGCAATAAGCAATACAATAATACAAGTCTTTTGAAGACATAACATATATATATATATATTATTTTTTTTCCCCCACCACCAGCACATGAACAAAATTATATAAATAAATAAAAAATAACAATAACATATATGTACATAGACATAAAAATATGCATACAACTTACAAACAATCACATATTCATATTCAAATCTCTTCTGATCCATAATTCCTAGTAATTCAAATAATATTATTTAAACATCTATTAATAATTAAATACAATAAAATAATAAACAGACAAATTAAAAGAGAGGGAGGATTATAAAAGAGGTGATTATTATAATATACCTTGTTTATAATAGAGACTTTAATCTTTTATCTTTTCAAACTCTATACTTTTACTTTTGATTTCGTATGCTATCTTTTCCATAGAGTATACTTTTGACACGATGTCTAACTTATTGCTGGGGATTCTTGCTTTCTCCAAAATGTAGTTATTGCTTTAAGAGCAGTATTTCTCAATATTATAAATAAATATAACTCATCTTTACTAAGTAGCATAGGCTCTGTAGCCAAAACTATATTTTGTATTTTTATTTGATTTCTTAAAAATGTCTCCTATTACCTGAATTACTTCTGTCCGAAATGTTTTTATTGTTTTACAAGTATTACAACTCACTTGAACTTTTAGCTAAAATTCGCAAAAGTCATGGTGTGATCTGATGATAAATGCCACAGAATACTTCTTTAACAAAACTGGAGAGATTGGGTATGACTGCTGGAGCCAGAATGTATTATTATAATTTCTGGGCTCGAGCCAGCATGTTAGCATTAGCATAGCTGGGTTACAGCCAGTTTCTTAGCATTAGCATCGCTGGCTCAGAGCCAGGGAGTTAGCATTAGCCTTTGCAGAGCAGGACTGTGTTTTTACAGAGAAGCTGATGATTAATGAGAGAGAGAGGAGTCTGAGGGGTGCTGACATGCAGATAACCTCGCCGCTTCAGTGTGTGTTTGTGAGGGCTAGCTGGGAGACAGACTGGCTCACTCCTTTACAATCACTGATTAATGAACAAATCTGCAAGAAACGCAGACAATTAGGCAGATACAGCCCTGATGATCACTGAGAGTTTACTATCTAAACATCAGCACTAGATAGAGTTCCTTGACCATAGTTTATGCCCAAAAACATCATAGCTACGACAGATATATCCAGTGAAAGTTACTTTTAAAGTAATGCATTACAATATTGCGTTACTCCCTAAAAAAGTAACTAATTACGTTACTTAGTTGCTTTTTATGGAAAGTAATGCGTTACAATATTGCGTCACTCTCTGGAAAGTAATGCGTTACAATATTGAGTTACTCCCTAAAAAAGTGACTAATTACGTTACTTAGTTACTTTTTATGGAAAGTAATGCGTTACAATATTGCGTCACTAACTAAAAAAGTAACTAATTACGTTACTTAGTTGCTTTTTATGGAAAGTAATGCGTTACAATATTGCGTCACTCTCTAAAAAAGTAACTAATTACGTTACTTAGTTACTTTTTATGGAAAGTAATGCGTTACAATATTGCGTCACTCTCTGGAAAGTAATGCGTTACAATATTGAGTTACTCCCTAAAAAAGTGACTAATTACGTTACTTAGTTACTTTTTATGGAAAGTAATGCGTTACAATATTGCGTCACTCTCTGGAAAGTAATGCGTTACAATATTGAGTTACTCCCTAAAAAAGTGACTAATTACGTTACTTAGTTACTTTTTATGGAAAGTAATGCGTTACAATATTGCGTCACTCTCTAAAAAAGTAACTAATTACGTTACTTAGTTGCTTTTTATGGAAAGTAATGCGTTACAATATTGCGTCACTCTCTGGAAAGTAATGCGTTACAATATTGCGTCACTCTCTAAAAAAGTAACTAATTACGTTACTTAGTTACGGAAAGTAATGCGTTACAATGTTGCGTCACTCTCTGGAAAGTAATGCGTTACAATATTGCGTCACTCTCTAAAAAAGTAACTAATTACGTTACTTAGTTGCTTTTTATGGAAAGTAATGCGTTACAATATTGCGTCACTCTCTAAAAAAGTAACTAATTACGTTACTTAGTTACTTTTTATGGAAAGTAATGCATTACATTACTTTTGCGTTACTTTTGCGTTACTTTTTAAATCTGGGCAGAGATTCTGTTATGTGATCATGCGTTACTTAGTTACTTTTTATGGAAAGTATTGCGTTGCATTACTTTTGCATTACTTTCAAATCTGTGCAGGGCTTGTTTGTTTTTAAAATAAAAAGTTTGATTTTTAGCAAATGTAAAAGCCCTTTCACACCAAAAAGTGAAATGAATAAGCCTAAGGCTGAAGGAAAAGTAAACTGACGTCTTTAGAAAAATGAGAAAAATGAAGCACAAATGTTAGTTAATCTAAAGTAAGTTTTGCTTATTAGTACGGTTGAATTGGATCAACAAAGATCAGCAGCAAAGACATTGGTTAATAAAATGGGATTAAATACATAAAGAAAAAAGTATTTGGGAGTAATGCATTAGAAGAAACGTGAGTTACATAATCAGATTACTTTTTTCAAGTAACTAGTAAAGTAACACATTACTTTTTCATTTACATAAAAAAAATAATAATAATAACACCAGTTACTTTCTGTTTCCTTTATGTATTTAATCCCATTTTATTAACCAATGTCTTTGCTGCTGAGCTTTGTTGATCCAATTCAACCGTACTAATAAGCAAAACTTACTTTAGATTAACTAACATTTGTGCTTCATTTTTCTCATTGCTGAAGAGTGTTCAACTTCCTTCTCCTACAGTTCTACTGTACAGACAGCAATTTACTTTTCCTTCAGCCTTAGGCTTATTCATTTCACTTTTTGGTGTGAAAGGGCTTTTACATTTGCTAAAAATCAAACGTTTTATATATAAAAACAAACAAGCCCTGCCTAGAAGTAACACAAAAGTAATACAACTCATTACTTTCAATAAAAAGTAACTAGTTATTTGTTAACATAATTAGTTGCTTTTTAGGGAGTAATGCAACATTGTAATGCATTATTTTTAAAAGTAACTTTCCCCAACACCGGATATATTAAACTACAAGCATACTATGGTATATCTGTGAAGACATTAGATTTATGATAATAATTCTCTGTGGATTTTCCTGACGTGCTTTGGATGGATACAGTCGGCTGAAGAGGTCAAAGATCATGGTCCTCAGGGGTCGAAGAGCTCTGACCACCAGATTTTTAATGTGCCAAACAGCATAAAGCACATTTACTCATTCAGTACGAGCAAAACACACAGTAACACACTCACAACAAGATGCATGATCTCTGAACAGAACCTCATCTTCCTCAAGAGTGAAAGCAAAGCAGGAGGTTTCAAGCACTATAACCTTTCTTATATTTATTTATTTATTTATTAACCCACCAGTCCATTTTTTTGTGTCACTATTGCTTTGAATGGGTAATGCGTTTATTATCTTTTAATGTTCATATGCATTTTTTTCAGTATTAATCTGGTACAAAATGAAATGTACTGCAGGCAGAACTGTAATGGACAACTAAATTGTCTGGCAAGTCAAACAAATCATCTAACAAAGAGTGTTTTCAGAACTTCAGCTAATGTTTTCAACTAATTCAAGGTTTTCTCAAGGTTATAAACAAACATTTGTTAACACTTTATAACTTCCATTAATAAATCATTAACAAACATTATATAATGTTTAACTAACCACTACTTAATATATATTCGCATGTCTACAAATGTGAGATAATGTGCTTGTTAATGTTAACTAATTAACTTATTAAACATTACCAAATGTTTAGCAGATCATTATTTAATGTAAATTGAAATGCTTACAAATTTCACCAAACTTTCAAAAAAATCTTCAAACAATTTTGACATGGAAAGCTTCATTAATGAATAATTAATAAACATTATATAATGCTTAATGGATCATTAGTTAATGTTTACAAATGTCATTAAGCTTTCAATGCATTTTAAAAATCTACAAATTATATTAACAGAAATTATACAATTATTACAAGTTTATTTGTTAATGTGCTTTTGAATGCTTACAAATCATGTTTACATTTACAAATGTTGTGAAAATATAGCTTAATTAGTCGTTTTAAGCACTTCACAAATTATTCATGTTAATATATTCATTAACTCATAATCACAGTCTGTCATATACGCAGGTCATATATTTGATTTTTGTTTGTTGTGAAGATTTTTACTATCTGCACATTTTAAATCATTTATTATTTATTTAAATCATTTATTAATCATTTGTCAATGTTTTTGCAGCACCCAGTCTAAATGACTATTCATCATTTGTAAATGTTTATAATCATTTACAGATGTTTTTATTATCTTTATTGGCACTGGACTTTTAGCTACTGTAACGTTTATGTAAAGAGTGGTTAGTTCAGTTTTGCTGAATGCTTGGTAAGTATAAGTATACTATTTTGTATCATTAAACACAATATTTCTTGAATCATACATCAAAAGCAGGGGAAAAAATAATTTAAGGAAATACTTCATTTTCATTTATCAAAATAATGCAATATAAACAGATTGAATTGTGTTGCCTTATAGTAATCAGATTGTCTCTGTACACTGCTGACCCCTTCCCCAACCCTTAAACCAAACCTAGAGGGCACTTTAATGTTACTAGTTGTTAGAGAAGCCTGAACATGTTGTTAGCTGGGCACTTTACAGACAGCTCTGCAGTACATACATCTTAAATGTGATTTTTTTATGTGTGGATTCAAGAAATCACAGAGATGGCTAGTGGAGCAATCACAATTTCAATCAATTGGGACCCCTACCGAAACGCGATTTTAGCTGGAATGTAATCACAATGAGGCCTGTGATAACCACAGCTGATTTCTTTGGCCTTGGCCCTGTTCATGCTTCTTTAGTGATTCATGCATACGAACAATATACAAGCAGCTAATGTGAGCTGTTGCATGAACAAAATAATACAAGAATCAGCTGTAAATAATAACCGCGCACTACATTTTAGAATAAAGTCAAACAACAGTAGCTGCAATTAACCAGCAGCAAAATTAACACTTGTTCAATGCAGCACTGCAAAAAATGCTTTTCTAGCTTCGATTTTTTGTCTTGTTTCCAGCTGAAATATCGAAAAATTCTTAAATCAAGAATTATTTTCTAGACGAGTCAAAACGGTTGTCTTGTTTTCAAAAAAAGATGTTAAAATTAAGTGAGTTTTTGCTTGAAACAAGCAAAATAATCTGCCAATGGGGTGAGCAAAATAATCTAGTCTTCTGCTTGAAATAAGATTATTTTGCTTGTTTCAAGCAAAACCTCACTTAATTTTGACTTCTTTTTTATCTGAAAACAAGACGATTGTCGATTTTTACTTCCTTAAATCCTTCTTGATTTAAGAATTTTTAGATATTTTGTCTAGAAACAAGGCACAAAATCTTAGCTAGAAAAGCATTTTTTGCAGAAATTTTTCGAAAAAACTAGACTTCTAATAGTGTAAAATAGCATAAAACGATTACTAGAACTTTGTAGCCGTGCTACACTGCCATTGAAATTAGTGAAAAAATGCTTCGATTTTTTTGTCTTGTTTCCGCTAAAATATCTAAAAATTCTTAAATCAAGAAGGATTTTCTAGACGAGCAAAAATTATTGTCTTGTTTTCAGAAAAAAGAAGCCATAATCAAGTGAGTTTTTGCTTAAAACAAGCAAAATTATCTTATTTCAAGCAGAAAATTAGATTATTTTGCTTGTTTCAAGCTTGTTTCAACTCTCTTAACAATAGAAAATCCTTCTTGATTTAAGAATTTTTATATTTTGGCTGGAAACAAGACAAAACCTCTAAGTACACTACAAAAAATGCTTTTCTTACTTAGATGTTTTGTCTTGTTTCCAGCCAAAATATCTAAATATTCTTAAAACAAGAAGGATTTTCTAGACAAGTCAAAATGATTGTCTTGTTTTCAGAAAACAGAAGTCATAATTAGGCGAGTTTTTGCTTAAAACAAGCAAAATAGTCTGCCAATGGGGTAAGCGAAATAATCTTATTTCAAGCAGAACACTAGATTATTTCGCTTACCCCATTGGCAGATTATTTTGCTTGTTTTAAGCAAAAACTCACTTAATTTTGAGTTTTTTTTCTGAAAACAAGACAACCGTTTTGACTCGTCTAGAAAATCCTTCTTGATTTAAGAATTTTTATATTTTGTCTGGAAACAAGACAAAACATCGAAGTAAGAAAAGCATTTTTTTTTGGATGCTTTTTTCCCGTTGGATTATACATTGTGACTTAGACAGGTCTCAGAAACTGCTTTCCCATAGGTATGTCGTTATTTGCAAGTCTCTTTCCTTATTCTTCCTGTCTGTCTCTGATCTTATGAATACAGTGTTGAGACTGTGGGACAGAAGCTGTTGGCTTATAGCCAGAGGCTTTGCTCTAAGCGCCTAGTTTCATCAACATTAATGAAGCTCGGTGTTGAATAATGAAGCGCACGTCTCTCTTTTATAAAACCATACCTGCAATTAAAACCACCACTGTCCACGTCTGGCCCGCTGTCCTCTTGCGACCTGTTGCATTGTAAAGAATCATCAGCGATATCGTTGTAAAGTCTGTCTTGCGTCGTCTGTCTCTGGCGATGACAGGTAGCTCCATCTCGAGAGCAGATGCAACCAGCTACTGTTCGCTTTTTAATAATAGAGCTGGCAAGGACAGGGAGGGACCCTTCATTTCTGATCATCACTTCAATCTAGTGGCCTTGAGAAACTCACAGCGATCCCGCATCAGGGCTCATTTGAGCGTGTGTGTGCGCCGTGTTTTGTCTGGGTTGTACCAAAAGCCTTCGAGGATGAGCGTCCTTTATAGCAACGCTTCAAAATGAGTGTTCCCTTCCAAACCTGTGGGGCTCAGCGTCAGATTTTTCACTATTCCAGCTGTCCGTGAACCATAACCTCGTACTCAAAGGCCTGAAGTGTGTGGTGGAGCAGTTGTTCCTGTAATCCAAGGACAGAGTGAGACTGAAAGGATAAAATCTAAGAAAAAAGAAAGAAATAACAAGAAGATTCCTTAATGGACACTCTCATCTGAGGGTCAAAAAGAGCTCATTCAAAGTTCTGAAAGCAGCATTAGTGCATTCATTTTCATTATAAGCCGTATATATATATATATAAGAAAGTGTCGTTAAAGACCTGTTCTTCTTTCTTTGGTTTGCATTGGATCATGGATATATGGCAGCTGTACATGAAGATCCTTGTAGTTCTTAAGAAATATTTGTTTTACATTATATTATATATGAAGAGTTCAGATGCAAAAGCATATAAATCCATCTGACATCTTTAAAAACATGCATTTTTATCAGGCTCTGGTGTATAGGTTTCTATGTAAGTATTGGTTCTTCTGATTGGGCTGAGGTTGGGATTTAAGCAAGTTTGAAGTAAAAGTATATGATGGATGTATAATATGTGTCCAGAGCATTCATTCAGTATCATTAGCTCATTTTTGATTGAGATGGCTTTTAGCTGGATTTGCATGTCAACTCTTCATATATATATATATACACACACTACCGTTCAAAAGTTTGGGGTCAGTAAGACTTGCAATTTTTTTTTTTTAATGAAGTCAAGGCTGCTTTTATTTGATCAAAAATACAGAAAACAAACTGTAATATTACAAAATGTTATTACAATAGAAAATAATGGTTTTATTTTCATATACTTTAAAATATAATTTATTCCTGTGATGCAATGCTGATTTTTCATCAGCTGTTACTCAGTTTCCCAGGCTTAAGTGTCACATGATCTCTCAGAAATCATTCTGATATTCTCAATTATTAGTAGAATTATCAGTTTTGGAAACAGTTGTGCCGCCATTTTTTTCTTTCAAGAACAACATTTATTCAAACTATAAATCTTTTCTAGCAATGTAAATCTATTATGTCACTTTTTATTAATGTAACAATTTATTCATTTCTTTCAAAAAAAAAAAAGAATGAATAAACATTTACTGACCCCAAACTTTTGAACGGTAGTGTGTATATATATATAGTGTGGAATGATGGTGAAACACACAGTTTTCTAAGTAGTTTTTAACTAGTAAAGTAACGCATTACTTTTTAATTGACAAGAAAATATCTGAATTACTTTTTGATTGATTAAAAGCTCTCCTGTCCCCATGTTAGAAGAAATCTGGAGTAAGATGTTACTTTAGTTCTAAAATTCATCTCAAACAACAACAGTATTCCTCAAAATGAATAAAAACTGTGAAATTCAACTCAGAATATGATGCAAATTTGCAATAATGCAAATTTCCTTTATGTATCCAATCCCATATTATTAACCAGTGTCTTTGCTGTCGACATTCAATTATCCAATTCATCCATACTAAGCAAAAATGACTCAAGATAATCTAACATTTGTTTTCCTTTTTTTATTTGCTGAAGAGTTTTTTTTTTTTTTTCTTCTGTGGTCTACTGTACAGAAGTAAATGAACTTTTCTCTAGGCCAGAGGCTTTTGGAGTGAAAAGGCTTTTACATTTGCCAAAAAAATAACTTTTTAAATTAAAAACAAAACCTTCCCAGATTTAAAAAGTAATGCAAAAGTAATGTAATGCATTACTTTCCATAAAAAGTACCTAAGTAACGTAATTTGTTACTTTTTTAGGGAGTAACACAATATTGTAATGCATTACTTTTCAAAGTAACTTTCCCCAACACTGGTCACTAATCATATTAATTAGTTTAATCTGAAGCTGCAAGTCTTTGTGATAGCTAGGTCTGTGGTGCAGTGATAACTGGCTTGAATAAAATGAGATCTAAATCACTCATAAAGACTAAAAGCTGACCATATTCAAGATTTCAGAGCCAACATGCAACATTTATTATTTTTTTTCTATCAAATGATTCATATAGAATCATCTCATGATAATTTGTATGCATTTTACGTAAAATGTGGTTATATAAAAATACATATTTGCTATAAAATGGGTAGGTTTAGGTTTGGGGGTAGGTTAAGGGGGATAAAAATCGAAATATCTTATGAATAAAATGATAAAAATGCATTGATACGAATATCTTAATTAAATAAAAGATACATAAATATTTTAGCTTTTTTTTTAGCTAATAATATGTGGCTATTTTTGAATGTTGAAATACTAAATTGTATAAAGTCTAAATTGTAAGTTTTGGCATCAATAAAAATGTACAGAAATATACATTATGTGCCTCTAAACATTAAAAACAATGAGACCAGGCTGGCATATGGTCTCAGTAAAATACAAAAAATCAAATGCAGAAAAAAGTAGAACAGAAAACTTGTGCTTATTTGTTAAATTAAATATATATATAAAAAAAAGAAGGCCTCTAACACTAGCTTGCATTTTCTTTTTCATTCTATCTATTTTCTCTTGCTATGTGTACTGCGTTCGGCTAAATGAGACATGTCATAGCACTTGCATGTTATTGCTTTTTTGTTGATTTTGATTGCTTCCATTGTCCTCTTTTGTAAGTCGCATGTAAACATTTACCTTCAGTTGATCATGCTTTCAGAAAGTGTAGTAGGCTGTACTCTTATCACACTTGACCATGTTTAAATTAATGCCACAGAATTTGCACAGAATAATTTTCTGAAAAAAAAAAAAAAATTAAATAATAATAATATTGAAAAAATAATTAAATAATAATAAAATAAAATATAATAAATAAATAAATAAATAAATAAATAATAAAATAAAAAAAGCTAATTTGCTAATTTACCTCAAGGAATTTTAGCTGTATAATCACATAAAACTGGTTGTCTGGACCCATGGGGGTTTATGAAGATCAATATATCCATGACATTCTGTACAAATACAAAAATACATGAAGAGTTCAGATGCAAAAGCCTCTAAATCTTTCTTTAAAAAATGCATTTTTATCAGGTTCCAATGTATAGGCTTCTATGTAAGTCCTGGTTCTTCTGATTGGGCTGAGGCTGGGATTTTGGCGAGTTTGAAGTAAAGTATTTGATGGATGTATAATATGTTTAGAGTGCATTCACTCATTTTTTATCTCATTTTTGATGATGACTTTTAGCTTGTTTTTCATCTGAACTCTTCATATCAAGATTGAATCTTTGACACTTTATAAAATTAAACTGTAAAATAACAAACAATTGTTGGGGTGTTTTAAAAATGTCTTTTACTTTAAAATTTGCTTTTATGTGTTTACTTTTTTCCATTGTACATCCAGTCAGTGTAGCATTACAGAAAATAATAATATTTGTATTTTTTTTTAATGTTATTAAGGAAAGTGATTATAAATGTTATAAATCTATCTTAAATCTAGAGGACACTGACAGCCTTCAAATCAACAATCAGAAAGCGTCACTTTAGCATCATCGCTGTTCGTGCGTCTATGTGCAGCGTGTTAAAGAAAGATGATTTAGAGCTGTCCTCTTGCTGTTTTAAAAATGGGATCCGTTAATGCAGGGCAAATGAGATTTAGGGTGTATTTTTAAACTAAATTACATTGTCGAGACGCCACCTCTGTCTCTCTGACCGAGGGACCGGGATACTGTTCCACTCGCCGCCAGGAGTAATTACACATGCACCGGGAAAGACAGAGAGAGACGTTCGCCGCCCAAACGATAAACCTTTGCGATGTTAAAGAAAAGGTCTGTGCAGAGGCCTGACGCAGCAGTCAGCAAACGCCTGGAATAAAAATTCAACTTGGCCGATGTGTGCAGTAATGATGAGCCAGAGTATTCTCTTTGTTATTCTCTCATACCTATCCGCGTTCGCGTCTTTGAATCTTTAATGAGGCGCAGGGTGAGTCCTGCTGGAGATGGTTTCTTTTATGTCTCTGGGTTCTGATTTGACTTGTCCCAGTAGATTTGTCCATCCAAAAAGTCCTGTTCACCCCATCAATCCGGCTTTGAACATTAAAGAGCGTGTGTTTTTAATTATGCATCCTGGTCAAGTTTCAGCGAGTCAGAAACACAAGAGTGCAGAGAGTGCAAATTCAGCAGATGAAAGAGAATAAACCAGCTGATTTACCTCAAGTCCATCGCAAGCGACGGCAAACAACGGCGGATTAAACATGGGCTGAAAGGGCATTTTTTGCTTTACTGTTTTGCTATGGAACAGATGCTTGTGTGGTGATTCGTTTGCAGACTTAGTCTGTGAGTAAATATCAACACATCTCATAGCCATGCTTCTCACCTGGGTTGCAGGAGCTACTTTGAAACGGTTGCTTCTCAAGATGCTCTGAATCTATATTTAATGTTTCACACTTCACATTGCTGGAAAGCAATGAGCTTTAAAGTGAACAGATGCATTTACACAAATTGCAATTACTTAAACTAAAACTATCCAAAATAGTATTTCACTACAATAGAAGTCCATTAATTAAGAGAGAGTTTATGTAATGTAGCTTTCCTGCACTGCAAAAAATATTTTCTTACTTAGATTTTTTGTCTTGTTTCCAGCCAAAATATCTAAAAATCTTAAATCAAGAAGGATTTTCTAGACAAGTCAAAATTATTGGCTTGTCTTCAGAACAAAAAGTTAAAATTAAGAGAGTTTTTGCTTCAAACATGCAAAATAATCTAGATTTCTGCTTGAAATAAGATTATGTTTGCTTACCCCATTAGCAGATTATTTTGCTTGTTTAACTATGACTTATTTTCTGGAAACGAGAAAATTCTTAAATCGAGAAGGATTTTTTATCCAGGCAAAAATTATTGTCTTGTTAAGAGAGTTTTCTGCTTGAAATAAGATTACTTTGCTTACCCCATTGGCAGATTATTTTGCTTGTTTTAAGCAAAAACTCACCTAATTATTATTATTATGACTTATTTTTTTCTGGAAACAAGACAATAATTTTTGCTTGGATAAAAAATCCTTCTTGATTTAAGAATTTTATTATATTTTGACTGGAAACAAGACAAAAAAAAGGTGAGAACAGCATTTTTTGCAGTGTGTAACAAGTTTTCCAACAGGTATGAGTGTAACAATTGACAAAACAATTTTATGCCATATTTTTTGTCATACTGTGTCTACTCTTAAATACTTAAAACACCATGTCTGCAATTTAATTGATCAGCAGTTTCTAGCTTAGCTTTCAAGAAGCTTTCCCAACACTGCACTGCAACACTGTTTCTAAGTTAGTAAAAATACTCTTTGATTAAAATGTCTGAACTACGTTTATAAACTCTTAATAAACTACGCATTCCCATCTTTTCATCATGTCATCTGTCCATATGGGCCGTACTGCTGACATCTCTGTTCTTATTTTAGTGAGTCATGTCTATTAGGAGTGTGATTATGCACACACACACACACACACACACACACACACACACACACACACACAGGGTGCTTTTTGATCTGGCGCCTGTCCCTGTTATTGTATTGCTTGAGGGGCCGTTTGTGGAGGCCTTCAGAGAGCATGCTGTTTTCTGGAGTGAACACTAGGGGGCAAGCTGAAGACATCGGATGGCTCTGTCCTGCTTATCTGTACAAACTCTCAAACAGAAGAACATCCGGGGAGGATTGGTGGAAGCTTTTGCATTTGGGAACTTCTGGACTTCCCAATGTGATTTTAGCATTTAGGCTACTTAAAGGTCCATGTATTTTCTCAGTGTAAACTTTCTTCCTAGATTATTATGCTGAGATCTACAGGTTGATTTGTCTGGAAAAAACATAAATATAGAGTAACTTTCAAAACAGCTCTGTGTTGTTTACTCTGTTTCATCCCCAACCTGCTCCACAAAGCAATACTGGCTCAACAATGGTGTGAACTTGAGAGCTCCAGCCAATAAGAGATGTTTTAGGAAACCTGTTTGAAAACAGTATTTTCTTTTTTTTTGTTTTCGCAATTACATACCAATTACACATTTTATAAACACTATATGTACCACAGAACCAGTCTTAAGTAGCATGATTATATTTGTAGCAATAACCAAAAATACATTGTATGGGTCAAAATGATAGATTTTTCTTTTTATGCCAAAAAATCATTAGGATACAACAGAAACTGTTGCTATTCATATAAGCACTGAATCTCTGTACTGTGCATCTCACAACATGCTGCAGAAGATCCTTCCTTAAATGTCTATTTTTGAATGAGATGGTCATAATAATCATATTTAATACTAATATTTAATGCTTTAAACCTGTGGTTTTCTATCAGCAAACTACCAAGGGTCAACATACGCATGAGCACAAAACCAGCCTTAAGTAGCACAGGTAAATTTGTATCAATAGCCAAAAATACAAAAATTATAGATTGTTCTTTTATGCTAAAAATCATTAGGATATTAAGTAAAGATAATGTTCCATGAAGATATTTTGTAAATTTCTTACCATAAATATATCAAAACTTAATTTTTGATTAGCAATATGCATTGCTAAGAACTTCATTTGGACAACTT
Organism: Cirrhinus molitorella; assembly: GCA_033026305.1. NCBI lineage: Eukaryota > Metazoa > Chordata > Actinopteri > Cypriniformes > Cyprinidae > Cirrhinus > Cirrhinus molitorella. The sequence continues at coordinate 38,758,958 of CM065127.1, read as the reverse complement.
TGAAGGTGATTTTATTAATATTTTGATTTTCTTGCACCCTCAGATTCCAGATGTTCAAATAGTTGTATCTTGAACGTATTTATTCAAAAAAATGTACCCTTATGACTGGTTTTGTGGTCCAGGGTCACATATATACTATATATTATGACTAGTCTTGGGGGTAATGCATTATAAGTAATGCAAATTACGTGATCAGATTACTTTTTAAAGTAACTAGTAAAGTAACACTTTACTTTTTAATTTATAATTAATTGTAGTTATTTTTTCAAATAAGTAACGCCAGTTACTTTGTTTTACCATTGACTGATTGACAGCTCTCCTGTCCAAATGTTGAACTTCAGGAGGCAAATTCAGAATATGCTGCAAACCTACAATAATTAAATATGTTGAATAACACATATATCCTTTATGTGTTTCAACCCATTATATTAACTAATATTTTTACCGCTGACCTTGATGCAAATGATCCAATTCAACCATTCTAATATCCAAAATATGCTTTAGACTAACATTAAACTAACATGTATTTATTTATTTGCTGAAGAGTGTTGATCTTTATTCTCTTGTGTTCCAATGTACATTTGTGAATTCACATTTCCTTCATCCTGAGGCTTATTCATTTCACTTTTGGTGTTTGCCAAAAATAGAGCTTTTAATTTTAAAAACAAACAAGCAAGCCCTGCCCAGATTTAAAAAGTAACACAAAAGTAACACAAAAGTAACATAACACATTATTTTCCGTAAAAAGTAACGTAATTAGTTTTTTTTTTTAGGGAGTAACGCAGTAATGTAATGCATTACTTTTAAAAGTAACTTTCCCCAACACTGATTATGACAATATATGTGACCCTGGACCACAAAACCAGTCTTAAGTCGCTGGGGTATATTTTTAGCAATAGGCAAAAATACATTGTATGGGTCAAAATTATAGATTTTTCTTTTATGCCAAAAATCTGTAGGAACATAAGTAAAGATCATGGTCCATGAAGATATTTTGTAAATTTCCTACCGTAAATATATCAAAACTTACTTTTTGATACATAATATGCATTGCTAATAACTTCAATTGGACAAATTTAAACACAATTTTCTCAGTATTTCGATTTTTTTGCACCCTCAGATTTTTAAATAGTTGCATCTCGGTTAAATACTGTCCTATCCTAACAAACCATACACGAATGGAAAGCTTATTTATTCAGCTATTAGATGATGTCGAAATCTCAATTTCGAAAAATTGACCCTTATGACTGGTTTGTGGTACACATTTTAAAATGACATCTAACCTATGATTAATAGTGGTCTCAAAGGGTTTCACAATGACAGCTGGTGAATATATGTTTTGCATCCTAGCAGTTGCTCTAATTTTTTTCCCCAATAATGTATTGACCAATCAGCATTGTATAATCTAGTACATTCGAACTCGACAAAGACATGCGTGTGTGTGTGTGTGAAGTCAGAATAATGTTTCCTTTGATCTGTAAAGTGACTATGGCCAGAATAAAGCCACATTCCCTTTCTTCATCGAGCAGGAAGAGAAGCGAGATTAACTGAACTTCCGCTGGGCCCTTTGTGAGGACAGAAGCTCCAGCATTGTCCGGTTGCGGGACGAAGCGATAGGGGGATGAAAGGGAGCAGGCCCGTTGTGGACGAGAGGGGCCTAATGAAGGGAGATTAGGAAACAGCGATTTGGCTCTCGGGCGGACGCCGGCTATTATGTTCCTTTGTGCAGGAGCAGCACGAGCCGAAAGCTCTCGCAGAGAAGGAGAACATGAACTGCTTGTGGCGCAGTGTTAAGGGGCGGCCGGCCCCCTCCCACAACACCCCAAAGCTCGTGCCCCACCGGCCTGTCCGCTATTCAACAGTTGCCATTTGACTCTGACAAGATTTACATGGGAGCAGCTGCCACTAACCCCATTGTGTCCAGGCACGGGCTGAGGCCCGCGGTGGCTTTGAGAGGGAGGGCGAGTGTCTGAATGTGGGTCAGTGCGGCTGCAGGTGCCAGGAGTGTGTCGGCTCTTTGTAACTGTGTTAACTGTGTCTGACAGAGGACCACATGGCGCTTACAACGGTTGACTAGAGAATTGCTTTATGTGTGCTACATGTGAGCGGATGTATATGTTTAAAGCTGTTCTGTGCCATCTAGCTCCGCTAAACAGAATGCAAAAATAACTGCATAAATAGAGCCATAGAGTCGATATGATGTTGCTATGCACTTGTTAGAGAGTTGCTGATATTCTAGTCTGCCTTGTTGTTTTGGAGACCTGACAGCTTGAGAATAGCAAAGCTTATATCCAGCGTTGGGGAAAGTTACTTTTAAAAGTAATGCGTTACAATACTCCCTACTCCCTAAAAAAGTAACTAATTATGTTACTTAGTTACTTTTTATGGAAAGATACATTACTTTTGGGTTACTTTTTAAATCTGGGCAGGGCTTGCTTGTTTGTTTTTAATTTAAAAACATTCAATTCTTAGCAAATGTAAAAGCCCTTTCACACCACAGTGAATAAGCTGAAGGAAATTAAATTCACGTCTGTACAGTACTTATTTTTTTTGTCTTGTTTTTTTTTTTTTTTTTTCTGAAAACAAGTCAAAATTAAGTGTGTTTTAAAATTGTTTTGTCAATTGTTAGATTCCTACCTGTTGGAAAACTTGTTACACACTGCAAAAAATGCTTTTCTAACTTCTTGTTTCCAGCCAAAATATATATTTTTTAATATTTCGGCTGGAACCAAGACAAAAAAACTAAGTAAGAAAGTAACATTATTACATAACTTGCGTAACTTGTAATGCATTACCCCCAACACTGAGTCTTACAGATCTGAAACAGGGATGGCGTTTTTTGTGGGCGGTTCAAGTGGCAGTCTATGGAGCCATGGAATAAATGAATAAAAAAAAGAAGGTAAATTTGATTTTATGTTTCAAAATTCCCACACTTCTGGCTTTTACTCACTCAGAACTAACAAACTCACTAGTTTTGTTATATCGAGTTATAAAGTCTGAATTAGGAGATATAAACTTGCATTGCGAGAGAAGAAAAGTCAGAATTGTGAGATACAATAAATAAATGTTATGTTAATAGTAATATGTTTACATTTCATGCTGTAACTGTAGGGCTAATATAATATGTCACCTATAAACAGCATATGTGAATATTATGTAGACCTATTGTTTAAATCAAATTTATGCTTTAAAAGTAGAGTAATCATAGCAGTTTTCATCCTGTCTGTTTAAACATCTGCGTTTAGCTTCAAATGGCGTCCTTGACTGCAGTATTCTATAAAAATGATTTGCATTCCAATTTTGACTATTTTTTTTTCTCTTATTCCATGGATATCTCTTATTCTATGCTTTATAACAGTTTCTTGCTTTCCCCACTGCAAAAAAGGCTTATCTTACTTAGTATTTTTGTCTTGCTTGTAGTCAAAATATATAAAAATGACATGAGATATTTAGTCGTTTTAAGCAAAATGCACTTTTTTTTTTTTTTTTTTTGCTTACTCCATTGGCAGATGTTTTGCTTGTTTCAAGCAAAAACTAACTTAATTTGGACTTTTTTTTTCTGAAAACAAGACAATAATTTGTACTTGTCTAGAAAATCCTTCTTGATTTAAGAAATGTTAGATATTTTGACTGTAAACAAGACAAAAATACTAAGTAAGACAAGCCTTTTTATTTTTATTTTTATTATTATCATTTGCAGTGCAGTGCAGTTTATTTGCATTTCTTTGTGTGCTGTATTTCCTGAAACAAATATGACTCATTTCTAAGAAGTGTGCACAATTTGAGCTATTAATCAAGTTCATAAAACAAAACTTGTGGGTATATATTTTGTGCCAAACTTTAGACTTGGTTTCATATAGTCACTTTTCACTTTTTTCACTTTCATATAGTGATACTCGACATGTCAGACTGCTTGACAATTCAAACAGTTTTCTGATTGCCACAGAGCAACTGTGTTTACACTCTACAAGGAGTCATTCAATGAAAATAGTACTTCTGCTATAATAGCTTGCTTCTGCTTCTCTATTAAACCAGGATTGTAGAAAATTAGTTAGCATAGCAATACCAAAACTGCACACTCCACCTTTAGCAAGACTCTAGACATCTGTTATGTTTAGTACACTTTGGTTTATTTGACCAAAAAGGATGTTGTGAAGCAGCCAGCCTAAATAAGATGTCTATGGTGGCTCAGCTCTTTCCAAACAAGTCAACATAATGAGCTGAATGCTGTTGTCATGGAGACTCTACTGACCTGCGCGCTCACCCACACTAATCAATGAGATGTTGTTCATTTGCATGCCTGAAATATTAACCCCAGATTCTAGGTGACGGACCGATTATTAGTTCATTTTAAATTCTTCTATTATAGAATGTTGTCCAGTTCAGACATTCAAAAAAATTAAAAAAACACAAAGACGTCGCACGTCCCAGACTGGACGCAGATCCACTGAGAGAGAAATCCCAGAAAAAAGAGAAATACAGTATTTAGTGTGTCATATTTAACCTGCGTTAAAATACACCATCAGTTAAACATTTAGAATAATGAAGATTTTTATTTTTTTTGGAAAGTATCTTATGCTCACAAAAACTGCATTTATTTGATTAAATTGCAGTAAAAATAGTAATATTGTCCAATAATATTAAAATGTTATATGTTATATTATTATATAGTTTAACTTATTTTAAAATGTAATTGATTGCTGTGATCAAAGCTGGATTTTCAGCATCATTACTCCAGTCTGCAGTGTCGCATAATCCTTCAGAAATCATTCTAATGTACTTTTGTTGCTCACACTGCAAAAAAAGGCATTTTTTACTTAGATTTATTGTCTTGTTTCCAGCCAATATATCTAAAAATTCCTAAATCAAGAAGGATTTTCTAGACAAGTAAAAATGGTTGTCTTGTTTTCAGAAAACAAGTGTCAAAATTAAGTGAGTTTTTTGGATAAAACAAGCAAAATAATCTGCCAATGGGGTAAGCAAAATAATCTTATTTCAAAAAGAAAACTGTGTACCCCACTGAATTTCTAGAGGAGTAAACATTTTTTTAATTAAGAGAGTTTTTGCTTTAAACAAGCAGAGCAAAAATTATCTAGTTTTCTGCTTGAAATAAGATTATTTAGATTGTTTTAAACAAGAACTCACTTAATTTTTACTTATTTTTTTTGGAAAACTAGACAACATTTTTTTTTCTTGATTTTAAGAATTTTTAGGATTTTTTTGTCTGGTAACAAGACAAAAAAAGAAGGTGATATTAATTGATTATTGAGTACCAGTTTAGCATATTAAAATGATTTCTATGCATTTCTTTTTTTCTATTTTTATTTGTCGAATTTTAGGAGAAGCAATCAAGCCAAAGAAGACAAGTATGCATACTATGAAAGAGCAATACTTGAATCATATCGAGTATCACATAAAAAGGAAATGTTTTTCTTTGAATAGAACTGAAGTCTCTGGTATTTCTTATTGCAGAACAGCTGTCAAACACACTGAAGATTCAATGCACATATAGAGTAAAAACATTAGAAAAAAATATTGATTTAATTGTCCAACATCAGTTGAATGTCAGCTTTAGCAAATCTTAATTTAGCCATTTTTTTTAAACCAAACTACATCTTGCTGGCATTGTGTCAGGTGTATTCCTTCCCTTTTTATGGAACAGATTAATCTACTATGCTGCTGCCATCATGAAATGAGGAGTGAGCTATCAGCAGATAGCTTCTTTGCACCCTGTAAAAGGGGTTGGAAACAGGTCAAGCATTTAGTAATAAGCCACTGTAGTCCTGGTGTCATGTGGCCAAGAACCTTGTACCAGGGCCCTTGCTCGGACAGAGAACTATAAAACAATGACACTCAGTGGAGATGATCCACAACTCATGTCTCTCACACGATAAAACCGCTTGTTTCTTTCTTATAAATTCTTGTGATTTGTTAGTGGTCATAGCATTTGCTTGGAATATCAATTAAATGAAGTTATTATGATAAGGTTAGCACTGAAAAGTAATGCTATAAAGCTACAAGAATACATTTTTGTGTGCAAAGAAAACAAAAATGACTATTTAACAATTCCTTTTCTTCCGTGTCAGTCTTTGGTGTACTTTATCACTGTAAAAAATAAAACACACAAATTGTTGAGTCAACTTAAAATAATTTGTTACCTGGCTGCCTTCAAATTTTAAGTAGAATCAACTCAAATGTCTAAGTTGTAACTTAGTACAACTTAACATTTCAAGTTGATTAAACTTCTTTGAGTTGACTGAACTTAAAATTTTAATGCAGCCGTAATAAATTATTTCAAGTTGACTCAACAAATCGTTTTTTAAAGTGTACATGTGCATTCCTTGTCTTGTAAACAAGACACAGCGCATCCGGGTATTACAAGCAGAAAGCTCTCGGATTTCTTTCAAAATATCTTTGTATCAACTGTATCAATATACAAAAATCTTATGGGTTCAGAACAACATAAGGGTGAAAATTTTCCTTTTTGGGTGAACTATTTCTTTAAGAGGAACTGACTTCTACTGTATATCCACTAAAAGTAACATTTGGACCAGCTGCCTAATGCTGTGTATATTCTTGTTATAATTTTACCAAAAAAAAAAAAAAAAAAGAGAGAAAATGATTTAGTCCTGGTTAATTTTTAGTGTTCACAATGACATTCTTAACATCAAGTCTGAAGATTGAAAACAAAAGCAATACGTATACAGTCGCATCCTGACAGAAAACTTTTGCAAACTTGCTGTGCTGTGTTTTAGGCTTAATGCACTTGGTTATATTTTTACCAGCTGCTAAAAATGGAGTCAAAACTGCAACAGGGATTCCTCCATTGCATACACAGATATCTGCTATATGGGAGATGGCAAATGCAAATGTACAGGATTAGATTCTTCAATATAAAGAGTTAGTTTGGAAGCATATACCAAGGTTTGAATGGCAGCATTCACTTGAATTCAGATGAATAAAGCATTTGCACCAGAGTTCGTGTTAATCAAACTAAACCTGCCAAGTGTAAACATGCCCTAAAAATCACAGAAATAATGGTTTAGATGACTGAGGTTAAAAGCTCATTTGTTTGCAGATGCCATGTGGTTTGTCATCTAACTCTGTAAAACCTGATAAGTTGAGAATATTCAAAACATTTAAGTAAACAAACTCATTTTACAAAACATTACATTAACATGACAAAACCAACATAACAGAAACCTCTGTAAATCCTAACATAACACAACAATAAATATTAACACATATGGCAAGCCGTTTTGACTTTTATTCATTCGCAGGATATTAATTCTTGATATCAACAATTCAATTTTCATTAGTTAAAATTATAATTCTTGATATCAGAAATTGGATTTTTACTAGTAAAGGCAATTTTGATATCAGGAATTACATTTCCACTAGTAAAAATGTTAATTATTGATATCAACAATTGAATTTCAACTAGTAAAAACTATAATTGTTGATATCAAGATTTGTATATTCACTAGTTAAATGTCACCATAGACTCCCATTCAAATTTAATTCTTGATATCAACAATTCAGTTGTTACTAGTAAAAATGGCAATTCCTGATATCAAGATTTCAGTTGTCACTAGTTGAAATGTCAATTGTTGATATCTGTAAATGTATTTCAGCATGTTACATTTCTTATTTCTGATATCTGAAAATGTATTTCTGTTATCAATAATTAGGAGAGTAATTTCAGATATCTAAAATGGCATTTTTACTAGTAACAATCAAATTGTTGATATCAAGAATTGCCATTTTAACTAGTAAGAACTGAATTGTTGATATCAAGAATTAAATTTGAATGTGAATCTATGGTGACATTTAACTAGTGAAAATACAATTATTGATATCAAGAATTATAGTTTTTACAAGTTTAAATTAAATTGTTGATATCAATAATTAACCTTTTTTACTAGTGGAAATGTAATTCCTGATATCAACAATTGCCTTTACTAGTAAAAATCCAATTTCTGATATCAAGAATTATAATTTTAACTAGTGAAAACTGAATTGTTGATATCAAGAATTCATATCCTGCGAATGAATAAAAGCCAAAACGGTTTGGCATAAACACATGTCTCTCTTTGTTAATCTTGTGGAAAACCAGACAAAACAATACTTGATTTCAACATTTATTTCCTTGTAGTCTTATGCAAAGCATGCTGGAAACTAGAAAACTTAATGATTTTAAGTTCAGCTTACTACAATGGCATTTTGAGTTCACAGAACTTACTTCAGTTAAGTCCAAAAAATGTTCAACGAGTGAAAATGAACTGATTTCATTTAATTCATTCAAAACTATTCGGTTTTGCATGCATCAAGCGACAAAGTGTGGCTCAAATGTCCAAATACATTTTAGGGCCACTCTATTGAGCGTTATTCAACACAAATGCTTTTCTAGCTTAGATTTTGTCTTGTTTCCAGACAAAATATCTAAAAATTCTTAAATCAAGAATTATTTTCTAGACAAGTACACGTTAATGTTTTATTTTCAGAAAAAAAAAGTCAAAATTAAGTGAGTTTTTGCTTGAAACAAGCAAAATAATCTGCCAATGGGGTAAGAAAAATAATCTAGTTTTCTGCTTGAAATAAGATTGTTTTTCTTACCCCATTGGCAGATTATTTTGCTTGTTTCAAGCAAAAACTCACTTAATTTTGACTTTTTTTTTCTGAAAATAAAACATTAACGTGTACTTGTCTAGAAAATAATTCTTGATTTAAGAATTTTTAGATATTTTGTCTGGAAACAAGACATAAAATTTTAGCTAGAAAAGCATTTTTTGCAGTGAATAAACAGAACTTTGCTCATGTTGAAGTGGTGCAGTGCAGCTTTGGCCCAGAGTCCAGAGTTTTGCTGTTGGATCTCTTTTGCCTGAGTGCTATCATACCTTTTACTATCATTTAGTTGCGGGTCCCACGCTGCTGATCCACCAGATGTTTCGGGCCACAGATGATGGATGGCCGTCGCTGCGCTGCAGCCTTAAGTGATTGGAGAAGATTGAAGATGTGCAATTCACTTAAGTTTGCTCACCACTGCATCAGGCAATCAGTACGATGAGAAAGAGAGAGAGAGAGAGAGAGATGCCCAGGCAGACAGACAGCATGAAAACACACTCACATCAGCACTGATTTAACTCGCCAGAGGTATATCTGACAGGATCAAGCTCTTTAGAAGTGAATTAAAGGCGGTTGTTTGTGATTTAGCAGCAGGAGGAATATTAGCCTCAGTTGGTTATCAAGTCCCATACTCTGATATGTGCTGTTTATGGGTTTCAGGATATTAGTGAGCTCACAGATCTGTTGCTGTGATGCTGCCTTTAGCCAAGCGTTTGTATGTGGGGATTTACTTATAGTTTGGGGACCAATTTATTTTTCATGCTTGCTGGGGATTCTGTATGTTCTTTTGGGCTAGAGTCTGGGGCAGTCACTAGTATTTAGAATTAGAAAATAATAGTAAGATTAAAAAAAGTAGAAGGAAAATGGCAAAAGTCAGTGGTAGGGAAGACTGGGGAGTGTTTTAACACAGGGTTAACTGGACACTTGAACATTTTGAGTTTACTTGCTTCATTCGCTCGTGAAATTCACTTTACAACAGACGCAAATTCGCATTGTGCGAACTTATCAGATTGTCTGACCTCCTCACTCACTTTCTTCCAAGCAAGATCCTTTTTATTCCCGTTTCTGATGGTGATTTTGTCCTCCACTGTTGTTTTGGATTTACTACTAGTCACTTCACTACTAGAGCAAGCTCCTGATTGATTAACGCGGCACGAATATTCACCACAGTTCAGATTTTTCAATTCATGTGAATCATGTCTTTGCATTGACTTAACATGTAAATCGAACACGCTTAACGCTTCATTCGTGTCTGGTGTGAACGCACCATAACACCCCATTCACATTTTTAATGTTACAGGAGAAGTGGCATGTGAATGTGAGCAACATTCTAGATTTTATGACCGAAAAAAACAGATTTTAGGAAAGAAATATAATTTTTTTAATTAAGATTATTTTTTTGCCTAGCCATCATTAGCCGGGTTTCCATGCAAAAGTTGCGAATTTAACTTATGTGCAAAATTTTAATATCGCATAAAACATCTGCGAGTAAACTCTGTTTCCATCCAACAAGTTAAAGAGAACAAAATCTGCACTATATACACAACCGTTCAAAAGTTTGGGGTCAGTAAATATTTATTCATTCTTTTTTTTTTTTTTTTGAAAGAAATGAATAAATTGTTACATTAATAAAATTGACATAATAGATTTACATTGCTAGAAAAGATTTATAGTTTGAATAAATGTTGTTCTTGAAAGAAAAAAATACAGCTTCAAAAAAAAAAAAAAAAAAAACATTGGCAGCACAACTGTTTCCAAAACTGATAATTCTACTAATAATTGAGAATATCAGAATGATTTCTGAGAGATCATGTGACACTTAAGCCTGGGAAACTGAGTAACAGCTGATGAAAAATCAGCATTGCATCACAGGAATAAATTATATTTTAAAGTATATGAAAATAAAAAACATTATTTTGTATTGTAATAACATTTTGTAATATTACAGTTTATTTTCTGTATTTTTGATCAAATAAATGCAGCCTTGACTTCATTAAAAAAAAATTGCAAGTCTTACTGACCCCAAACTTTTGAACGGTAGTGTATATATCACTAATAAAGTAGGAGCCACTGAATATAATCATTTTTATATGTAATAAATTGCTTGCGCTCTGGAGCGAGCAGGCGAAACAGTTAATGCGGCCGTTGCTTTTGGAGGTGGATGCCTGCTGTTTGGGAACGAAGTCATGTAAGACAGTTCCCAGAGGCAATTATTTTATGATTGAGCATTTCAGAATGACCATAGCAACATTTCCGATGCTGTGGAATGAGATCGGTCTTTTACTGTTCCATAGCACAAAGTCACGTGAATTTTTCAAAAAGCTAGTGTAAAAACTTTTTTGCAAATTAAGGGATTTTTATTCAAAATGTGGCGTTTCCATCACTCGTTTCTGAAGCTATACTTCAAAATGTGCATAAAAACGGAGTGATGGAAACATAGCTATTGTGTTGTAGATACAATTATTTGACTTACATAACCTAAAGTAGCTGTTTCTCTCATTTAATTTGATACTTAAAACCCATATGCTAAAAACAGTTTGCTGTTGGAGAGTTGCAAGAGTTCATTAAAAATGTTACACCAACTCCTTATGATGATTCCAATGAGTCCAATTATCCATCACATCCTTTACTGACGCAAAGTCATGTGAGATTTTTGTTGCACATCAGGGGATTATTGTAAAATGTGTTTCCATCATAGTTTATGCGCATCTTCTTATTGAATAAAAACACCATTCGCCTCAAATGAGCACATATGTTTTTTTTTATGCACGTTTAAAATTTATACACATCTTGACTTTTCTATCCAGCTTTTTTTTTTTTTAATGTGATACTCCAAAATGCACATAAAAATAGGAAGATGGCAACACAGCTACTGAACTGAATACATTACTCACACAAACACACACAGCAATTGTTTTTGTGCTAAATTTAAAGTCCTAAAATGAATACAGTATAATGTTTTTGTCACTTGTCATGGTTCATAATATTCAAAAACACTGATTATTCTTTGTTCTTCAATCAAATTCTAGCATAAATTGGAAGTGAGGGCTTATTTTAGCAAATTACTTCACACTGTTACATCTATCCCCAGCCTGTGTTACAACTCACCCCATCAACTCACATAATCTGTGATTATACAATACACGTCCAAGTGAGTTGTATTTATAGTAGACAAATGTGGTTACCATATCCTCATTTATCATCCTCATTTATCATTGTATTTCAAAAACAATCAAGTAGATTGTAGATTGAAGATTTCTTTTAACAGTGAGTTTTTAGCTTTATATAAGCATTTGTATACAAGCAGTAGAAATCAATGTTATATACATTTATGTATATACATTCATATATATATATATATATATATATATAAGAGGGGGATGGTTAGACAGTCACTTCTAGCAGTGTTGGGGGTAACTCAAGTTTCAAGTAGCTAGAAAAGTAACGCATTACTTTTTTCAAAGTTACTTTTTGTTTCTTTATGTACTTAATCCCATTTTATTAACCAATGTCTTTGCTGCTGACTTTTGTTGATCTAATACAATAGTACACTGCAAAATTACTTTTCTTACTTAGATTTTTTGTCTGATTTACTGCCAAAATATAAAAAAAAAGAAAAAAAAAATCTTAAATGAAGAAGGATTTTCTAGATGAGTAAATATTTATTTTCTTGTTTTCAGAAAAAACTAGTCAAAATGAAGTGAGTTTTTGCTTATAACAAGCAAAATAATCTGCCAATAGGGTAAGCAAAAAAAAAAAAAAAATTATCTTATTTCAAAACAAGAAAACAAGATCATTTTGCTTACCCCATTTGGGAGATTATGTATCTTGTTTCAAGCAAAAACACTTAATTTTGACTTGTTTTCAGAAAGAAAAAAAAGACAATTTTTACTTCTCTAGAAAATCCTTCTTGATTTAAGAATTTTTAGATATTTTGGCTGGAAATAAGACAAAAAATCTACATAAGAAAAGCTGTGTACTAATAAGCAAAACTTACTTTAGATTAACTAACATTTGTGCTCTTTTTTCCTCATTGCTGAAGAGTGTTGAACTGTTCTACTCTACAGATGTCAATTTAATTTTCCTTTAGCCTTAGCCATATTCACTTCATTTCATTTTGGTGTGAAAGGGCTTTTACGTTTGATAAGAATCAATCTTTTTATATTAAAAACAAACAAGCAAGCCCTGCCCAGATTTAAAAAGTAACGCAAAAGTAATAATCCATAAAAAAAGTAGCTAAGTAACGTAATTACTTACTTTTTAGGGAGTAACGCAACATTGTAATGCATTAGTTTTAAAAGATTATCTTGTTCAGGTGTGTTTGATCAGGGTTGGAGCTAAACTCCAAAAAGCACATATAACCTAAAATCATATACTACACTGTGGGTAGCAGCTAATGGTCCCCGTGAGGAAAACAGCTTAAACAAACTAAATGATATCTAAGGCTAAATATTGTTATTTCAGCATAAAATAATAAGTTGATGGAAAGACCGTGACAAATGTGTGTGCGTGCGTGTGTGTGTGTGAATGTAAGCAGATAAATGCATGCAGGCCTAATAGAGGAGAAGTTGTGAGCTTGTGAAGAGTGGGGTGACATAGAGGCCCGGCGTAATCTAATAACCGCTTCCATCTTTCTAATGCACCTCTCTCTGCTCACATTGAGAGTGCAAACGCTGGCAATGATGAATAGACTGCTATGAATGAAGTATCCTGTGATATATCAAATAAAAGTAAATTTGCTTTCATTATTGATGCCAGGGCCTTGGAAGTGTGTGCGGTGATTGCATCCTCTCGGCTTCCATAGCTGCTACAGACAGACAGAAGCGTTTCAAATCATCGCAGCCGGTTCAATATTTCAATACGAAGTCTGCATGTTTCTCTGTTAAAAGACTCACAATGGGATTACCAATGATATTTCTACACCTTATGTTTAGCAAACAGTTCGAAGGCACTTCATATAATGCGCTTGGGCTGCTGTCCAGAGTGTGGGCAGTCCAGGTGAGACATGGGAGAGAGCTTTCACTCGGGTCAGTAAGTAACCACCTAGCAACCAACCAAAAGTCCATAGCAACCACACAGAATTGCCTTGGCACCACTGAGGCTTGCTTTGCACATGCAGGAAAAATCTAGTTAGAATAAACTGTATGAGAGAGAAAGAGGTCTCAGAAATGTCTAGATATACCGCATTGACGCAAATATTAGACACGTTTTTTTTTTTTGGAAATACATCTGAAAAAAGTGTTTGTTTTATATTCAGGGTCTAGACTTTGACATGTCAATAATACACCCACAACTATAGGTGGCGCCAAATCCACGTAAAACGAGTGTGCCAAGAAATACGTAATGCAATGTTTGTCCGTAATTTTAGAACAACAAGATTGAAAACAAAAGAAGTTTAAAATGAGTATTGAGTGTCATTTTAGCCTGATGAAACCAAATTTCCTCTGTAAGTGATTTTTAAACGTAAGACAGTAGCCAGATTTGAAGACTAGAATAAGATTCTACTGTTAATGAAATGTTGGTAGGCTACTAGACTATTTGATAAGACAGTTACCGGTTATTTTTATGGTATATCAAAAAGTGCATTTTTAATGTGATGTTGGTGCATTTACCAGTATTTACCATACTTTCAAAACAAAAACTAAAAAAGGAAAAATATGCAATGTGAAAATATATATTTTTTTCTTAACACAATTTTTAGGTCAGCTTATATTCAGGTCAATCCGGTATATGGATAGTTTTTGAATTAGATCTATTTGTGTGTGTTATTTTTCTCTGGCCAGAGAGTTAAACACACTGAGTTATTAAGCAATTAGGAAGCAAAGAGAAATTATGCTAATAATTCAAAACACTGATTGCAAGAAATCATTAACATATTTCTCAATCAGTATATTTGTTTTCCAATAGAATTATATCCAATTCTGAAAGTAAAACTATCATTTACTTTAATTGTGATATTTTTAATTAGCTGTAGTACAAAAGATTATTGGTTAAACAAAATATATAACAAAAATCAATTGAGCAAATAATAAAAATAAATCTTATAATAATGAATTACAATTTGTTGTTAGTTGTCTTTGCATGGTTACGTCATCCAGCTCTTTGTGTGGAGTGGTGCATTACATTTGACTCAGTAAAATGCAATCTACTAACAGAAAGAGGTGCTCTAATATAGCTTCTGTATCTAATGCCCTGGGGTTCATGGCATCATTTGTCCAGTTGTCCTTTTCAAAAAACAAAGACAGATATTCCAGCAAATGTGTAGAGGGAAGACTGGCTGGGATGAGGACTTTTACATTATCAGTCCTAGATCTGAAATCAAGTTACCATAGTCAAAAAAAATATGAGCTTCAGCATGTACCAAGTCCAAATGGGAAGGTTAACAGTTTGATCAACAAATGGCACTTATACCTAGACTTTCGGGAAAAGTTGTTCCAGTTCCAGCAAGTACCAGCAAAATCATCTGCAGCGAACTAGAAATTCAAGACTTGCAGGAGTTTTTTTTTGGACTCAATAGATGTTCTAGCTACACAAACAATGATGTCCAGAGTGTTCATAGCAAACCATATACACAAAGTCAAGTACACAGCCTGAACAATGGGCTTTTGTTGCTCTGAGGACAATACAGCAGATCATGTCTCTTAAGGTTTAACTGCAGACCAACTTAAGATCTAAAACTAGTTAATGACAAAAAAGTTTGGTAACACTTTATTCTAAGGTGTTATAATACAGAGTAATTACCTACTTAAGTACTTAGTAGTAGCCATTGTACTTACATGAAGCAAAATGTAACAGTTATTGAACAGCCTATAATTACAGTTTGCAATTATGTAGATGTAATAGGCAGCTACTGCTACACATATAACAGCTACTTGTACACTTAAGTACAATCTTGATACATTTTATTTTAAGTAGCTTATGTCTGTGTAATATTTTATCATTTTAATGTAATCGGAAAGGTATTGCATGCATTTAAGCTGTAGAAAGATGGGTTATATCAAATTAAGGTGCAGGTGGATAAGGTGTACAGTATAGATACACATGAAGTACAATCTTGACACACTTTATTTTAAGTAGCTTATGACTGTGTACTTACATTTAAAACTACATCTCACCTGTTACATATGTGTAATTACATGCCAATTGCAATGTACATAATTATGAACTGAAGTTCAGCCTGTTCCATAACTTAGTTACATAGTAAGTACATTTTATTTCATGTAAGTACAATGGCTACTACTAAGTACTTAACTAAGTAATTATTCTGTATCATGGACACCTTAAAATGAAGTGTTACCAAAAGGGTCTATGCCAAAGAAATGACCTGACAGCGAATGTGGGTAAAACTGAAGAAAGGTAATGCTGAACTATGCAGGGTTCTTGTGTGGGTAACTAATCCAAAGGAAGTCAGGAGACAGGAAAAATCCACTGATTGGCAGTATGAATCATGAAAAGAATTAATCAAAATTGATAAGAAATGAGGGAAGCCTGTAAAAAAAGGAAGGAAAGCAAAACGTGCTTTTATTGAGCTAGATCAAGAAAAAGCATTCTCAGATAAAATAAAGAGCTTGAAGATAAAGAAAGCACCCAAAGTCAGGGTTGTCTGAACTCAGTCCTGGACTTTCCTCAATACACCTGCCTGGAAGCTTCTATGCCATGATTAGCTGGGTCAGGTGTGTTTACTTGGGGCTGTGGCCCTCCAGGAGCAGGATTGGACATCCCTAACTTAAGTTAAGTCACTTTAAATTCACATATCAGCTTTACTTATCAGGCACTTTCACAACAAAGATGTGACCAAAAAAAGGTGGAAGGAAAGAATTTTGTAAATTCATGAAAGGAATGGATCAAAAGAATGGGGTGTGTCAAGGTTGAGTCAAAGGTTTAAGGGGCTGAGTTGGCATTGGAGGGTTGAAAGTTTGTGGCTTAAACCAATGTGGATCTGACAGGGTAGGGATAGGGAACAGGACAGAACCAGTTATTCACAGATGTCAGACAGAACTAGCGAAGAAAGCAGGGTCATGGGACTGGATGAAATCAGGGAGTCAGTTATGCTGACCAGAGATAGGAAATCTACTAAAATGAAACCAGCAGAGAAAAAACAGGAACAGCTTCCAGATCCACGAAGATGAGTGTAGTGTCTACTTGAAGCACCTCAGGGGTGGGCAAAAGGGTGTGTGTGGCCAACATAGCCATGATGAGGGGCTGAGCGGCTCAGAGATGAGCTCTAGGGTAACCACTCTAACCACTGGTGCACACCATCATATTCATCCATGCTAAACTGAAACCCAACTCACATATTTATCAAGACAATGGGCCTCATTCATGAAATTTGCATAAATATAATTTAATATAATATAATTTGCACGTAAAACAGACCTTCATGGAAACTCTCCTCCGGATTCACAAACGCTTCATCTGTTTTGATAGTTAAGCATGTATGTTAATGAATTCCAATCATTTGTAAATGCACGCTCATTCACAATTAGCATAATCCCCACCTATGAATTACAGCTACGCAAAATGTGTGTCCAGGAACGAAGTGAAAAACCTGGTTTATTTTCTCAGTCTTGGCTCCAGTATTTTGCATAAATGCAAAATATATTATTAGGCCAGCTGAAAAATGTCAGGTGCTGTTCTTGAAATGACCAGCTGGTGGCGCTTGAAAATGCTGTGGAAGCTTTGGTTGCTATGTTTTGGAATATCCACGGCGGCAACGTATTTGCATCTCATTTTTTAAATTTAACTAAATATTAAAAAGCAGTAATATTGACTTCTCAATTGTAGGATGGTTGATTGGAGTTTGTCGTGCCCCTCCTCTATTTACAGCTGGATAAATAGCGAGAGCGACGAGCGCTGTGTTTTACAGTTATCAACTCAGCTATAAAAAAATAAATGAATAAAAAAGAGGGCAAGGACAAATAAACTACTATGAAACAAAAAAGAAAAGTGCTTATTGGGCTAATAAATATATTATTTAACATGACTGCAGTCTTAATTTTGACAGCAAATTTTGATTTAGTTTTAGTCATAGTCTTTTGACTAAAATGCCATTTAGTTTTAGTCATATTTTAGTCATCTGAATTGTTTTTCTCTAAAATTTCCAAACTCATTATATAGGTTTGATACTAAGGTTTTATCATGATAAACAGACAATTTAACTGTGGTGATACACAACAACAACAACAACAACAACAACAAAAACGAATGCATGAATGCAATGGATGCAATGCACTGATACACTTTCCCTCTACTGTTTACATCCATTTAAGACGTAATCGGCTGTGTTTATGTGAATACTCATCAAAATGGACAATTCGAGATAATTTTGTGTTTATTTCTCAGTTCATGCAACGCGAAAGAGTGAGGCATGCTTTCTGTGTGTTTGCTTCGGTGTCTGCACTCAGAAAACAAGACTGAATTGAGTTCTCTCTTGCTTTGTCAAATTTATCCATATGTCTGCACTTCTCCCACATATGGACATTTTTTAACATTTTATAAGACGTGCAGGAAGTGTTTTTTAGTTTGTGTCCCCTGGTTTTTCTCTTTCCAAATCGTCCCTCCCTAACTTTTCCGTCTCGTTTTTATTTGTTGACGAAAATGCCAGTAGATTTTTGTCATAGTTTTTGTCATTCAAGAACTTTAGTTCGTTATCGTTTTGTTTTCGTCTGTGAAAAAAATGTCGTTGATGAAGTTAATGACGAAAATTATTCGTCAACGAAATTAACACTGCATAGAGTAAGTATTGTAAACAAACTTTGGTAACACTTTATAATAACTATACACTATTAACCATTAGTTAAGCATTAGTAGACCAAAAAGGACAAATAAACTATTATGGCAGTGCATCAAAATTCAGTGTCATTCGTTTGCTAAAAAACATTTTACGCACCATTTACTCGTGGTAGGGAGTACTTTCGTACCAACTAACATTTTGAAAATATGAACATTTTCATGAATTCGAAAGATTACGTCAGAACGGCTTTACGAGCGATGATGAATTAGACCCAATGTTCCTAAGAGATTACCATGAAGTTTTCAACTTAGGCTCAGTGGAAATACATACCTTTATATGCATTTCTGCAAACTATGATTGTGTGTTTTAGCGCCACTCTCTGGACATTTCACTTTGAAACTGCCACAAAACGTACAGTAAGATACGTAATTGCGGTGTTGCAGAAATGTATGTAGAGGCACGTATTTCCAATGAGCCTGGGTTGGAAGTTTTACACCTCAACTGCTAACTGCACCTTTAAACAGCCAATATTGCATAATTGAACACCCAGCCCTAATATATATATATATATATATATATATATATAAACACACACATTCTGTTCTCTCTGTGTCCTCTACTGTCACAAAACAGAAATAAAAAGCTATTCCATTAGCTCACAAACATTCTCAGTGGAATTTTCTCATTAAATTCTCAGTGGAAAAGACACACATCTCATGCATTTGCTCTTGTGTGTATGTTTGTATGTGTATATCTGTGTTCATGACCCCTGTTCGCTCCAGGGTCAAAGGGTCAGTACATCTCATTCATTATTCACACGTGCACTCTGACCTTTAGGGACAGGGGCACAGGCTGCCCTGCCTTTTAGCTGCTGCGTTTTCTCTTTCAGGCCTTGTGCGGCCTGATAAACCACCAGTCTGCTTGCCTCAGGGCTGAGATGGCAG
Organism: Cirrhinus molitorella; assembly: GCA_033026305.1. Classification (NCBI taxonomy): domain Eukaryota; kingdom Metazoa; phylum Chordata; class Actinopteri; order Cypriniformes; family Cyprinidae; genus Cirrhinus; species Cirrhinus molitorella. Next base: position 38,739,656 of record CM065127.1, on the reverse strand, counting down.
TCAAATCTGATCGATTTTTCAAAACAAACTGAGACTTCATCAGCTGTCAAACTGTCTGTTTATGCCATTCATGTGTTCTGTAGCAGTCCTTGAGTACTGAAATGCGAGGGACAATTCAAAACCATGTGTGCTGTCCATAACAGAGCGTTTGAAGGTGATAATAGCTGTGAGAGTATGTGAATGGGCTCATGCGCTGTTGTCCTGTGTTAAACTCTTATGAGATGTGCAGGTACTGGGGAAGGGGGAGGGGCGCTGGAGTATTGATCTCTACTGGGATCTTTCTGTCCGTCTCTCTCTCTCTCTGTTGCCATGACGAATCGCCCGACCAGCAAATTCATAACAGCAGGGTGGAGAGAGGCTGTCCTCATAAATGATTGGGCCTGCAGCTGGAGAAAGACACAGAGAGACTTACATATACAAATATATACTGTTTTGCTAATGTGTTTAAGATAAGCAGCAACACTATTGCTCATAATCATACCATGGAGTACTGTAATGGAATAAAAAAGTGTGGCATGCTTGAGAGAGATTACTTTCGAAGCAATCTGAATTTTTGCTTGGTAAGCAAAAATAAAACAGGTGTAAAAATCCCTCAGAGCTACGTTGAAGAATTGACCCAAGACATATCTAGAGACCAGTATATAATCTTGGACTCTTTTGAGATTTGACTCTTTTGAGTCAGGCATCCAGCAATAACACCCTAAAACAATCAAGTAAAACATTCAAAACATGTTTTGGCGACATTCTATCATTGCATCTGTGTGTTTTGCGTAGACTTTCATTAAAATTTAAAATTCTCAGTCTGCTATATGCAAAAACATTTTTTTAAATAGTTCAGACCAGTGTCATATATAATGACAATATAGGCCACTGGACTCCACTAACAATATGGTACAACTAAATATTATAAACACTAAATATTTGACTTGATTCAAATTATAATTTTAAGGCAGCTGAGTAACAAACACAGCTGTTAAGTCTAACAAACAATATTTTAGTTTTGTCAACTCGAATATCTAAGTTGTCACTTACACTGATAAAAATGATTTTGTGGTGAAGTAAATAACAGAATCAGAATCAGAATGAGCTTTATTGCCAGGTATGTTTGCACATACTAGGAATTTGTTTTAGTGACAGAAGCTCCACAGTGCAACAGAATGACAATGACAAGACAAGACACAGATAACAAAAAGAACAATTTACAAATATACAGAAAAAGTGCAAAAAAAAAAAAAAAAAAAAAGCAAAGACACAATATACAATTTAAAATAAACTAAAATAAATAAATTTAAACAATTTTAATTCTTAAAACAGAAAAACTAATGCAATTTTTACATTAAATAATTTAGTTCAGGCAAGAATAATAATAAAAAAGAATAAATTCAATATTAGTACTCCATTTAAGCTTGCAGAATTTAAAATTTGAATTTATGAGTATATTTTACTTGGAATCGTTTGCTATTTTTACAAAGACTGTTTAAATAAATATCAAAGTCATGATCCCATTGTTCCCATCATGGACTTGGGCACAAATAATGAATAAGGTAAAATTTTTTGTGATCAATTTTTTATTGTCTTTAGATTAACAACAACAACAACAACAACAACAACAACAAAAACATTCATTCGTACACACAAACAGAAAAAGGGGAGCAACAGACGCATTATCAATAATCTTACAATCTGAGAAAAAAAAAAATACACTACCGTTCAAAAGTTTGGGGTCAGTAAGAATTGAAATGTTTTTTAAAGAAGTCTCCTGTGCTCACCAAGGATCCATTTATTTGATCAAAAATGCAAAAAAAAACAAAAACAAAAAAAACAATACAAAACACAGTAATATTGCAGAATGTTAATACAGTATAAAATATTTGTATTTTATTTTAATAATATGCTTGAAAATATAACTAAAAGCTGAATTTTCATTTCGTCTTTAGTGTCACGTGATCCTTCAGAAATCATTATAATATGCTGATTTATTATCTATGTATTATCTATGTTTTTGGAACCTGTTATTCTTTTTTCAGGATTCTTTGATAAATAAAAAGTTAAAAAGAACAGCATTTATTCAAAATATAAATCTTTTCTAAAAATACAAGCCTTTGCTATGTTTTTGAGATGCATTTACACTGTTTAATGGTTGTCTTTGTTGTTAGGTTAAATAACTTGCATTGTGTCAACATAAACCTTAGAAACAATAAGGAGACGTTTACTTGCTTACGTACATGTTTGTAAGTGAACCTTTTAAAAATGCTTTTTTTTTCCCAGCGCTATAATGTTAGAGTAAAGTTTACAAACCATGAGTGAACTGTACTTGAGGACTGCAGGGTAAACTTAAAATAATTAAATAGAAATTCTAACTCTAACACGTTCAATTTATTTATTTCCTTTGCTAATTTTACTTAACTTAGTTAGGTAGATTTGACTTAATTCCATACTTATATTTTACTTTAAAAATGTGCGTGGAAAAACGTGCAAAATTAAAATTAAGTCAATTTTACTTATTGTTTTGTTTTTCAGTGTAGTACAACTTAACATTTCTACTTGAACAAACTTGTTTGAGTTGACTGAACTTTAATTTTAAGGCAGCTGGGTAACAAATTATTTTAAGTTGACTCAACAAATTGTGTTTTTTTGTTTTTTACAGTGTGATTTATGTTGAATGTAAAACACAAAAGTGCCAGAAGAAGATCTCAAACACCAAAATGCAGGGGAGCAAAAAAAAGAAAAAAAAGAAAAGTGCTTATTGGGCTAATAACTATATTATTTAACATGACTGAATAGAGTAAGTATTGTAAACAAACTTTATTTTAACATGATTGTTTGAAAAATTGATTTCAAAACTCATATCCAACACCAACAATTGCCTAAACAGTTGCTATTGCACTTACACATCAGATCAATAAGTACACATCTGCAAAGTGTTCTCACATCCTGCTGAGGAAATTCTTTGAAGTAGAAGATGTTTGCTTTGTTGCTTGGTGGGGGAGAAAATATCTGCAACATCATGATTCATTGGCAAACATGCAGCTACATGCTGAATAAGTGTTTAGCCAAAGTTAATGGATATATTTCCTCATTTAGAGGATGGATGGCTGCGGGGAAAGGCTGAATATTTTCGTTAGCCGTAATAAATGTGTTATTGATAATATCGACCAGGAGCGCGATCTGCTTGGCCTGTCTCGCTTATCCATATTTATTGGCTTGTTTTGAATCAACAGTAATTCTCTATTGTGTATTTGGCAAAGGAACAGATCCGGAGCGGTTCGGGAGGGGCAGTGCTTGACAGGTGGCTGCAGGAATGGCATTGTAATATCTCCATGCGCTTGTTCATATCCTTGCGGGCGGTTTTTGATTGATCCATTTGATGTTTTCTCAATGTTTCCTTATCCATGTTGTTGGAGAAAAGGTCTCAGCAATTAAAGTTTTAGTTGTTTTGCTGTTTTTGTGTGATCTCAGCGGGATGTTGTTTTCTGTTTCTTCCGTAGTTTTTGTGTAAATAACGTTCTTAAATCCAAAACAAGAGTTCGGGATTAAGGTCATGTTCTGTTAAAAAAAAAAAAAAAAAAAAAAAAAAAAAAAAATTGTAAAGCTTAAAGTTTAATAACACTGGCCTGTAAGTTTAACTTGAGCAAAAAGTTGTTTGTTTGTTTTAGTACAAATATAAATATTTACTTGCATGGTTATTTTTTTATTTTTGCCAAATACGTTTTTTATTCGGTTATCCAATAACCTTGTAATAATCACAATTTCCAGGATTAATTCTCTAATATGCACAAAAAATTACCAAACCAAACAAACAAAGAACAGAAAACAATACACATTAAAAGTAACACCCCTATCCCAGCCTGTAAATATACAATACACTGACAGTCAAAACAACTTGAAGTTACAATATTTTGCATTAAGGAATATAATTCCTCTTGAGCTAATAGAAGAAAGGGCCCCAAATCTTGTGAAACTGTCCAATGTTGCCTTTAAAAAGATATCTGGTTCGTTCCAAGTGCACAGTAGATGTCAGTTCCTCAAGCCATAGTTTGGCAGTAGTTACATTTTTTATTTTTTTATACTGCATAAAATGTCCTCATCTAGGTATGAAACAATGATCCATCTAGTGAAAACAACACTGCACATGTCCATTTAGAGTGCAGGGCCTGTTTTTGCTATTTCATCTGTTTTTCCTATCATTTAGTTATTTATATAACCAACTGTGTTTTGTCAAAAAGTATTGGGGCACCCCTTTCTAATGAACAGGTTTGACTACTTTAGTAATTTCCATTTGTACTAATCTTAATGTTTAAGCATATACAGTAATGATATTCTAGGGAATTGTGTGCTTTTAATTTTATAGCAAAAGTTTGGATAGGAAATGTTTGATTGAGTCAGTGTGGAAGAAAACGCAAAAAGTCAAAAGCTAAAGCCAAGTCCTAATCCCAGCTGAACACCTCTGGTGTGACTTTAAATGCAGACCTTGAGCCAAAAACTCATCACCAAACACCAATGACTTGTGCATACACTACATGGACAAAAGTATTGGGACACCCCCTTCTGTAGAACAGAAAAAGGCACTTCCAAAACTATAGCAACAAAGATGGAAGCATAACTTAAGTATTTAAACATTGTATTTCCATCTCTGTTGCTTCAGTTTTGTAAGTGTCTAAAATGGCTGTACCCATATGCACAAGTCATTGGTGTTTGGTCTGAGTTTTTGTCTCAAGGTCTGCATTTAAAGGCGAGACACTGCATGTGAATAGGGTAAAAAAACAAACAAACAAACAAACAAACAAAAAAAACTAATAGTTATCACCCTACTTACCCAGTTGATAGATTACATTGAAAAAAGTGCAAACATTTTTTGTATTACAAGTTTTGTAAAATGTTAGGTTTAAATATGCAAATGATCCATTGTTTATTGAAATATGCACTAATTTGCATACATTTCTAGTACAAAAATCTAAACACTGGATGAAGTCAAAATTCGTTTAATTTTAAATTTTTTTTTGGCATATTAGAGTCAAATCTTTTTACAGAGGGAATTTTGGGTATGTCATTTTGTCACTCCATAATTCAGAAAAAAACAGAACAGACAAAAAACCAGTGTATTTTTTTTACATTTTTGGGGGGAATAAAATGTATATAATCAAGCAAATTATATATGAACAAATCACTCTGTAAAAACCTTCAGGATATAGAGAGGAGTACAAATGTAAAGTTTGTTGTGTGTAAGTGCTACTGAAGTAGAGATTTATGGCTCAGTGTAGGAGAAAAAACTCATTTTGAGAAAACAGGCTTTAAAAATATGTATTGTAATTGAAATCTATTGACACAAATAGATAAAATGCTATAAATGAAACACTTAACAGTGTCTTTTGGATGTTTTCCTTCCACTAGTCTGAAAACACACTTTAAGAAAAACCAAAAAGGCCAAAAATCTCAAATTTGACAGGTGTATATATATATTCTTACTAAACACTTGTTTAAAAAAAAAATTCAAGTAAAATACATTAATTATTCAATCAATCACTTTCTGTATATTTGATGCATGAGAATTTAGGAAGAACTGTGGCCTATAGGTTTGTGTGTAGATGGACAGAAATATAAGAGCAGTGAGAAGAACAGAGAGAGTGAGAGAGGGCTGAGGTTTATATTTAGCAGCAAATATTTTATGTGGCTTTTCTGTCCACTGATCCTTCACAGCAAGTGGCCGGTTCGGTCGAGCATGACAGTATTTCAGCACTGGCCTTCCGCCAGCCACCCGACAGGAAGTGTGTGTGTGTGTGCGTGTGTGTGTGTGTGTGTGTGTGTGCGTGACAGAAAGTAGGTTTGTGTGAGTGTGTATGTGAAGGATGCACCCCTGAGGAGACTGACGGTGCAGGTGAGAGTCATTTAAAGCCACACACTACAGAAACAGTACAATGACAAATAGTGCAGCAGGACGGGTGAAGAGTAGGGGCAGAGACAGAGAGAGAGAACGAAAAAGAGAGAGAGAGAGAGAGAGAGAGAGATAGGGTTCTTTAATTCGATTTAGTGGAACTTGCCCTCTTGTCCAAATGTATTGATGTTATAATATTTTTTATAATTTTATAATTATTTTTATAATTATAATTAATTCCCATTTTTAATATTATTAAATTGTACTTTTTATTGAATAAAACACTCACAGTTTATACTACACTACTCACACAATAAATAAATAAACTGAAAATATTATAAGGTTTTCATTTATAAACACTTGCATTTAATTTTATATTGTATTTTCAAACAGCATGGCACTCATAGGTTTGCTTCCAGGCGAATTGAATGTTCTTTGGATAAAAACGTCCACTAAATGTATACGTCAATGTAGCTTTACTAATTTTGAAACAAAATGATTTATCTGACTCAAATTAGATAATATGAGCATCATAGCCAATATTTAGTACATTTAGTAAATGTGACCTTGGACCACAAAACCAGTCCATTTTGTGAAATTGAGATTTATACATCATCTGAAAACTAAATAAATAAGCTTTCCATTGATGCATTATGATATGATATTTGGCCAATATACAACTATTTGAAAATCTGGAATCTGAGGATGCAAAAAAATAAATAAATAAATAATAAATAAAAACAATAAAAATAAAAATAATAATAATAAAAATAAACTATTGAGAAAATTCCCTTTAAAATTTTCAAAATGAAGTTCTTAGCAATGCATATTATTTTTAAAAATATTTTTTTTTTTTTTTTTTTTAAGTTTTGATATATTTATGGTTGGGAATTTACAAAATATCTCCATGAAACATGATCTTTATTTAATATCCTAATGATTTTGGGCATAAAATAAAAATCTATAATTTTGACGCATATACAATGTATTTTTGACAATTGCTACAAATATACCCCAGCGACTTAAGACTGGATTTGTTTGTCAAGGGTCACATATATATAAAAAGTTCAGATGCAAAACCAGCTAAAAGCCATCTCAGTCCAAAATGAGATAATGATACTGAGTAAATGCTCTTGACACATATTATACATCCATTAAAATATTTTTACTTCAAACTCACTAAAATCCAGCCTCAGCCCAATCAGAAGAACCAGTACTTACATAGAAACCTATACATCGGAGCCTCATAAATATATATATATATATATATATATTTAAAAAGAGATGTCTGATAGATTTAGAGGCTTTTGCATCTAAACTGTTATGTATATACACATCTGCCTTCAAATGAATCATCAAAATAAACGTATAAAAAGGGGCTTTGATCCAAATCTCTGCAGTAACTGTGTCCTCTCTTATATGAGTCAAACAGTCCTGGCCGATTTGATTGACTTCCTGGCCTGGTATCACAATTCTGAGCACATATTTCATATTTCTCAGTGGAGCTAATCTCAAATCACTGGAGCTCAAACCACATCAAGGCATTACAGGCTTTCTAAAGCACCTCACCTCTATGGGGCGGCTCCTCAGGGACCCCGGGGGCCCTCCTCCTCCCTTTCGCTCTCTCTCTCTCTCTCTGCTCTCCAGATATGCTCAGTGCTAAAGTGAGTCTTAACTAGATTGTTTTGAAGCGTTTCTATAAATGGGCAGTCAGCAGAGGGTGGCTGTTCCTCAGGGATAGACTTTATTGTCTTTCAGATTTAGTGTGTTTTAAACAAACCGTGACTATGGCGTTCTGCTGTCTTAAAGGAATAGTTTGCCCCGAAATGAAAATTCTGCTTTCATTTACTGATCCTCATGTCATTCCAAACCTATACAGCTTTCAGTCAAAAGGAGACATTTTGAAGAAGCTTTACACAACTCTTTTCCAAAACTATTTATAGTGATAATGTATTTCAAGATCAAAAAAGGGAAAGCGAAAATGCCTCAGTAGAAGTAAACTTTTTTTTAACTGTTTTTAAATGTAATTACTGTTTTGTAATTACATGATCTGTGCACTGCAAAAAAAAAAATAAAAAAAATAAAAAAATAAATTCTTACTTAGATTTTTTCTTGTTTCCAGCCAAAATATCTACAAATTCCTAAATCAAGAAGGATTTTCTAGACAAGTAAAAAATAATGTCTTGTTTTCAACAAATAAATAAAGAAATAAAATTAAGTGAGTTTTTGCTTGAAACAAGCAAAATAATCTGCCAATGGGGTAAACAAAATAATCTTGCTTTCTGCTTGAAATAAGATTATTTTGCTTGTTTTAAGCAAAAACTAACTAAAGTTTGACCTCTTTTTTTTTCTGAAAACAAGACAATAAATTTTACACATCTAGAAAATCCTTCTTGATTTAAGAATTTAGATATTTTGTCTGGAAACAAAGCAAGAAAAGCTTTTTTTTTTTTTTTTTTTTTTTGCGCAGTGTAAGACATTAATAATAATAATAATAATAATAATAATAATAATACACTGCAAAGATTATTTTGCATGTTTCAAGCAAAAACACTTGATGTTAATTTTAACATCTTTTTTCTGAAAACAAAACAATAATGTTTACTCAACCAGAAAACCCTTCTTGATTTAAGATTTTTTAGATAGTTTGGCTGGAAACAAGACAAAAAATCTAACTAAGAAAAGCAGTTTTTTGCAGTGTAATAATAATAATAATAATAATAATAATAATAAAAACATTAATTTATTTTTTCATAAAAGTGCTATTAATCTTTCAGTATTTTCTTACCCCTGAAATACATTTTGAAATATATTTTGGTATACAAGGGTTATAAAAATATATTTGATTTAGCTTTACTGGTTACAACATATATTTTTCCATACATCTAAAATATATTTTGGTCACAAATATAAATAAATAAATAAACAAATATATTTATTTGTTTTTTTATTTTTTTATTTTTTATTTTTTGGTGTATGAGGTATGGTTGCAGATGGCATTAGGTGTAAGAGATGTTCCATTTCTTGCCAAAGGTCAATTTCTCCGAGGTTAGCGTGAGAGATGCATTTGTCTGCAGGGTGTTGTGAAAAACTCCTGCCCTCTGGCTCAGTCAGACAGAGGCCAGAGAATCAAAGCAGCGGCTGGGGTCCTGGCTCGCTTCAAAGCCCAGAAACGGAGCTCCAGAGTGAGTGTGAAAGCTCTGAGAGTCTTCAGACCTGCGCTGGGACTCTTAGGGTTTGCTGACCTCTCATAGCAGATCCTCAGCCTGCTGTTTACTGCCTCCTGTATCCAATTCAGCGCCATGCAACTTTAATGAGTAGTTTTAACCTGACATATAAGCCCAGAATAGAGAGGGCCTCTCTGTCCATCATTCTCTGATATAGTGTGGATATAGCTGGGAGGATTTTTTTTTCTGTCATTCCCGGTTCTGGCACAAGCGAGCGAACGCAAAATCAGTGGTAGCGTACAGCTAAACCACATGTGGAACATATTGATTGGAATATAATAACACATATATTGCTGGGCAATATACCTCAAAAAAATATATTTTTGATGTTTGTCTGCTTGACAATACTATCGCATGTCACCCATGCCATTGAACTCCTATTTTATGTAATTTGTCTACTGTGGTTTAAACACACAAATGCATAAACTAATCAATATAATCAGAGATGGCAAAGTACACACATCCTTCACTCAAGTAGAAGTACAGATACTCTGGTAAAAGTAGAAGTATACTGACTACACTTTTTTACTCAAGTTAAAGTAAAGAAGTATGGGCTTAGACACGTACACTGCAAAAAAATGCTTTTCTTACTTAGATTTTTTTCTTGTTTCCAGCCAAAATACCTCAAAATTCTTAAATCAAGAAGGATTTTCCAGACAAGCAAAAATTATTGTCTTGTTTTCAGAAAAATAAGTCAAAATTAAGTGAGTTTTTGCTTGAAACAAGCAAAATAATCTGCCAATGGGGTAAGAAAAATAATCTTGTTTTCAGCTTGAAATAAGATTATTTATAAGATTTTTTTTTTTTTTTTTTTTTTTGTTCTAAGCAAAAACTCACTTAATTTTGACTTGTTTTTTCTGAAAACAAGACAATAATTTTACTTGTCTAGAAATTCGTTCTTGATTTAAGATTTTTTTTTATATTTTGGCTGGGAACAAGACAACAATATATTCTGTTTGCATTAACATAACTTTATTTTAGTTCAATTACAAGTATCGTATTGTGACCATGTTTTGATGTTTTATCTTAAAATGACTATAGATAGCAAAACTAAATTTTCTAAATCTGCCTAAATGTCAAAATGAGTACAATAATGATTACATCATGACAATATCTTTACAGAAAAATCCTAATACTGAACACATTATCGCATTATCATGAGTCATAATTTTCTCTTTACAAAATGAACCAAGGTTTATTACAGTAAAAGTATAGTAATCATTTTATTTTATTTATTTTTTTTAATTTACAGCCATAGTTTTACTACACATCTCATGGTTAGACTATGATCAGTATAGCAAAACCATGGTTCATTTGTGGCTACCAAGGTTTAACTACAGTAAACATGTTTTTTAGTTTTAATTTTTGTAAAAGATGTGTCATTTTCTGCCCTATAAATGTATTACAAAATGGTGTTTTATAACATTTGTTGGCTAAATTAATACTGCAGCCTTACAGTAAATAATAATGATGCCTTTCAGAATGGAGTATTTTGATTGCTGATAGTAATTTAATTTAGTTTAGTTTAGTTTTTTCACCGTTTGGTGGAAAAGCGGAGCACACTCGCTAGTGAAATCGCATAGGCAGTGAAGACTAACCGATCCATGATTTATTAAGATATTTGTTATCGAATGTGAGTCACCATATGTGGATTAAAACAAAAATAATGAAAATGTAATAAGTAGAAAGTACAGATAGTTGAGTAAAAATGTAAGGAGTAAAAATAAAAAGTAGTCATAAAAATAAATATCGAAGTAAAGTACTGATACCAGAAAAATATACTTAAGTATTTGTACTTAGTTACTTCGTATCTCTGAATATAATAGCTAAATAGAAAAGTGTGTTTTGAGGAATATTCCACTCAAAAAAAAAAAAAAAGTGCTGAAAACTTGCCTCTGGTCATTCAAGATGCATAAGAAAAGATATGGAGAAATATCGCATTGCATAGCTCTCCAATGGATCATCTGAAGTGAATGGGTGAAAAGCTGCTCAGAATGAAAAATGAACAAACGTATTCACATCTGATGGAGTACATTTTCAGCCAATTAGCATTTTTTAGGAGAACAAGTGAGTTATTGTGATATTCACGATCATGCATGTAAAAAAACCCAAGAATATCTCGTACAAACCATTTCACTATTATTAAACTAAATACATATTTCACTAAATACATTTATAGAAAGTCTATTTTCTCTGTCCGCATTGAGCCGAGGCGCTCAGGTCTGAAACAGGCTTGCATTGTGCCCTGATCCTTTTCCCTCATCTCTCCTCACTTTGTGTCTTTTCTCAGCTATATATACTCAAATCTATATAACTGTCTAATAAAAAAAAAGAGCAGGAATCTTTGTCTGATGATCCACAACCACACCAACTAGCTAATCAAATCTGCCTTTTTTACTATTTTATAAGATGTTCTTTTTGTTCCACCTGGCAAAACGCCTGTGCATTAGTAGGACAGTGTGATGGCAGAGTCCCAAAAGCTATTCAGAAAGGCCTTTCCAAGAGAAATTGCTTGATTTTTCATTAGAATCCCTCGGGTTTCCGGCTGAGCAGCTAGCGGTTTGAGATGGATATGTGAAGTTGGCTCATCTGCCCAAACCTACAGCCCATCGTAATTGTTGGCAAATGAATGTCCTGCCGTCATGATGATGGGAAAGAACAAGTATGTAATGTAATGTGCCACTGTGACACCTGAGTACCAGCCCATCATTTAACCACAGCTTTAGTCTTCTTTCTGTTCCTCTCATGGTTTCTTATGATTCTACATGCAAAGTTTTCGGTCCCACTTTATATTAAGTGGCCTTAACTACTATGTGCTTACATCAAAAAATAAGTGCAATGTACTTAATGTAGTCATGCTGTGTTGAAAAACACTTTTGCTGCTATTGCGATGGGATATGGGTAAGGTTAAGATGTAAGGGATGGGTCAACAGTGTAATTATAATTGTAATTACAGAAATTAATTACAAATGTAATTACATGCAGGTGTTTTTAAAATATTAGTACAATGTAAATACATATATGTACACAATATGTGCATTGTATCAAATGATTAATTTCAATGTAAGTACATAGTAGTTAATGCCACTTAATATAAAGCGTAAATATAACGTTGTTATCATTTATTCACACTCCTGTTGATCCACTCCAAAGCCATAATTTTGTCCATGGAACAAAAATAACTTTTGAAGACTGTAGTGTTTTCCATTGAATGGCAACAGCTTTTAAGTTCCAAAAAGAAGTTCCAAGAAAGAAATGCACTTAACTGTATTGAAAGTGCATTCGTACATATAGGTTAAAAACTGTACTTGCAGATAATATACTATTCATGAAAAAGAGGGTACAGTTTCATAACTGTTTCTTAACACACTTAACCCTTTAACTGTCTCCCGTCCCCTCAGTTTACTTCACCATTTTATAAATAAATTCTAATTATGACAAACTATATATCGTTAGAAAGGTCCAAGACTCCTAAATATATATTTTACCTTTTTTTGTGTGTGTTACAAATTATGTAAAGTAATAGATTATTTTATGACAAAAGTGCACCTCAAAAATTTACTTCATAACAACAGGAGGTTCTGACCTTTGTCACAAAAAGACTTTTCCCTATTACACTTTAGGAATCATAAGAAATTATATATCAGTTGAAAACTTAAAATCTCAAAATTCATCCTTTGAAAATCCTGGCTGAATGTGTTGATCGTGAATTCTAAAAATGTAAGTTTGAAAACTGCATTTTCACATCTATTTTCAAAAATGGGAGCGACAAGGGTTAAGTACACTTTTAAAAAAGTGTGCTTTGTAATAATGGCAAATTGTTAAACTACATTTTACATTATTGTTTTAATTAACTTTTAATTAATGTGGCTTAATGTGTTGACTACACTGCAAAAAAAAAAATAAAAATAAAAAAAAAAGCTTTTCTTTTTGTATTGCTTCCAGACAAAATATCTAAAAATTGTTAAATCAGGAAGGATTTTTCTAGACAAGTAAAAATTATTGTCGTTTCAGAAAAACGAAGTAAAAATATTTTTAATTTGAGTTTTTGCTTAAAACGAGCAAAATAATCTTCCAATTGGTAATTTTATTTCAAGCAAAATAAATAAATAAATAAATAAGATTATTTTGCTTACCCCATTGGCAGATTGTTTTGCTTATTTTAAGCAAAAACTCACCTTATTTTAACTTCAAAATCAAGAAAAGCACTTTTTTCGCAGTGTAAAATACTTGAATGTAGTTGAACTGTAGTGTGTTATTTGATGGTATATCTAAAGTAAACATATCTTCAAAGTAATAAATTGCAACTCCTCTATTACAAATGTGTAATTACAAATATTTTAAATGCATGACAAACAAGTTTCAATAGAAATAACATTTTAGCTTACAGTACATTCAGCAAGACATTTTAAAGACAACACAAATAATTATGAAATGACAAATTGGGTAGATTTAAAAAGCTATTTTAAGTTCAACTAATTACATTTCAATTAATTGACATTTTAATTAACATGCAGTTAAGTGTCTAAATGTAAATGTAAAAATAAAATATTACATTGCACTTAAGTATATTGCTTCTGCAATTAGTAGTATGTAAAAGTATGTTTAAGTCACAAAAGGAGACTTTGATTATAGCCTTATGGACTATTTGATGACACTTTTTACTATGATAGTGTGTGTATCATGCTATCTTTGTTTTATCCGCTTTATGTCTCCTGACTTTGGCAGTGTAAATACTACAAGCTATTGTCCCCCACTGCACACACACACACACACACACACACACACACACACACACACACACACACACACACCTCCTGCCTTCTGTGCCAAATTTGTGGCTCGGTTGCCATGGCAACATTGTAGTTCGCCTAGAATTGCTCATATTGATCCATGGACAAGCGTGAACGACCCAGCAAGTGTGAGAAAAAAAGGTGTGTGTGTGTGTGTGTGTGTGTACATGGTGGTGCATGCCCATGCCACGTCTTGCCTGTGTGTGTTCATTTACAATTTTCTGTAATAAGCAACTCTACAACATCACATCAAACACAGCCGCCAGTGGACCTCATGCTGTCATTTTTTGCACATTGACAAAATTTGACCAAATCATGAATTTGTCATGTGACTTCCCACGCGGCCGGTCACACACAGTCTTCAGAGCGGCAGAAGTGTGTTAGCTGCTTGTCATGTCGTATCTGTGGAGCTTGTTCTGACATCGCTGTCATCCGTTAGACCCCCCTGCTCCTTTTACACACTCACCACCAGCTTCCGCGGCATGAATAATTGAACACACACACACACAGATGTGCCCATAAGGGCTTCTGGGTCTTTCGGTCCAGCAGAAGGTCCATGTCAAAACAGACTGTCTGATATTCGGGGTGACTTTAGTCTCAGCAGACGTCAATAAGAGAACAGGCACGCGACAGTCGCCGAGATCTCACGTTACACAATTATGTTGTTTTTATTTATCTTGGAGCTCACATTATCATTCGCCTCAATTCCACCTGGTATTAACATTAATCCCAGACAACCTGATCGCGTTAAAATATGGGTGTCAACAGGATCCAGAACTATTTTTTGTGATCTGATTACTCAACACTTGTGAAAAAGTACACCTTAGCATCAGTGTTGGGGAAAGTTACTTTTAAAAGTAATGCGTTACAATATTGCGTTACTCCCTAAAAAAGTAACTAATTACGTTACTTAGTTACTTTTTATAGAAAGTAATGCGTTACATTTCTTTCACATTACTTTTTAAATCTGGGCAGAGGTTGCTTTTTTGTTTTTAATATAAAAAGGTGTATTCTTAGCTAATGTAAAAGCCCTTTCACACCAAAATGAAATGAAGTGAATAAGGCTAAAGGAAAAATAAATTCCCGTCTTTACAGTGGAACTGTAGGAAAAGAAAGTTCAACACTCTTCAGCAATGAGGAAAAAACACAAGTGTTAGTTCATCTAAAGTAAGTTTTGTATTGGTACACTGCAAAAAATGCTTTTTTTTTTTTTTTTTTTTTTTTTTTGTCTTGTTTCTAGCCAAAATATCTCTTAATAATATATGTATAATATATATTTCTTAAATCAAGAAGGTTTTTCTAGAGAAGTAAAAATTCTTGTCAAAATGTAAGTGTTTTTGTTTGAAACAATCAAAATAATCTCCCAAATGGGGTCAGCTAAATGATCTTGTTTTCTGTTTGAAATAAGATTTTTTGCTTACCACATTGGCAGATTATTTTGCTTGTTCTAAGCAAAAAGTCACTTATTTTGACTTTTCTGAAAAAAAAAAAAAAAAAAAAAAAAAATATATATATATATATATATATATATATATATATATATTTACTTAATTTAAGATTTGTTTATTTTTTTGGCTGTAAACAAGACAAAAAAAAAAAAATCTAAGTAAGAACAGTATTTTTGCAGTGTACGGTTGAATTGGATCAAAGGTCAGCAGCAAAGACATTGGTTAATAAAATGGGATTAAATACTTTTTTGAAAAAAGTAACTCAGATATTTTCTTGGAAATGAAAAAGTAATGTGTTACATTACTAGTTACTTGAAAAAAGTAATATTATTACGTAACTTGAGTTACCCCCAACACTGCTTAGCACACCTTAAATAAAAGTGTTTTTTCTTTTTTTTTTTTTTTTACGAAAATCATTTATTTTGTAATTAGGTGGAAATTTACTGTAATGCTTCTGGATGCTTGAATTAAATAATACATATATTAGAGATAAAATATATTAAATGTAGTTAGCAGAGCTGGGTAGTAACTGATTAGATGTAATCTGGATTATGCAATCAAATTCCAAAAATGAAATACTTGTAATTAGAATAAATTACATTTTAAAATACTTATAATCATACTACAGTTACTTTTTTATTGATTGCATGATTATATATCATTCACACAATAGCAATAACTTATTCATAATTCATTGATTTTCCCTAATTTCTCTTTTTCATCTTTTAAAATGTCCTTTCTTAAAAAAGCCAACTGATTATATACGTTCAGAAAGTCAAGTTTTGTGGACATTCACGCATAGACTAGTCATTAGTCAGGTGGTAGATGACAGCATTTAACCAATGGATTTACAAAAATCATTTCAGGTTTAAGAAGTGTTTCAACATTGCATTAAACTACTGATGAACACATTATTTTTTAACAGTTTTTTTAACCATGTATTACTGTCTTTGGAAGGCTTTCGTCTTTTAAAATCATTGAAATGCATATATTCACATTATTTCTTATTTACTGTGTGCATGTATTCCAAAACTTTTTGTCATCTAAACCTTATTCACCAAATATACTTTAAGAACCTAAGATTTTAAAATAAATATTTCAATAATTAAGTATCCAGTTTGCATGTTCACGGTTTCTTTGATGTTGATTAATGGTCACATGGCATGCAGGTATTTCATCTTTTTTAGTAAGTGTTTTTATTGCTATTTTAAAACAAAGACTATAGAAATGCCATTGAAAGGGACTTTAGTTTCAATTTCATTTTTTTTATGATTTAATTAATCTCACAAACCCCCTGCAGTTCTTTTACAATGCCTAGTTTGAGAAACCTTGATGTAATATAATGTTGTAAATTACAATGAATGTAACATATTTTCTTACTCTTTGCAATTTTTACATCATTATGCTACAAAATAATCCTATTTAAATCAATGTGATAAATGAGTTAAGTCAAAAGTTTTCTAAAAGTAATCTGATTATATTACCAGAAATATGTAATGTAACAGATTAAGTTACTGACTACAATTTTTGTCATGTAATCTGGAATCACTAACTGATTACAGTTTGTAAGTAATCTACCCAGCTCTGAGTATATGTAATGTAGGATATAATGTAATACTTGTGTAAGTGTAATGTATAATGTGGGATGTTTTTGTATTGTGGAGATTAAATGTATTTGGTGGTATAAACATGGATACTGTCATGTGAGAAAATGTGCAGACTTGTCTGACAATAACGTATTATCATTATCATAATTTATCATCATTAAACTAAAATATACTTCAATATAAATAATTATGAAGTACATGTATGGAAATTGTACTTCTTTAGGTGTGACAAAAGACTATTAAAACAAAGTTTTCAAATGATTCATTTGAATGATTCACTTAGTCAAGCATAGTCATGACAGTGGACTCTCTTTAAGTGGCCTTTTATTTCTGTTTTCAACAAAGGAAATCCAGTCATTCCTACATTTTCTGAAATCTCAAAAAATGCACAGATCAGATCTTTAAAATGCAGAAAAAATTGCATAAACATATTGACCCAAACACATCTGGACACAGTCAGAAATGCATTGTCAAATCACATTTGTTGCAGTGTAAACAGTGCAAAGTACTGTAGTGTATGTAATAAATGTACATTTTGTGATTTCAGCATTGCTGTGTAACCACTTGGAATGATCTGCTAAATATTCATAAATATATGAACAAGTTTACTGTTGCTCTGAAAATTTAATTAATTAACAGTTCCCCATGTAGATTTCCCTCATGTTCAAGTTGGTCATGCAAATTTGCCACAATGCAGTTTATTAAATTTTGCCTACATTTCCACACCTTCAGACAGACTACATGTGCCAAACAATCCTCGTGATGCATTGCATTTGAAGGAAAGAAAAAGAACATTTGCTTTTGTACTTTACTCAAAGGTGGCACCCACTGAGCCTCAAAGAGATTATTTTATCACTGTTGCTGTTTTATTCCTGATAAATCCCAAAGGAAATCCATCACCATCGGGGAAGACTCTCTAAAATACCCTCAGAGACAGACAGAGAACAACCCTGACATAGTGAGGTAAGAAATCACCACTCTGTTTCATAACTGCCTACGCAGGAAGCAATTCGATCCTCACGTTGCTTTCAGGATACCTGAATTTGACCAAATGGTGCAGGGCAGTGTTGCATTCTTTGTGGAGAAAACAATGCCTTAAAAAACTAAGGAGAATGTTGATAACATAATTATCAAAAATGACCAAATGAAACTACCTCAAGCTAATAAAATATGCACTATTTTACCCAACGTCTGTGTAAAGTGCATTTTAAAGTTTATTAGAGTATCGCATAATTAACTTATCAATGTGCTAATGTCAAATGTTAGAGTTGCCAACCAAGATCAATCTAAATTAATCGCTCTTACTCTCGATTGCATTGGAAATTGGGCTATGGCCCATTTACTTGATAAACTGGTAATAAAATTTCTCTTTTTCTTGATGGGAAAAACTCCTCTGCATTGAGGAATCGTTCAGCTTTGTTTTTCCTCCGCTGAAGAGCATTGGCTGGCATTGGCAGAGAGCTGATGAGGTCAGCGCCTCCGGCTGCGCTGTTTCCTGCACTGATCTGGGACCTGTCTCACACAAACACAGCTGATTCACATGCAACCAGCACTGCTTCATCTTCTGCAAGAAAACCTCACAAACCCCAAAAGGCTTCGAATGCAAAGAAAACACCTCGCACACAAGCAGCAGTGCAGCCCCAGCATCCCCGATGAACATGGTGCGGTAATCTCTCCGCTTCAGTCAGACAGACAGAAAAGCAGGCCCTGCGGCATCCACCTTTAACCCCTTCCCATCAGGCTCTGCCAGAGCCAGAGAAAAGGGCGATTACAGCCCAACCAGTGGCTGAATTACATGTACTCAACATTTATTTATTTATCTACTTCCTTTTTGTTTGTGTGTTGAAAAGCTTCCCAACTTAGCACAAGACGAGGCCCCACAGTGCTTCAAGTCTATTTTTTCCACCTCCTTTTTTCTCTCTCTCTCTCTCTTTCTTCACCTCAAGGTTGCCGGCTCTCCATTTACACACAGTGTGTTTCAAGTTGGTCCAGTAGCTTTAAAAAGCAGTTCTCTGGCTGAACCAGCACCCAGCCTTGACACAAAATCAATACTAAGCAAAACTCTTTGAAGAATCACAAATGTAATAAGTGCTGGTACTCTGTTTGGAGCCATTGCTGCACACCGCCCAAAGCACAGGTGCATGCTGGGATACACCAGGAGGATGCAATGTAATTTATATAGTAAACTAGATTTACTAGAACGTATCTAGCAACTGAGCCATCGAGTCTACTAAGCATAAATCCTCAATTCCTTGTTGATTTTAAATCTATTCAAGTTTTTTTTGTTTTGTTTTGTTTTTTGGTGCAAATGACATGTAAAACATTTGTATTGTATACATATATATATATAGAGAGAGAGAGAGAGAGTATATATATAAATTATATATATATATATATATATATATATATATATATATATATATATACAGTGCCGCTTGAACATTCGTGAACCCTTTACAATTTTCTATATTTCTGCATAAATATGACCTAAAACATCATCAGATTTTTATATATAAATATAATATATTTTTATTATATATTTTTTATATGTAAGTCCTGAAAGAACATAAAAAGCACCCATTTAAACAAGTAAGAGAAAAATATTTTCTTTGTCGTTTATTTATCCAGTAAAATGATCCAGTGCATTGCAAAAGTATGTGAATCTTTGCTTCCAGTATCTAGTTGGATTAAGGTCTGGACTTTGTCTTAGTCATTCCAAAACATTAACTTTGTTCTAATTTAAACATTCTTTGATAGAATGAATTGGGGTTGTTGTCTTGCTGCATGACCCACGTTCTCTTGAGATTCTTTTCTTAAACAGATGTCCTGATGATTTCCTTTAGGATTTGCTGGTATAATTCAGAATTCTTTGTTCCATCTTAAGATGCAGCAAAACAGGCCCAAGCCATGATACTACCACCACCTGGAATGCAGTGTGTTCTTTTCTCTGAAAATAATAAAATTTAATTTTGGTTTCGTCCATCTATTAAACCTTCCTGATCTTTAGCAAGCAATTTTCTTTTTGTAGAACAGTGGCTTTCTTCTTGCAACTCTGCCATGTGCACCATTGCTCAGTGTTCTCCTGATGGTGGACTCATGAACACTAACATTAGCCAATGTGAGAAAGATCTTTAGTTGCTTAGAAGTTACTTAGAAGTTACCACAGGAACTGTGGTAATTGTCACAGACAATTGCACATCCTGCTTTGGAGTGATTTTTGTTGGTCAACCACTTCTCAGGAAGGTAACAGTGGCCTTGAATTTCTTCCATTTGTACACAATCTGTCTGATTGCGGATTTGTGTCTGATGGCCAAACTCTTTAGAGATGGTTTTGTAACCTTGATGAGCAACATCAGCTCTTTTTTCGTGACATGATTCACTTCCACAAACATGATCAGACTTTGGTAGATCCCTGTTCTTTGAAGTAAACAGTTCGCATACTGATATTTGATAGTCATTGCACTGACTGAAAACACATCTGCACAGATAGACTCGAATTTCAACTTTAAATTAACTGCTAATCCAAGAGATTCACATACTTTTGCAATGCACAGATATGTAACACTGGGTCATTTTTCTCAATAAATACATGACAAAGAAAATATTTTTCTCTCACTTGTTTAATTGGGTTTTTTCTTTGTCTACTTTCAAGACTCTGATGATGTTGTGGGTCATATTCATGCAGAAAATTCTAAAGGGTTCACAAACTTTCAAGCAGTACTGTATATATATATATTTTTTTTTTCTGGGGTATGAGAGTGTTTTTGTGTAAATGATGTACTGTATAAGGTCAAGAGCAATTATTCACACATATGTCATTTTGGTGCACATATTATTAGATTACAACAATACTGTTGCACAGCATAAACCACACTGCAGATAAACTTTCGGAGCAAATCATATTTTTGCTGCTTGATGCATTTATAGTAGATATGGTGAAAATGCACTATAAACCTGCATTTTCAATATACCCTCCTTGAAAAAAAGGCATGTGTTGATGCAAGTTATGCAGTCACAGGCACACGATTTTTTATTCATTACTAAAGAAGTAGCCAGTCTGCCTTTTGTACTGAGAGTGGACCAATCACACAAATGTGCAATGCTCTTAATGATTGTTCAAATAAACTATGGTTTTGTAAAATGCTAAACTGTAAACTAGTAATGACAGAACTTGTGACCATAGTTGGCTTTTGTGAAATGCACCCCTGAACACCTTTGGACCTGCCCAGCAACAACTTAGCAATTTCACAGAATACTTTTGCAACACTCTACACTCTTAACCCGGATTAGTTGACTTTACTAGAAATTTGCATGGAAACCCGTTGCACTAAACAATTTTAGTTTTTACACAGAGTGAAACTAAACAGGTTAAGTTTTATTTAACTATAACCTTTAGTTGGTATAGCAGACAAATCAAGTTTACATTAGTTGTATTTACTAAAAAGCATTAGTTGTCTTTACTAAAAAGCATTAGTTCACATTATACATTTTTTGATGATATGTTTACTATTATATTTATGTAATGTCTTATAAATTAAAAATGGAAATTAAAAATTAAATTACTTAACTGGAAAATTATTTTCATTACTTTTAAATAAACCATAACAACATTTCTTTTTATTTATTTTTTATTGCTGACAATGTTGTACTCAAGTTTTCAACAAAAAGACAAGTAACATCTTTTGCATAAGCAAACATAAGCAAACATTTTTGCTTGTTAACAATTGTGAACACACAGTATTCAACAATATGCTTTATCCATGTGAATGACCACAATTGCTTTAAAACTGGTTAAGAATTAAAACCTAAAACTTTAAGCTTGAGGTGACCACTTGTAACTTGGGTTTTAAGTCACTGTGGCCCATGAGCAGAACTTGTTGGATGAATTGGAATGTGTTCTTCATCGATTAAGGGGTAGTTGAGATGCAGTGCATATTCAAGTCCAAAGAATGCACACAGCTCACAACTTCTTTCTCAATGATGATCTTCACTGAAGAGGAGATAGGCACACAACACCTTCTTGATCAACAAGGTAGATTGCAAGGTCAAGGTGGTGAAATGACTGCTCATCAGAGTCCTACCAACAGAGCACATCAATGCAATTTATCATTAAATAACCATCAATAATGTTAAACAAATAGCCATTTAAACAAAGCCTTTTAATGACATGAACACATGAGAGAATTGGTTATGACTGCTTTAGTAACACTTCATCAAAAAGGCTAGTTCATCCAAAAATGGGGGGGGGGGGGAAATAATAATTTGCTTATGTACCCTCACATCATTCCAAAACCATAAGGCTGAATGAAAAAAAAAAGAAGATATTAAAAAAACAACAACTAAGATTTATCTTTTAAAAAGACTTGAAAACCTATATAATCTTAAGGTGATCTGGCCTTTTAAAATAAGGACAGAGTCACAGGTTTCACTAAAATACCTTAAATTGTGTTCTGAAGAAAAGTTAATAGCTAGAATAACAGAAAGAAGACAGCAGAACCAACAAAAACAATTTTGTTGGACAATTGTATTAGACAACCAATGTAGTATCACTTATTGTGACATTTTTAATAATTGAACTATAAAAAAGAACAATGCAACAATGCAGTTGTAAAATAAATATGGACTAACCCTGGTTTGTTGTAAAACTTGTCAACAGCTGTCCGACATTCCCTCTCTTAGATTGAAAGATCTCAATTAGACGAAGAATGTGTCGATCAATGCTTTCATAGAATTCATGAGGTTCTTTCCCACAATCCTGCTGAACTCCATTAACACCTGCAAAATAACAGAAAATACAGAACATCATTTCTAAACTATATTACTCTATGGTTAGATGTACCTATATTGTGTGTGAGATTAAAAGATTAAAAAAAGATTAAAGGTAACCCCTTTTGTCACATGTAAATTCAGAAAACTTACATTTCCACTGCATCTTCACGAACCTGTGAAACAGCATAAGAAAACGTTTAGAAAAACTTGCAGAAAATCAGTTGCAGATATAATTCTACTGTAAAAGTTATTAACTTCTGCCAGCGATCTCAGCTTTTAAACAGTTTACCAATTTACTAATACTACTGAATTACTAATTAAAAAAAAAAAAAATCACTCATGTGAAACTTTAAGTAGAACTTTTTTAACTGTTATGTTATACCAAAGAGATATACGTTAACATTAGCCACAAAGCAAGTGCACATGCATAGTGTTGAAATCGTTGATATGAGCCGACAGAAATAAAACTTATGCCAACAGTTTAACTACAATGTTGTAGCTAAACTGTGAAAATACAGACACTAGATAACGTTAAAAACGGTGACCCGACAGAAATAGCTATTTATATGATAATGTTATAACGTTACCTTAACTGTGAACCGACAGGGAAAAATAGCGTTGACCGATAACATTAACACTACGTTAATACATTTAGAGTTCAACGTCAGACCGGATTTTTGGGTTATCACTTTTGACAGAAATATACCAACAGATAAAAACTTATTTATACACTTACCGTTTCAGGTTGCTTTCAAAAATCCACAGTAAACGCGCACCAGCCGCCAGAACACACTCACTGGGCAACTGCTCTGCTCACGTCAACACCTGACGAAATCAAGGCCCCTCCCCCTTACAAAAACGAAATGTACTGAGTTGTTTCTGCTTAACATGATCAGTACACTCAGTTTTAATTCTGATTAGTGCAAACAGCTAATTTGATTTAGTAATGACACCACTGTTTAAAGAACAATAAAGAATAAGTAATGACTACTTAAAATGTTTTGTTAATACAAAATCCGGGTTTAGAGTGTAGGAGCAAGAACTGCCTAGTAACAATCTAGCAACCAATCAGGAGAATCTAACTCGTCTTAGACTGTAAACCGAAGATTTAGCAAATAATTACCAAAAATGCCATTTTTAACATTTGACCATTTTTATTCATGCATACACAGATATATCTTGAAACTGTTGAAGAACAGAACAAGTTCTCAGAAGTTAAAGTGAATAAAGCGTGCAGACATTCACACAAAAGGCAGTGGATCGTTAAAAGTAACGCTGTTTTAGTGCCTTTTAGAACGTACCTTTCTGTCTTTATTTTCTTCACTAGGCTGTCGTAGAGTTTTGAGATGTGAGGTAAAAACGGTCTAACCTTTCACGTAAACACAAGCATCTGACATGTCCTTGTACCCTGGGAGAGAAAGAGAAAGAGAAGAGAGCTCTATAGGTTTATGACTGACACCTTCTGTTAGGCTGACATCTGGAAGTGTAAAAATAACACATTTCAGTCAACACACCATTAGAGGCATTTGAACTTGACATTGATTGTTTACCTGACAATGATTCTCATAATTGTAATATCATACAACACAGGAAACGTGGAGACCGTGCTGCAATATGACACTTTCCTGACAACATTCCCCGAAGAATGCTATCCTTTTATGGCTAGAGGACCACAGCTATCCACTAAAAAAAAACACCACCACCACAGAATGAGTTTCATGCAATCGTTTCAGAGGTCATGTGATCAGAGCTCGCTCCCATTTTTGATCAATAACTGCGTTTTTAAATATCTCACGGCCGGGATGCGATATTCCAGGCATGCCACTGCGTAAACAGATCAATGAGCTCCGCATTGAACCCATCCGGCATTCTGTTTTCAAATACAATTAAACTGTCTTATTCAGCACAGTCAGAGACATTGAACACACAGCCAGGCATTGACTTGTGTTTTATCAAAGGGAAGTCCAACAGAATGGCTTTAGTGTGGTAGAGGAGGGAGGCTGGCTGTTCCAGTATTAAAACTTTGTTGTTTAAACCTCCTGACCTCTGTGGCCATTGGACTATTGTTGGATTCTAGGTTTCTTTATCAAGTCAGTATGCTTGCCAAAGAGTGACCACTGCACTAAAACATTCAGGACCTTAGTTACTACATAACACCTTATATATGAGCAGTATTACACGAGTAGCGGTGCAATTGCAGAGTGCCATAGGTGATCACAGCATGCTGATGT
Source organism: Cirrhinus molitorella (assembly GCA_033026305.1). Lineage (NCBI taxonomy): Eukaryota > Metazoa > Chordata > Actinopteri > Cypriniformes > Cyprinidae > Cirrhinus > Cirrhinus molitorella. The sequence continues at coordinate 38,714,709 of CM065127.1, read as the reverse complement.
AGGCTAGACTGAGTACAGTACATTTACATTTAGACATTTAGCAGACGCTTTTATCCAAAGCGACTTACAAAGGAGAACAGTGGAAGCAATCTAAATCAACAAAAGAAAAATAACATGCAAGTGCTATGACATGTCTCTCAGAAAAGGGTTCTTTGGCTTGTAACAATAGCAGAACCCTTTTTGGTGCTAAATAGATCCCTTTTTTATAGGGTTCCATAAAGAACCATGCTTTGAAAATGCTATATAGAACTTAATATAAATATAAACTTTATTATAAATAACCTTTTCAATGCTAGTTTATTTTCATTATAATCATTTTATTAATATTATTTGAATATACTATGTATTAATTAACTGTTGTATTGCTTTTTACTCTTCTGTCTGGTATTTCAGTATCTTGTAGTGTATATACAACAACAACATGTGTCAGTTAGGTACTTTTTATTTTTTAATGACATGAATTGGTAGCAAAAAATGACAGCACTATAACAACAAGAAAACATTAATAGATGCCTTTCACATTGAACATAAATGCTTAAAGAAGTAAAAATAGAATCAAAATAGTGAAATGAAGACCAGGTTCCAGTGAAATACTGTATTTTTTTATAATCCTCTATGATGCCTGTAAGTTCATCATTATGTGTTTTGATGTGACTGAGTGGCAGTTTCTCTCTGCAGATGTCGAGGTTGTAGGATGTGACAGCATCTGAAATACACAACTGAGTTTAGATTTACAGTGTGTCTCCTTCCATTTGTTTTTGTAAAAACAATAAAAGAACCATAAATTAAACATTATTGTTACTTATTAAGTGGTGAAGAGGTATCCTTAAAAAGCATCCTTAACTGAGCAGGGCTGGTCACTTACATGTTCTCTTACACTGAAAAGAGAAAAAAGACATGATTGGAAAACAGGAACAATTTAAAAAGTAAAAAATTATAGACATTACATACACTGATAAACAGGGATAATTAATGAAACACAGGTGCAGGGAATCTAATTAACTAAACAAGAACAGGAAAATGACCATATATGGAAAACAGGAACTAAGGCTGGGGCAAAAACAAGGAAAACAAGGTCCAAAACACAGAGAACATGTGACAGATACTTTGTTTAGCCAACATAAATTTGTTTGTTCATGCAATGCTGATTGTCTTAATTTGCTAATAGAAAAGTCTTGTCACAACAACTGAAACAACAATAACGGTCATTGGGGTAATTAATTTATTTATGTATCAATTGATTTATTTATTTTCGTGTATGTGTGTGTGTGTGAATTTGTTGTTTATTTAGAAATGACAGACAGTGAATTGCTATAGAATCCATCGTGGATAACATATTCTAATATGTAGACAATAGTAGTAGTCTAAGATATCCAGCAAACAGATATGTAAGTGGCTGAACTAGACACACAAACCTCAAGAATAGTTGCAATCAACAAATGTTAAAAAGAAGAGCTCATTACATCACAGTACAACAAATAACTAACAATAATGACAAAACAACAAAAAGTTTAAATTAAGTCGGCAAACAGGAAAGCAATAATCCTATAACAGTAACTCCATAATGCATGCTGGGAACAAACAAAGCGTTCAAAACATTTGAACAATATGAAATTATTTGTTCAGACAACTGTGTTTGACTAGTTAAGACAACATTTGGGGCAATTTTGTTGGTCTGACAGGGATTTTTATATTGCTTTACATCTCAGTTTGACAGCTGAACAGCTGAGCCCAAGCCTATGTTACTAATTCAGAAGCGTCACTTTCGAACTAGAAACAAATGAACATTGCTTTATTGAAAACGTATTGTTTTACTATAGTAAAAGCAGTGTATTATGTGTAGTAGAGTATGAGAGAGAGATGGAGTGAACGAGTGTGATTACCTGCATCTGATACAGCATTCATTCTTCAGCTCAATCTCATATTCACAATAAAACATTTGTTTGAATGTCCGCTGAGGAAGGCATTGTCTTTGTCATAATGTTAATATCCTTTCATCTGCTAAGGGTGATTTCTGATGCAGATTTCTGCTCAGTGCATTTGTTGGCTGCGTATTACAAGCTGTTGTTAATAGCAAAAATAACTTCCTTGTTTTACAACCCTGTTTCAGTCTCTTTTAATATGAAAGTCTTCTCTGCAGACTCGGAAAAAATTTTTTCTTGTCACAATCTAATGGAAGAGTAATCTAACTAAAATCACCATCACGAACACACACACTGTTTCCCAATACTAAATTATGTATATACTATACTACTATAATTTATAATAAAAAATATTAGTAATATAATAATAATATTTAATAAACAACAAGTTAAAAAGTTAAAGGTAATTCAGTCAAAGGTACAAAGGCTTTCAGCTAATCAGATTCAATTACCAAAAAAAAACTGTTGTATAATAAGCTTGATTAATAATATTAATAGGGCTGTCAATGAATTTACACCCTTAACTGAATTAATCACATGATATGATGATAAATTAATACAATGAATCACAAATGATCACACACAGACATATCAATATTTGAGAAAAGCAACACACTCACACCATAAGCCTGTTATTGGCCCACAGTCAGCAATCCATTTAGCAGCCAGTTTTGTCGATCCGTCTGGTAGACTGTGGTCCGTTTACACAGAATGTGTTAATGTATTCCATCTATGCTTTTTTTTTTTAATTGTTGGTCAGTATAAACAATTGTTTGACTGATGTATAAGGCCACTGCTTCACATCTTACTGTTTTATCCACATCATTTAGCATTTTAAGAAATTACGCTCAATTAAGTGCACTTAATTGCATTGAATGTACACTTGTGGTGTATTTCATATCTCAAAGGATTATTTTAAAAAGTATAATAATGAAATAACTTGTGCTAGAAGATAATATAATATTAATAAAGGGCCACTTAAGTGTACTTAAAAAGATAATTCACGCAAAAATTAAAATTCTGCCATCATTTACTCAGATTCTTCCAAATTTTCTAAAGCATTTTTGACTAAATCCATTTATCCATGCATTCCCCAAACCGTTTGTCTTCTTTAAGGTTATGGGTTCCCATTTTCCTTTGTACCTGTGTATTATAAGTCATAAGGCATATTTTGTTGTTAAATATTTCAAAACACTGTAGCACAATTCTCATTTTATTGTTATAAGTAGATATTCAATGCAAACACAAAACTTGTCTAATGTATTATAACTAATGCACACATTATATACAAATCGATTGAGGAAGAACAAAAATGTAATAACTTTTAACAAATAATCACAAATCACCATTACTTTGATCTTATTTCACTTTGAACCTGACAGAACATGCATGCAAAATGAGTTAAAATAAAAGAAAAAATCAAAATGAGTTGAAAAATGTCTGGTGACCAGCAGACTAAACAGAGAGGAAACCGTTTCAGTGAACACAATCTGCATTATCTTTTGATGCTATGAAATAATCCCTGTCTCTCTCTTATTTTCTCTCCAGCTCTCTGCATTTATCTGTATTGTATTTGATGGCCTTTTCTTCTTCTTCTCTGCTGTCTTCTGCTATTGATTTTCACTTATAGGTTTTCATCCCTTTCATTCCAATTTCAGTCAGGCAAACGGCACAGAAACCCTGAACCCGTCTCTCCCTCTTTCTCTTTGTCTCTCTCTGGCTCTTTTCAGTGGAAGGCCATAGTCTATTACTTAATGCTTTGCACTGAACTGCAGGTGTTTAGAATCACCCTTCTCATTTTAACAGCCTGTGAGATACAGTGAGATGTTTGCCTCAGGAGTAAGTTGCAGCAGACATAGACTGTACGCATGAGTGTTAAAGACTGCTTATGGGGTAAATGTATAATGCTGTCATTTCTCTATGTGTGTGTGTTAACTGCAAGCTGATGGCTATGAGTGATTACTAATGGCTATGTTCACATCATAGTTATATATGGCTCATATATGGGTTTTAGTTGACAGCATGAACTGCAAACAGCATATCGAATCTGACACTTTCATTTCTCATCTAGGCCATATGTAATAAAAAATAAAATATTTTTCCTGTATGACTGTGAAAGATCAGATTGGAATTCATGATTTGTATTTATTATATTTACCTTTGGAGTAAATCATTAAATAACTTATGAATTATTATTGTGGTACAAAAGGAAGGTCCAAAAATATATTTGTTTAAAATATATATTATATATCAATATATATGCCAAATATGTTAAGTCAACTGGCAACTGTGGTTGCCGTAATTGTACCATAAAAAACGGTAGCAGCGTTTTACATTTTCACTTAAATTTACAGGTAAATACCGTAATTTCATTAATTGATATAACGGCAATGTACCAACCTGTTGAAGTACTGAAATCTGTTTTGTACCTTTGTAATACACTGGTAACCACTAAAAGCAGATGGTGATGAGAAAGTCACATGATGAACCAAAGCCCATCACAAGCAGCTTTTAAATACTAAAATATATAGAAGATGCACAGTGACATTCACACAAACACTAAACACCATCATGATAACACACATGAAAATGAAATAATGCAATAAACATTCATTAACAACTCTAGATCTAACACACATTCCTAATCAGTGTTGGGGGTAATGCATTACAAATAATATGTTACGTAATCAGATTACTTTTTTCAAGTAACTAGTAAAGTAACGCATTACTTTTTCATTTACAAGAAAATACCTGAGTTACTTCTTCAAAAAGTAACCCTAGTTACGTTTTGTTTCCTTTATGTATTTAATCCCATTTTATTAACCAACGTCTTTGCTGCTGACCTTTGTTGATCTAATTCAACTGTACTAATAAGCAAAACTTACTTTAGATTAACATTTGTGCTTTATTTTTCTCATTGCTGAAGAGTGTTGAAATTCCTTCTCCTACAGTTCTACTGCACAGACGGCAATTTACTTTTCCTTCAGCCTTAGGCTTATTAGTTCACTTTTTGGTGTAAAAGGGCTTTTACATTTGCTAAAAATCAAACTTTTTATATTAAAAACAAACAAGCAAGCCCTGCCTACACTGATAAAAAATTATTTTGTGGTGAAGTATATAACACAGAAAAACAAATGTAATTTTTACATTAAATAATTTAGTTCAAGCAAGTATAATAATAAAAAAGAGTAAATTCAATATTAGTACTCAATTTAAGCTTGTAGAATTTAAAATTTGAACTTATAAGTATATTTTACTTGGAATCGCTTGTTATTTTTACAGGGATTGTTTAAGTAAATATCAAAGTCATGATCCCATTGTTTCCATCATGCACTTGGGCACAAATAATTAATAAGGTTCATTTTTTTGCTGTTTTTTAGATGTATTTACACTGTTTAATGGTTGTCTTTGTTGTTAGGTTAAATAACTTGCTGTTTTTTTAACATCTAGAGTTCATTTACTACTCAAAATGACCCATTCATACTCAAACTATTTACTGATTGTTATTGTCATTGTGTATCGTGTACCAAGTATTGAGGTTTCTGTGTTCATTCGGTTTGTAACTACATTGTGTCAACATATAACCTTAGAAACAATAAGGAGACGTTTACTTGCTTACATACATGTTTGTAATTGAACCTTGTAAAATGCTTTTAATGGCATTTTTTTTCCCCCAGTGCTATAATATTTGAGTAAATTTTAAAAACCATGGCTGAGTGAATTGTACTTGAGGACTGCAGAGTAAACTTGAAATAATTAAATAGAAATTCTAACTCTACCACGTTAAATTAGTTTATTTTACTTAACTTAGTTAAGTAGATTTGACTTAATTCCATACTTAAATTTTACTTTAAAAAAGTGCGTGGAAAAACGTGCAAAATAAAAATTAAGTAAATTTTACTTATTGGTTTTTTCAGTGCAGATTTAAAAAGTAACGCAAAAGTAATGTAACGTATTACTTTCCATAAAAAGTAACTAACGTAATTAGTTACTTTTTTAGGGAGTAATGCAATATTGTAACCCATTACTTTTAAAAGTAACTTTCCCCAACACTGCCTCTAATGTACAAAACTGCTAAGAAAAAATAAACAAAAAAATTCATGCAAATTTAAATTTAAAAGTCTTAAAAAAGGTAACACAGGGAATTCTGAAAATGTCAATTTACAGTTATTCACTATAAATTTGAAACTTTTACGATAATAAATAGGTTTTACTGTAGCATTTGTAAAGTTTTTTTTACCGTAAAGTCACTGTCATTTTTGCAATGCACTGAAGCTTTGTTTGTCTTTTTTAAGTCTCTCGTTCTACATATATCCTTTTGTTGTCAATGGAAAACAATATTTCCAATATATGTGCTTTGAATAATATTAGCGCATGAGTAAATAATAGCTTCTTTGGGTGTGCTTGTGGTGGTAAATGAGTACTTTTGTCTGCTGTCAGTAAACTCTGAGCGCAGGATGTGGACAGACCACTAAACAGGCTCCACTGATGGACAGAGAAACCATTAACACCAGCGCCAAGGTCACGCTGGGATGTTTCCTTCGGTTTGTGATGGACAAATTAAGACTCGCTCGCACACACGCCCGCACTCCCATCATGCCTCTGGGACACTCCCCCTGGACTCCTCCTTTGCCCATTAACAGGTTGATTGAAAGCTATCCAAACGACCCAAACAAAAGCCTCTCGCCGTGGCCGCCGTCTCGCTCATCCCCAAATATCTTTAAGGGACCTATTTCCTGACATTGCAGGGGCCGGGGGGCAGATTGCCCTGTGACACCAGCCCGCTATTGCCTCCCCATAACCACAGTGTCGTGTCCAGCCGGGCGGACGTGTTATTTTTTTGGCGTGCCCCCATCCCCCTTGTAGTCCTGTATTAGCAGCCATTTTGAGCTCCACACTGCTATTATCCAGCTGATGGCTCTGACATGTTGATCATATACGGGAGAAAGAAAATTGATTTCCTCAACAGCAAACACGGTCCAATCTTCCCAAGCCAGTAATTTTACCACCACAACAAAATAAAAGGGTAATCTTGCCCCAGGAGAGAGGAGGAGAACAGCACTCTGAAATAAACGGGCCAAGAAAAAGGGAGCTAAATAAAGGGAGAGTTTGTGGAAGGACAGTGATGTGGATGATGATGATGATGAGGGTTTTGAGGTGGCACTTTGACAGACGGACAGACAGACAGACAGATGGACCTGGGTAATGTCCCGCAAGCAGGCGCTGCTATGGGCTGCCAGAATGCACTGTAATTCAGACAGTTTACTGAGCACAGGACAAAACACAACAAGGTTTTAAAGGGTTTAACGTCGCTCAAATGCAGCGATCTGAGAAGCTCGGATATCGGGGGAGAAGAGGGTTGTCCTATTCTCTTTATTTATCTTCTTTGTAAAAATGAAATAAATGTGTGTGTAAAGAAACAGTGCAGGTACACTGCAAAACATGCTTTTGTCTTGTTTCTAGACAAAATATCTAAAAATTCTTAAATCAAGAAGGATTTTCTAGACAAGTAAAAATTATTGTCTTGTTTTCAGAAAAAATAAATCAAAATTAAGTGAGGTTTTTGCTTGAAACAAGCAAAATAATCTTGTTTCAAGCAGAAGGCTAGATTATTTTGCTTACCCCATTGGCAGATTATTTTGCTTGTTTCATGCAAAAACTCACTTAATTTGAACTTCTGTTTTCTGAAAACAAGACATTAATGTGTCTAGAAAATAATTCTTGATTTAATAATTTTTAGATATTTCGGCTGGAAACAAGAAAAAAAATCTAAGCTGGAAAAGCATTTTTTGCAGTGTAAATGTAATCTGCTGTTGTTTAAAGTTCAGATGAGCCGATTTATTTATTTTTATCATATTTTTGACTGTATCTAAAAATTAGATTTAGATTATTTTTGCTCTTTCTGCCCATCATTTGTTTATATTGCTTCTTTTTTTCTTTTTTATAGTAATTATATTAAATTGGTTTGTTTAGTTGTTTGGTAATTTATTTATTTATTTATTTTTTTTATTTATTTACCAATGACTGCATAAAACTGCTTGCTTGTTAGTATGCAATATGTTACTTTGCTATGCGCTGCAAAAAATGCTTTTCTTAGTTAGATTTTTTGTCTTGTTTCCAGCAAAATATCTAAAACTTCTTAAATCAAGAAGGAATAATTATTGTCTTGTTTTCAGAAAAAAGAAATCCAAATTAAGTTGCGTTTTTGCTTGAAACAAGCAAAATAATGTGCCAATGGGGTAAGCAAAATAATCTAGTTTAGTGCTTGAAATAAGGCTACTTTGCTTGCCCCATTTGCAGATTATTTTGCTCGTTTCAAGCAAAAACTCACTTAATTTGCATTTATTTTTTCTAAAAACAAGACTTGTCTAGAAAATCCATTTTGATTTAAGAATTTTTAGATAGTTTGGCTGAAAACAAGGCAAAAAATCTAAGTAAGAAAAGCATTTTTGCAGTGTGTTAGTTTGCTTTAAGAATATCTGAATTGAGTTGGGTTTTCTTCTTTGTTCTTATGTATTTTTTTATTTATTCGTTTGCTTTGTTTAGTTTTCTATCGACATGTTTGTTCATTCCTTCCTTCCTTTATACATGTATTTGTTTTTAATAATGACTGCATGAAATGATTGCATTTGTATGTTCATTCAGTAGGTAGTTCTTATTTGATTTGCTTGTTTTCCTCACCTATTCTTTCATTTGTTTGTCTTTCACAGCAATGGCATGAATTGACGGTCTGGATTGAATCCACTCAGATCTCTCTCTCTTTCATCGCTCCCGAATGGAGGAGGTCTTTGCTCTTTGGTAGTGGCGATCGTAGTGACCAAAGCGAGAAGAATCATAGGGCACAACAGTGAATCAAAGGCTGGACCACAGATAGGATGGCGGGGGTGTGGGGGCTGTGTGGAGGTGATGACCTTGAGTATTGATCCAAGCCTCCATAATTTCCATGGCTTACTGGGGCCCTTCTCCCAACCTGCTGGAGTACATTAGACCAGAAATCCATAACACGGCCCATGTTCATCCAAGCACAGGAAGAAACTGAATTAAATGTTAAAAAACAATCTGGGGCTGCAGTTGGGGCCGATTCATCATGATTCTCGGGTGTCAGGCAGGTAGGATGACCATTGAGGATTCAGCCAATGGCCGGAGAGCTCACACCACAGATAAACTCATTCAGACTCATCTGTCAGCAAACTGGCCAGTGCAGGCTTTTTAAACACTGACACAAATGCGGCCATGGTCAGCAAGTTGCAAAATTACTTGGGAGTCATTGTCCGAGATGAAATGTGAAACCATAGCAATGGAGTGAACATTGGAGCCACTCTACATGGCAGTAGGCTGATTTCAATATGAATCTTGAGTTTGAAAATACAGTCAGTTCAAGGCAGGGGCGGACTGGGACCAAAAAGTGGCCCTGGACTTCCTGGCCCACAGCGGCCCACCACAACCCACATCATAATACACTGGCTCATTAATGTGGAGACTAATTTTTAACACTTACTAGCATAAGAATATAATATATATATATATATATATATATAGAAAAAAAATGCTATTTAAACATTTATTTGAAGCATCACTGAACATTTATTCGGTCATATTTGTAAAACAAAGAAATAAAGGTAAGAACATTAAAACAAGATATAAAATTATAAACAATATTGCTGGTCAGGGAGCATCATCTTGATGCAGTGAAAGCGTATCTGTTTTCTATATTTTATAAAACCACTGTTAACGTTTTGTTAATATTCTGTGTGCACACAAATAAAAGTAGACTCTTTATATTTCCGAATGATCTATTACTCTTACCTCTGTGAGCAAAAATGACGGAAAATTGAAAATAGTTTCCAATGAAAATATGCAAATGAGCAGCATCCCCTCTCCGCAAAAACGACTGGATATGCGCCTAATAGCACACATTTATTTGAGTTTAACGCTTAAATTAACATTGTTTTGCGGCTACTTGAACTGTTTTATATCTATAGATTTTATTTTAGGTAAGTCCTGATGATTTGAGAAGGTAAATTGATCAAACAGACTATGAACAGTCTTCTGCTGGCCACAGTTTGATCCTTTAAAAAATTAAAACTTATATTTAACGAACAAAAAAATTGCTCCAATCGTCTTTCTAAATTAACTTAATAAAAAAACGAAACGAAATATAATCACTTTGCCATTACATACAAAATGTAACTTTTTTAATAGCTGAAACAGTATAGCTGTTTTAGGAGAAGGGGGAAAAAGACGGTCACGGGTCGGACTCAGCTGAGAATTTTGATAAGCTGATTCTGGTAAGACTAAGCAATAGCTACGCACCTGATATCTGTACGTAAATCAGAAGCGAAAAAAAAGCTTCTTGGAAAATCTTGGAATAGACCAAATAGGGAGGGGAGGTTTGGGCCTGGTGATAAATTTGCATGAAAATAAGCACACTTTTTATCGGCGGCGGCCCGTCTGCATAGAGTAGAGATCCAATATGGTTTCCATTTAGCATTTCATTTACATTTTTTTAAATATTTGTGTATTCCCACTGACTGGGCCGGCCCACGCATGGCCAGTCCGCCACTGGTTCAAGGTTCAACACAAGGTTATTTTAACCATTAAACTTTTCTCTTTAATATATGCTTCATTTTAGTCAAGTATCCCTAAAGCAATATCACTGCACAAAGGGAAATTTTGAGATAATGGTATTTTGATGGTCCCTTTTGAACATTCTGTTGACAATAAGTAATGTTGCACCTATATGACAAATAACGCTCATTAGAGTATTAGTAGACTGTCTGTTTAATATCTGCTAACTCTTTATTGTGTTGGTCTCCCAACAGACACTCTATTGACTATAAGTAACTTTGCACACTGCAAAAAATTATTTTCTAGCTAAGAATTTTTGTCTTGTTTCTAGACAAAATATCTAAAAATTCTTAAATCAAGAAGGATTTTCTAGACAAGTAAAAATTATTGTCTTGTTTTCAGAAAAAAAAAAAAGTCATATTTGTCATATTTGGTGCTATTTTTTAGAAGAAAAAAAAAAACAAGTCAAAATAAGTGACTTTTTGCTTGAAACAAGCAAAATAATCTCCCAAATGGGGTAAGCAAAAATCTTATTTCAAACAGAAAACGAGATAATTTTGCTTACTCCATTTGGGAGATTATTTTGCTTGTTTCAAGCAAAAACACTTTAATTTTGGCTTGCTTTCAGAAAAAAAACAAGACAATAATTTTTTACTTCTCTAGAAAAACCTTCTTGATTTAAGCAATATATTATTTATTATAAATATATTATTAAGAGATATTTTGGCTAGAAAAAAGAAAAAAAAAATCTAAAAATAGAAAAGCATTTTTTGCAGTGTACTAATAAGCAAAACTTACGGTAACATTTTCTATGAAGCCCGTATTTATAATACATTATAAGGGTATTCTTAAGGCATTATAATGAATTCATAATGCATTATAAAAAACATTATAATATGTTATACCATCTCATGAATAATCATAACAACAATTATAATACATTATAATACTTACATATTTGAGGTTAACTTTTATGGTATGATTATTTATAACACACAATGAACACCATATTAAATCTACATTTATAATGGACTATATCATATTACTTTTTTTTTTTTACATTTTATTTTGATGGTCCCCTTAGTCTATTGACTATAAGCAACTTTGCAGCTGCATGTCAACTAACACTCCTTAGAGTATTAGTAGACTTAGGTTAAGGTTAGAGTAGGTCAAAGTTACGTATAATCAGTTTGTCTTTTGGGCAACTATCAAAATAAAGTGTTTAAATAATATAAAGCATATATTTAGCATACTAATAATAATAAATACTGCTAGTTGACATGTAGTTGCAGAGCTACCTATCAACAGCTGTCAAAATGGTACCATCAAAATAATCAAACTGAAATTACAATAAAAATTGTTGAAAGCAAATGTGTGATATTACACATTCATCTGTTCTGATACCTGATCTTATGGATGTTTGAGAAAAAAAAATATTATTATTATTGTTATTAACACTACTTATAAGTGGTCTTTGTCTGCTTTAAGTAAAGTAACATAAGTAAAATGGCAAGAAATTAGACTTATAATACATTATAACTGTGAGAAGTATAATTCATGGTTACTTAAGTGGATGTGTTCATTGTGTGTTATAATCATCATACTCTTAATAGCTATAACTACAAATAAGATTAATTAAATATTATAATACATTACAACTGTTCTTATGAATACTCATGAGACGATACAACATATTATAAGGTTATTTATAATGCATTATGCATTCATTATAATGCCTTAAGAATACACTTATAATGTATTATAAATACGGGCTTCATAGAAAGTGTTACCAAACTTACTTTAGATGAACTAACATTTGTGCTTTTTTTTCTCATTGCTGAAGAGTGTTGAACTTTCTTTTCCTACAGTTCTACTGTAAAGACGGGAAGTAATTTTTCCTTTAGCCTTATTCACTTCATTTTGAAAAACAAACAAGCAAGCCCTGCCCAGATTTAAAAAGTAACGCAAAAGTAACGTAACGCATTACTTTCCATAAAAAGTAACCAAGTAACATAATTAGTTACTTTTTTAGGGAGTAACACAATATTGTAATGCATTATGTAACTTTCCCCAACACTGATTACCAATGAGCCTAAGTTGCAACCTTTTTTATTCATACTTAATGGGTCACCCTATGTGCAATGCAAGCACTAAACCAAAACAAAACCAAAGTACTCTCATCAGAAACCAGACTAAAAACATATGTACGCCTGCTTATAAAGCACATATTAATGTATTATTCTGCATGATCATATTCTAGATCCCTAAACTTAACAACTGTCTTACTAACTATTTATAAGTAGCGAATTAGGAGTTCAATGATGTAAAAAGCATAGTTAACAGTTAATAGTGAGACGTGGTCCCAAATCTAAAGTGTGAGTGTAAAATAATAACCTTTACATGGACAGAAAAAGTCAATCAAATTCCATTCAACACCTTTATCTTATATCTCATGCTATGAAAACTGTCATAATGCATCTCTAAAATAATAAAAATGATCATGCCAGGGATCATGCCATGTGGATTTTTTAGATCTGGGAGTGAAATGATGTGATTTCCGCAGGGAAAGCGAGGGTGGTTCCCTGAGCCTTTATCATGTTCAACAAGGGGCAGAGTGACATTAAAGCTCATTACAGCAGTTGATCTGAAATCAATGTGAAGATGTGGCCCCGTGTCTTCATGTCGTTGAGCCTAGGCCGCTTCCAAACTACTTGTATTCAACTAGGATTGAGTAATCACACCATTGACCAGGGACTCCTCTATGGAAGTCATTAAACAAAATGGGGATTTACTGGGACTGGCCACGTGTTATTTTCATGTAAAAATGTGCCCTTTTCAGCTTTGCAAGAGACTTTTGGGGTAATGTTGTGTTGTGGGTAGTTGCCTGGATGTTGCTATGCAATTGCTAGGGTGTTTTATGTAAAGGCGAAGTTGTCACTTTACTGGCCCAATATTCTGGTACTGAGATTTAGCCCAGTTCCCGCTGTCAGTAAACACCTGCTTTTCCATTCCAATGTACTACTTTTCTATTGTTTTTCTATATAAACGCACTGTATGACCGATGGCTTGCGTCTCGCACAAACGCTGCGTTTTGAAGACACTGTATCAAGTTAAAACAATTGCAACTTTTGCATGCAGCATCGCTCATGTTTTTAGGGTTTAAGTAGGATAGACAGCAGTTTCACTATATTTGCAGCAATTCTGAGTAATTATTAACACATAATGTGTATTGATAGCTACTCTGAATACGTTTTACAAATGCATTTTCTTCCAGGGAGTGATAAAGAGACAGCATTAATATGTTCTCATACTCTTTGAGAGACAAATGTGACCAAACACCTTAAGTGTAACTTTTATTTAATTAAATAATTGTAATATATAGTTCAGTTCTATTTAGTTAATATTTTGAGGAAGTTTTTTTTTTTTTTGTACTAAATATTGTGTGCAATAATGATCCTGACCATTTAAAACACATTAATTTCTAATATAGTATTTATATTATATTTATATATTTTTATATTACATTGGTATATATTATATTATTATTAGGGCTGTCAAACGATTAATCACGATTATCCGCATCCAAAATAAAAGTTTATGTTTACATACTATATGTGTGTTTACTTTGTACATTTATTATGTACATATAAATACACACACATGCATGTATATATTAAAACTATATATATATACATACATACAATTTAGATCATAAATATAAATATTTTAGATATAAATCTAAAATATTTTTCCTTAATATATACATGCATGTGTGTGTATTTATATATACATAATAAATATACACAGTACACAAATATATAGTATGTAAACATAAACTTTTATTTTGGATGTGATTAATCATTTAACAGCACTAATTATTATATTTATATTACAGTTAGTGTTGTATTTAGGGTGAAATCCATTTGAATGTGTATTTGAACATGATCAAACACTATTTTTTTATAGGTTTCGTTTTAACGATTTAATGTTAAATTAAAAAAAAAAAGTGAATTACTCATGTTAAATTATGATATTTCACATATACATATAAGTGAATATTACAAAAGGCAAGTAAATACGACATTTAACATAATAGAAAAGTAAAAAAAAAAAAATGTAATAGAAAAAAAAGGCAACCAGTTGCATTCAGCATACATTTTTGTTGTATTTCTTGAATGAAGTCTTTACTGGAACTCAATCAACCTTCTACAGGGAGAGAAAGATTGCAGAAAGACTAAAAACTTAAAAATATGCCAACTAGTATCTGGTTATGGTCGCTATTACGGTGTTTCTCACGTCATCTAACTGAAATTATAGTAGAACTCTTTATTATCTGATGATAAACATTAACTATAACACGCTTCATAAAATACCACTACTGGCCAGATTTCCATGAGGTCAGCTGATGCGTTAAAATGTCAAAAAATGCAGTAATTTCTTCAGTTTACCAGCGACTGTTTTTGAGAAGCACTAAAATGAATGGGCTTCAATGCTGGAACTATTGTTTCTAGACTGTTTTATTTAACGGCAACACTTAGCTCTTTTTAAAAATCATTCCTGAGGGCTGCATCTTGTGTTTTCAGATGCAAAGATGCATGATTTTCCGGTTAATTTATGGTCCAACAATGCCTTCCATGCTTTCCATCAGCCGTCAGTTTGCATGATTTTTTGATATCGTTCATCAGAACAAACACTGTGGAATGAGTTAGACTGTAAAGTTTAATACATAAAGTTTGGAGGATTCTGTATGTAACTTTTAAGCATCCAGTCCTCTTAAAATAACGTCATATGAAGAGAGTAATTGAGGAGCGGCTGAGAGGACTTTTCATTCATTCGCTCTTTGAGAGGTAGGACGGTTCTAGTGACTCCCCGCTGTCTGTCAAGTAGGAAGTTTTGATCGTTTAGCATTTGTGTTAGTTCGAACAGCCAGACAAAAGAGCCCAGGTCTGCACTCTCTCAATTCAAGGAGGATGCTGTTGAGAATCCATAGAGAAGGGTGTAAAGGCCTCCATTGGGGAAAATGATTTTTCGGCCATATGAGGAGGACACTAGAAATCATCTCCAGCAATTTCGGTAATGGCTTTCGAGACAGCTGCTTGCATTGTTGTTTAATGATGACAAATGACAGCTTGAAAAGACTTCGCAGTTGAAGAGACAGAAGATGAAGCGAAAGAAAGAGGAAAAGAAAGACTTGCATAAATTGCCAGTTGAGTATTTTCCAGGGTGATTGTGGGTAATTGGCTTTTATTGGACTTGTTAGCTCTGGATAACTTTCGGCCATTATGCCACTCGTGGCAATGAGCGTCTCGGGCTCTTGATCTCCTAAGGAGCTCCAAGGTTTTTTCCGGTGAATCTAAAGCGGTGAGCGGTAAAGGCCTGAACCAGCCCAAAGAGACTTTTCCCAACTCAAGCGTGGAGAGACAGCCTTCATATGGTTCATTTAAGACCAGCTCAGCTGACGGGAACTCGTTTTAAGGGCCTAGTTTTCTAAAAGGATAGATGTGGATCAGATATATAACTGCAGTGGCTGACATTTTCTAAACTATGACATTTCAATACAGCACTTTGGGTGGAGCGCAGCGGCTTTCCTCAATACAGCTCTAGAAGGTTAATTGCCGCAACTTAAACCTGTAGGCAAAGAGAGATGACATTATTTGATGTCTGTAGATGTCGGTGCAGGTTTCCCAAAGTTCAACTGAATCATAAGGTCTTGATTAATTGGAATAAACAGAACGAAGGCCCAAGCTGATGGTAATCCATCTTATAAATGCACAGCACTCAGGGCTCTGAGACTTATCTAATAAGACTGTACTTTGAGATATTGAGAAGGGTCCATTTCAGATTTGGTCTCGCTGGTTTGACCTATAGATATCTGTTTTCTTTCTGGTTCTGTTAAAGGTTAAGTGTCTAACTTTGCTACTTGCAGCACCAAATGGAACTGGAATATGTTGTTTGTTTGATTGAGCAGCTCAAAAGGTCTTGAGAGAGCAACGCTGGCTCAACCAAATCCTTTTTCCAACAGCAGGAGCCAAATTCGGAGCCATTCTAGGTGCTTTCACATAAAAAAGGCGATCCCAGGCTGTGAACCATTAACGGAGCCATTAATGTCAAAGTAGTGCTAGCACCAAAGTTTTGAGAACAACATTATCTCAGTAGGACATTTTGGTGGAAAAAAACCTACCTTGTTGACAAAAACGTACCTGGGGGCAGTTTTTTGTGGGACGCGAAATACGTACCAATAAGTACATATCACTGCAGTAAAAAAAAAAAAAAATAACACTAGAGGCAGTAAAACTCTGACACCTTTTATTCCTTTTCACACAAAGTATGATTTACAAAGTTTGATACAGCATAATTTTCACACGAGAATATTATATTATGACTTCAAAACAATATTAATATGTTGGGAGATTTAAAAAAACATGATATTTCTAGCTTTATATCTATGGGTTTTCATAAACAATAGGTTTGTTTGGTAGCTCACGCAGTACGAAAATGTACTTGAGAGTTATAGAGCTCCGGTTCAATCCTGAGTAACTACGGTTCGACAAAAGAGTTCAAATCTACTCACAAGGAAGATTCTAATGGCATCAACAAATGTGTTTTTATAATGTGTTTTGCATTTGTTAACACTATCGGGTAGGTTTAGAGTTGGGTTTGGTGTAGGAGAGCATTAATTTTAGCAACAGTCCCCGGATATTTGAACTTTGAACTGCCGCAATACATATTTTATGAGACTGGGTTGCAAAAAAAGGTATCAGTGTAAGCTTGTAACAAATAATAACACCATAAAACCTAAGTATAACCTTATAATATCGATAGCATTACTGTTTGAGATTCGATCAATCCATTTTTTGTCACTGAGTTGACCAATGAAATGCCTGTGGTCAGGTGTGCACTTTTTAAAAACTTATTTTTGCTATTCTAATTGGCACCACTATACACTGTAAAAAACAATTTGTTGAGTCAACTTAAAATAATTTTTCACCTGGCTGCCTTAAAATTTTAAGTCAACTCGAAAAAAGTTTAGTCAACTTGAAATGTTGAAAGGTGACAACTTAGATATTTGAGTTGATTCAACTTACAATTTTAAGGCAGCCGAGTACACTGTAAAAAGTTTTCACCAGTTTCAGCTTAAAAACTTAAGTTCAGCAGCTGCCTTAAAATTTTAAGTTAAATCAACTTAAAACTACAAGTAATTTCAACTCACTACAATAAAATGAGTTAAAATGACTTGTACTTTTAAGTTGATTTCACTTAAGAGTTTAAACTACTTGTGCATTTAAGTTGATATAACTTACAAATTTAAGTCAGCTGCTGAACTTAAGTTTTTTTAAGTTGAAACTGGTGCAAACTTTTTACAGTGTAACAAACATCTTTTAGTTTAGTCAACTCAAATATCTATTTCAACTTAAACTTATTTGAGTTGACTGGACTTAAAATTTGAAGGCAACAAATTATTTTTTTTTATTATTTATTATTGTTTTTTACAGTGTAATGGTGCAGAAATGACAGACTTCACCTTTAAGCTCTAACAGATGATATAGGATATTTCGGTGTTTAAAATGAAGAAGAAGTCATGTATGAAATGGCAACCTTTTATCACAACAGCCGCAAAACACACGAGTCATAGACAAAATCAATTTACGTAAATGGAGAAAACATGTCTCTTTGTGGCACCGCTAAACCCGAGCGGCGTGGAGCTAACAGTTGGACTCCCTCAGGTTTCAGGTGTGACTCGTCTTGCTCTGTATTCAGAAGCCCGATGCTTTGTGGTTAATCTTTAATATTTAACAGAGCTCTGCCCAGTCGAGCTTAGAAACTGGTGACAAGAAGTTGGCCCTTGTGCTCCAGCCTGTCGAACATGTTGTTATAACAGGGTTATACGAGGTTTTTGCCAATCAATGAGTGATGTTCAAAACTCAGCACTCACCCCATGCCAGCTCACTCCATGCCGGCCAGGTCTTCTGCAGCAAGAGATCTTTGACTCAAGGCCTGTCGTTCACCTCACAACAGAAAATCCATATGGTTCGGATGTGATTTTAAACTCATCCATTATTAATGGATCCCCTCTTCTTGGAACTCACGGCTGTTTCTGGTAGCGGAATCCTGTGTTTTGGTAAGTGCTGAAGTTTCCTGTAAATCTGTCTGTGTTTGTGTGTGTGTTTGCGTCCCAGTGGATGTGTTTCAATTAGGCTGTAATGGCTGAAGGGGTGTAGGGTCACACCAAACAGGCCCATGGGTCTGTTGACAATGAGGAGAGGAAGAGAGGAGAGGCGTGCATCCTCATTTGAATGCTGGGATGCCGCGTGTGGGGTGTTTGACCCCTGCAGTGGTGTTAATGGATATCGTCGCATCTCTGCTCCTCCCCCCACATGTGATTTACTGAACTAATACTTACTGGAAATGCTTGATTTGCTTCCTCCGGTGTGACCTGTGTTCAGAGAACATACACTTACACCACGCTAACTATACTACGCTTAATGGAAACTACTAAATTATAACAATTTAGCGCAAGGTTACCACTGTTAACTCAGACGGGAGTAAAAATTTAGCTGGAAACTAAACTGAAACTATAAATGGTAACCACATTTTGCTTGTATGTGTGTTAAGATCATGCAGTTGCACTTTAGTCAAGTTTATATATATATATATATATATATATAAACACACTACCGTTCAAAAGTTTGGGGTCAATAAATGTTTATTCATTCTTTTTATTTTTGAAAGAAATGAATAAATTGTTACATTAGTAAAAAGTGACATAATAGATTTACATTGCTAGAAAAGATTTATAGCTTGAATAAATGTTGTTCTTGAAAGAAAAAATACAGGTTAAAAAAAAATGCAGCCTTGACTTCATAAAAAAAAAAAAATTGCAAGTCTTACTGACCCCAAGCTTTTGAACGGTAGTGTATATATAAATATATATATATATATATACACACACACACTACCGCTCAAAAGTTTGGGATCAGTAATATTTAAGTCTCTTCTGCTCATCAAGGCTGCATTTATTTGATCAAAAATACAGAAAAAACAGCGATATTGCAGATTTTTATTACAATATGAAATAATGTTTTTTATTTTAATATACTTTAAAATATAATTTATTCCTGTTATGCAAAGCTGCATTTTCATCAGCTTTTACTCCAGTCTTAAGTGTCACATGATCCTTCAGAAATCATTCTAATATGCTGATTTATTATTAAAATTATCAACGTTGGAAACAAGTGTGCTTCCAAATATTTTTTTAAAACCTGTGATTCTTTTTTTTTTTTTTTTTCAGGATTCTTTAAATAATAAGTTAAAAAGAACAGCATTTATTCAAAATATAAATATTTTCTAACAATGTAAATCTAACACTTATTCACTGAGGATGTATTAAATTAATAAAAGTATTAATTTCTTTCCTGACCCCAAACTTTTGAACAGTAGTGTATATATATATATATAGGTATTTTTTCAATTTTCAGACATACAAAAAAACAACCACGGAACAAGGCAAAACACACCTCCACAAGTAAAAAAACAAAACAAAACAAAACAAAAAAACATCTCCTTCAAACAGATTCAATTCAGCAAGGCAAGGGAGGTCAAAACTGAATTTTGCTCAGTATCACATTGGACAAGTTCAGATAGTAAGACAATAAAATAAAAGTATTAATAAATAATCAACTAGGTATTTTGACCTTAAGGCAAAGGTGATAGGGAGAATGAGAATAAAAATAAAAATAGAGAGCAGATAGATGTGCATGTGTCAACACTGTTGCTAGCATTAACAAGTAATAAAGAAAAAAAGAGAAAAATATTAAAATATGCAAATGTGGAATATAAACAACAAAAACACACACTGGCATATTAACATTCACACAGAAGTTACACAAAGTTAAATTACAATTACAAAGGTTCAGCTAGTGTCATCATTATTGGAGATTTTTAACAGAGGCCTCCAAGGCGCTTCATCTGTATTTCTGGACATACTATATCTAAGCCTTTCTACATGAAGGGTGGAGGAAAGTTCAAACAACCAGATCTTAAATAGTGGCCTTGACTTTTTCTTCCACATGCAAAGAATTTATTTTTTTGCAATCATCGTACCATACCGTATAGGCACTCGGAAAGCATTGTTAAGATGCTGCAGAGGAGTTACAGGATCTAAGGGAAGCTCACAAGCATAAACTTCTGAAAGAAACTGAAAAACTTCTGACTAGAATTCACCAAGTTTAGGGCATGCCCGGAAAAGATGACCAAGAAAAACCTCAGCAGATTCACACTTATTGCAGAGAGAAGAAATAGTGGGCTAAAAAGTATTAAGTTTAACCCTAGAACAATGTAATCTATGTAACACCTTGTACTGAATAAGTTGGTGTCTAGCGTTAGTAGAACAGGTGTATATATTTTTAAGATATTTTGCCCAGTCTTCCTCAGAAACATGAATATCCAGTTCCTTTTCCCAATCATTTTTCAGATGATTAGTAGAAATGTCTGACTAGTGAAAAAACATCAAATTTTGTGACTAACTTTGGGGTATTGGGAACGCAACCAAGTAGTTTATGTAATCAGCTGACAATGTTTCAAAGTTTGGCATAGTGGAACGAACATCATTTAATAATTCGTAGGTATCTGAAGAAGTGCGCGATTTAGTCAAGTTAATAAACATTTCAGATGGACATACCACAGCATCAGACCATCAATGCATAGGGAAAAAAAATAAAAAATAAAAAAATAAATTTCAACCCTTCTTTTTTCTAACATGCTGTTTGAAGATTGGAAAGTGGTTAGTATGGAAAAAAAAATATTTATTTAAATACTAATTAAAAATTATATAAATATTGGTGAACATAAGAGTCAAGTTTATCATCTCAAGTGATGGAAAATCTCATAAAAACTTAATGTTCCTCTTTTAAGATGTATTAAATATGAGCTAGACACTGAATGAAATGATATTAAGCCCTTCGTAAAGTGCTCCACACCAAATGGGAAAATTGATTATATTCCTTAAAAGTGCCTCAAAACCCCTTCAATTTGTGTTTGCTGGCTTATAGCTTGTGGAAAGGTTAGGATATGGTTTTCCCATGGTTGCAATTTGTTTCTAGGTAGTGGAGACAAAAGAAGGGCCATGCCCTATTCCTGAGGTCAAGTGATAACTATGTTTTAATCTAGTTCAAACTGAGATTAATAGCTGTTTTAAATGCAGGCCGATACAAATCAGCATAGAGAAACCGTTCTGAGTTTAAAAAAAAAAAAAAAAAAAAAAAAGCATTCAAGCTTTGGGGCTTCATCCTTTTCCAGTGGCATTCATATCCCATCTGTCAGACAGGACAGTCAATGCAGGAGAGAAGAAATGAGAGAGGGAAAGAGAGAGAGAAGGAGGGAGGAACAGAAACCAGAGACTCTGAACTGATAGATTACACTGTCTTAAAATGGAGTGCTTCTCAGCCTTGTAAATATGTGACAAATGACAGTGCGAGAAGTATTGATTCCAGGCCTGTCCTGTGGAAACAGAGTCAGTGGCCAAGGCGACACGTGAATTTGGGGACGCTGAAGACTGTTTCGGGCTGTGCTTCTCAAAAACACCCAGATTTTGAATTACTTCTAATTAGTCTGCTTTTCGGAGTAAATGTTATGTCTCAAAAATATACCAGGGTCAAAAATGAAACCAAAGGCCATATTTACAGCTCTTATTAACATCTGTCTTGGGTGATCCGATCAGCTGAGACGGATTGCGGTTTACACCAGTTATTAAGATGTTATTAATAATATATTAATACATCTATTATTAATAATCACATGGTTTCTGACTACTTCCAAACGTAGTTTATGTGATCAAATCACAATGTGTGCCGATTATCCAAAATGCATAATAAGGAGTCAGGTGCACTGTAAAGCGGGCCGAAAGGAACCGTAATGAAAACACTTTTACCTCAGTGGACAATTGACATCATAAGTTTAGGAAGAAAGTCTGTTTTCTCAATTACACTGTATATAAATACATACAGACAGCAATTGTGGAAAGATCATCACAAATATCTTTTCCCCAAGCTAAAAATGTAATAAATATAAACATAACCCTAGTGCACATAACATAAAAGTGAAAACAAAACATTCACCCCCGGTTTCACAGACAAGGCTTAAGCCTATACCAGACTAAAATGTAAGTCTGAGCTCTTTCAACTAAAAGAAACTTGCACTGATCTTAAAATATATCAGTGCCTTTGTTTTGCCTCAAGTGCACACCAGTAATGTTTTCTTCTAAGGCACATTTATAAAAACTACTTAAATGTGCTAATTGAACGTAACCTAAGTCCTGTCTGTCAAACCAGGCCTCGATATTTGAATGAAAAACTATCAAATGTAAAGAGTCACATGGGAAAATCTGAAATTAATTTTCACTTTAACCAAAAACTGTTCATTTGAAATGTTGCATTAGATTCCTACAATTCCAGTCCTTTTTACTGTTAACTTTAACCACTTAACAGGTTTTTACCGTAGCATTTTACCATTAAAATCGCCTTTGTTTTGAACGCTACCAAGACCAAATGTGTTATATGTGTGTCTGTGTGTGTAATGTCTTTAAATGAAAGATGTTCAGAACTGTGTAATCACACTGACAGGCAGGTGCTTTGTGAAGGAAACGCTTCTGTGTGACCTGCTTGTTTGGGTCATCTTCTGTTTTCTTAGAAATGGATATGTAAAACTTAAGAGTACGTTTTAACAAGATTGGCTAGATAGGCTGGGATACTTTTGAAAAATAGTTTACGATTATGACTTATGGGTGCACTCTCAAAAAACGACTTTTCTGTTATGATTATGACATATCTCCGCTGTATGAATAGGGTGTAAAATCAAATCTATGGACTTGAGAAAATCAGAGCTATTGTTGCCTGTAAAGTGTTGCGGTAAAGCCAGGGATGAGGCGAGAGTGAGCTGTGAGCAAACCGCTGTGACAGCCAGAGCAGGTGCACTCAGGATGAGAGGCAGAATGGATCCCCCATTGAGAGGGACAAAAAGGGCTTCTCTCTCCACATCTGACCACCACAGGAAAAGAAAGAACGGCCATGCTGATATACTGACCCCTGGCTGTCTATCCTGCTCCCTTTGACTCACTTTACTCTCTCTCTTTCTTTCTTTCTTCCTTGAACCACCATCTGTGGTCACGCTACAGCACAGACTGACAGCTAACTCCATCTCCCCAGGTCTAAAGCAGTCATGAAGGATTAGAGCTCTGTTTCTGGTTTCTGGTTGGTTTAGTCTGCTGGTTAGCAGTTCTGGTGCCAAATTAGTGCACCTCACATCTGCGCTTCACAGCAGAGCCAGCTATTCTAACAACTGATCAGCTGGACACAGATTCAACATCCAGGAGATTGTCATCATGGAGTGACTGCTAGAAAGTTTTGATTCCAGTAACCTACTGACAAATAAACCTAAAATGCATAACAATGCAATGCGTAATTCGAAATAGGTTTTAAAACACATGACAGAAAACTCCTTCATATTAACAAGGAGGACCACCTTTCAGCAGAGTTTAGCTCTGGCCCTAATTAAACACTTCTATCTAGTTTATAGTACTGTAGTGAACTGCAGTAGTAAATGAACTGGGTTGGAAAACACCCAGGACTTATGACAGAACACACAAATGAAGAAAATTAATTGTTCAAAAACAACTACGAAACAGGCAAAAAAAAAAAAAGGTTACACTTTATTTTGATAGTCCACTTTAGACATTCTACTAACTGTAAGTAACTTTGTAGCTACATGTCAACTACATATCAACTAAATTTCTTTATTTACAACTACATGTCCACTAACTCTCAGAGTAGACTTTAGGGTTAGTTTAGGGTTAGTTGAATAAGTTGACAAAGAAAGTGTTAGAAGATATTAAGCAGACAGTCTACTAATACTCTACTAACTGCTAGTTGACATTTTGTTGCAAAGTTAATTACTGTTAGTAGAATATCTAAAGTTGGCTACCAAAATAAAGTGTTACCAAAAAAAAAAAAAAAAAAAGAAAACATACTGTCTAAGGTTTCTGTCTTGTAAGCCTGTATGGTCTCATTCATACATTTAAAATTCGTAAATTCGTAAGTCTAGTTCGTAAGTAATGTAAGTCTTTCTTTTATTTACCTGCTGGCATTCGCTGCGTTACTGTGACAGACTAAATTGTATACATTTTACTAGTTAGACTTTTTCCAAACTATAATTGCTGACTACATAAAGTGAAACGCTATGATGTACATTTCAATTCATTGCATCTAAATGTCTCACGACGCAAGGATGTTTTTTATTGTCCTAGATAACGATGCGACATAAAAGTAATAGTGTTTACACTGTAACACTGAATGATAGAGTCTAAGAATGTTTAGACAGCATGCATTGCATTATACAATACAAAACATGCTTGTGTTTATGACTATAAGATCATATTTGTATATGTATTTTATTTATTTATCGCAAAATGTAATAAATAAAATAAAAAATAGCCTATGAGTGTTTATACTGAGTGTATGTTTAGACCATGTTTATTAGTAATACTCTGATCGCGAATAGACGTTTAACGTGCTAAACAATAATTAGTTCCTCAGATATAAAACACAACTACACTGATATTCTAGTGCAAAACAAGTCTCTTGACTACTGATGATGAGTTTTGCAAGCACTTAAATGTCAGGTATGATTTACTTGTTTCACTTGTTGAACAGAATGTTGTTTTCTCAAAAACACAAATATGTACATTCATGTTGCTTGCATATTATTGTAGCCCAGTTTGTGCTGATTACAATATCATCTGACTTTAGCCATGAATATGTTTTTAAGATGCTGAAAAATGCACAAATGTCAGGGCATGTCAAAACTTCTTCAGGGCCCAAAAACACCCTCAGACCCCAGAGGGTTAAAAAGGTAAACTAGAACATTCTGAGAAATAAAGTGTACATTGCCACAGGATGCACATCAGATAAATTCTACATAAATGTGTCAAGTTGCTACAACCTATACACTGTATAAAAACAACAACAACAACAACAAAACAAACAAACAAACAAACGCACAATTTGTTGAGTCAACTTAAAATAATTTGTTACTCTGCTACCTTAAAATTTTAAGTTCAGTCAACTCAAATAAGTTTATTCAAGTTGAAATGTTAAGTTGTACTAAGAGACAACTCAGATATTCAGATAACTAAAAATGAGTTTGTTAAACTTAACAGCTGTGTTTGTAACTCGGCTGCCTACACATTTTAAGTTGCATCAACTCACATTTCTAAGTTGTCACTTAATAATACTAAACTTTTTTCAATTTGACATTTCAACTTGAAATTTTACGGCAGCCAGGTAACAAATTATTTTAAGTTGACTCAACAAATAGTTTTTACAGTGTAATTAACCAATTGTTCAGTGGGATTGCTTATTTTAAGAAATTTGGCTGTTTTTTTTTTTTGTTTTTTTTTTTAATCGGTCAGTTTTATCATCTTAGTAATTCTTTATGTTAGGGGAGCATGTAGCATAACCTAACACTTTTTGACTTTCACAGTTTGCGTAAAGTCATGGGGTTCAGAGTATAGTTTCTTATCCACATTCATTTCACACTTGTCTAATACAAATATGCAGCTTGGTTTCATAATTACAGTGTATAATTTACCTCATAAATAACATTGAAGACAAACTAAAATCTTTTGTCAATAAAATAAATTGTTAAGTTTTTCAAATAATGTAATGTTGTTGTTGTTGTTGTTGTTTTAAGAATTAAAATAATTACATTTTGGAGTTTGACAGTAGTAGTAATCACATCGCACTATGCTTAGGGCCAGAACTGATCTCAAAACACAGCTGAAAATAACAAATTGGAGATTAAAATAATAGCAGTTTTGTCTAATTTTAAGTGAATGCTAAACACTGAGATGAAAAATTTACTTCAGCCAGAAATTTACTTTTACTATGGTAAAAAAATAAAATAAAATTCAGTGACATCTTCAAAAGATTTTTTTTTTAATTTTGGCACAGTTTTTCTCTATAGCTATAGGGCTCTATTTTAACAATCTAAATGCAAAGTGTAAAGCGCACGGCGCAGGCGCGCTCAGGGCGTGTCCAGATCCACTTTTGCTAATATAACGACGGGAAAACGGTCCGTGCGCCCGGGCGCATAGTCGAAATGGTTTGTCCCTATTCTCTTAATAAGTAAGGGGTGTTTTTTGGGCGTAACGTGCAATAAACCAATCAGAGTCTCGTCTCCCATTCCCTTTAAGAGCGAGTTGCGCCGGCGCCATGGCGGATCGCTATTTACATGCTGGTTTTTTTTGGTGGAAAAGCTGAACGTTTCTCAAGCGAAGAAGCCGATCTGCTCATGCGCGAAGTTAAAGCACGCAAGCAGATCATCAACGGGACAAGCAGGAATCCACCAAAACTTCCCGAGGTGAAGGCAGCGTGGGATGAAGTATTTTTTTCATTCATCATTATAAGTACTAATAGGCTGAACTGCAAATAGGTTGCCTAATTCTACTACACGCAGTGGCTATCCATCATTACATGTTTATATTTATGTAGCCTACACAATAATATAGTTTTACATTATAATCCTTTTTGTTTTTAATATTTGGCATGTTTGTGTGATGCGCATCCCTGTGTGTAATAAGCAAAGTGAACGTGCGTTGTGGACCTGCCCAGAGGCGCATGATCTACCAATGCACTCTTTAAATAACAAAAAAATATATATATATTGCACCATTGACTTCAGACTTTAGAGCAGGTTTGAGTTGGTCTATGGCGCAGTCTATTTTCAGTTCCTCAAAATAGCAACGCGCCAACAATGCGCCCGAACACACCTCTTTTTTAGACCAGCAGGCCCATGGGAGCACAAACGGACGCAAATGCATTTGCTAATCAAACGACGCGGCGCTGGACGGGAAAATGCAAACTGCGTCAGACTTAAACTAGCAAACACACTTGCGCTGCGCCTTGCGCCACATTGGCTACGTTTACATGCACCAATTTTTGTCAATCGGAATGAATTGAATCGGATTGCAGATCTATTTACATGTACTCTTAACATTGTAATCTGATTCAAATATCAGTTTATATGTGTTTTATATACATTTCGATTAAAACTTTTGTGCATGTGCTCTGCCTGTGATGTCATATCAATCACACTTGTGGAGACAACCATGGAGGTTACAGAGCTCATCATTATTTTTGCCATGTTGGCATACACATTCATAAATCAGCAACGTTTTTTTTTTTGTGATCAAAAGAAGACGTGAACGTGAACTTGCGCACTGCGTAATGCGTGTCAACATTGCACTGCGCATGTGCCCCAGAGACTTCCGGATACGATTTAGAAAGTAGTCAGATTCAAGCGTTTACATGGTCATTTTTTGCTGTTGGATCGGATCAGAAAAGGAATAAACCACCCCTTTTAATCCGATCGAAATTTCATTCTGATCAAACTTAATCGGATCGATTAAGGTGTTTACATGAACGTTTTTCAATCCGATTAAGCCGTCATTCCGATTACAAATGGAGTATTTGGGTGCATGTAAACGTAGCCATTGCGCATCACACTCTATTAAATTCTAGAAGGATTTACTGCTTTTTCCAGATAAGCAGGCCCCCATCAGTTAACCAGTTTACCCTGCGAAACACAATAGTGGACTGGATTAACCAGCAACACCCTGCTAATTCAGGGGAACTTTGACTATCTTAACCAGTTTCCTCCTGGTGGACCAACTAACCAACAGACAGTGATTTCTAAAGCATGCACTTGTTTTCTTTTTTTCTTTTTTTTATGCACTATGCCCCTGCTGCCCAGCTGAGACCTCCAGCAATTATCTGCCTCCATCGGAGCCCCCAACAGCAGCTGGACATGCTGAGGTCACACACACTCATACATGCTCATTAACGCAATCAGTGTGTGTGTGTGTGCGTGTACATTAATGTCTCAGCTCCTGATTAACTTTTTTACAGCACACCATGATGGAGGTCACAGCCTGTAGTGAGATGAATAGAAAAGGCAGTTTTAGTTTTAAAGGACAACCAGCATCAATCCTCAACCAAGACACAGAGTGAGAGAGTGGTGTTTAGACACTGATCTGTAATTTGACTGCAGGATGTTGCTTTTTCGAGAGCAACCTTGAGGAAACTGAAGGAGAGTTTGGATTCCTCTTAAAAATTGCAGCGTTCCTGTGAGATATGACAACCTTACACCTTTTAGAAATGTGCCTTTTCATGCTTATTTCAGTGAAGAAAGTCTTAAAGATGTGTGGAAGCTGGAATACAGTTATGTAGACAAATATAATTAGCACTTACGTATCATCATCATCGTTATTTTGTCATTCTATCTTTACAATTGTAACATTTTAATGTAAACAAGCTAATATATTTATTGAAATAAAATAATTTATGTCCCAAAGCACATCTTTTGGAGGAAAAGCACCCAAAAAGTACTCCTTCAGTACAGTTAAAATGCATCCCAGGAAGCACCTTGTAATGTTGACTGACAGATTGAATCTTAACCAGGACACTTTAAAGCACCTGAAACATTAGTCAGTACACAATTCCCATACAGTACATCCATTTATATTATTTAATTATAATTGATATTATATATAAATACTATATTTATATTAAATTGACAACAAACACAAAGAACATGAAAGCATTGCTTTTTATAAGTTCTGCATTAATAATAATAAAAAAAACATGAAATGAGTTTGTCTATCGTAGCAAAATTTGTTATGAAGTTGTTCAGTGTGTGAGAAAAATGCTTTTTTCATACATCTAGCTGTTCTGTTTTTTGCAAGCACATGGCTTTTTTCTTAACATACATAATTTGAGCGCTGTAGTTCATCTGATTTTATTGCGATGCAGACTATAATCCTTTCTAATCCACTTTGATGACAGTCAAGTGTATATTTCGCCCACTGGATTTTGCGCAAGCAATCCTGTAATTGCTCCAGGTTCCACGGTGTCCCCAGGTCGATGTAATGTGTATTGAATTAAGACAGTCGGAGCTGCTGTGTAACTCTGTTATGAGTGTGTGGGCATGTATTTCTCCTTTCACTGGCAACAATTAGATTATGACACTGACGCTCGACCCAATCCTTCATGTGCATGTGTCATAGAATGATTTGTTATGTAACAAAAAGTTTTAGCTTATTAAACAATACGAACCAGACTTTAGTCAGAATAGGTGGCTTGTTTAAAGGAACAGTTCACTTCCAGAACAAAAGTGACAGAAAATGTACACACTTCCTAGCCATACAAAATGTTCATGTCTTTCTTTCTTCAGTCATAAAGAAATTGTTTTTTGAGGAAAACATTTTATATAGTGGAGTTCTATGGTGCCCCAGAGTTTGAACTTCCAAAATGCAGTTTAAATGCAGCTTCAAAGGGCTTTAAACGATCCCAGCCGATGAAGAAGAGTCTTATCTAGCAAAACGATCGGTTATTTTCTTAAAAATAAATTACAATTTCTATACTTTCTAACCTCAAATGCTCGTCTTGTCTAGCTCTGCGTGTTAGGGTATGTTGAAAAACTCTGACTCAGTGTTTACAAAGTGAACGTGCAAAAAAAGTCAAACACCCTTTTCAAAAATAAATGTAAAACAATGATGTAGGACGATTTTGAAGTTGGAGGAGAAAATGAGATGGGAGTTTTTTGACATACCCTAACTGTCTTGAATACATAGAGTTCATGCAGAGCTAGTCAAGATGAGCATTTGAGGTTAAAAAGTATATAAATTGTAATTTTTTATTTTAAATAACTGATCGTTTCGCTAAATAAGACCCTTCTTCCTCGGCTGGGATCGTTTAGAGCCCTTTGAAGCTGCATTTAAACTGCATTTTGGAAGTACATACTCAGGGGCACCATAGAAGTCCACAATATGGAGAGAAATCCTGAAATGTTTTCCTCAAAAAACATAATTTCTTTACGACTGAAGAAAGAAAGACAAGAACATCTTGGATGACAAGGGGGTGAGTACATTTTCTGTAATGTTTGTGTTTTGGAAGTGAACTACTCCTTTAATTTGACACAAATGAGGCTGGGAGCGACAGTAATACAGTTTGTTTAATAAGTCCCTTTGTCTTAAAGAGATTCACCCAAAAAGAAAAAAATAAATGTCATCATTTAGTCACGCACATGTCGGCCCAGCCAACACACTCATAACTGTTTTCCATTATGGCAAATTGGTGGCTAATTTGTATGAATGTGAACAGTCCCACAGTTCATACTTCTTTGTAAAATTGATGGTTAGCTTTGGGTTAGGGATGGATCAAGTTTATTATGCTATGGCTGTTTTCACTTGATCAAAATATAGAAAAAAAAAATAATATTGTGAAATATGATTATGATTATTATTATTATTATTATTATTACGTAAATCAATGTTTGTCTATATTAATATACATTCATATTTAATTTATATCTGTAATTAAAGTTGCATTTCCAGATTCATTACTCCAGTCTTCAGTGTCACATGATCCTTCAGAAATCATTCTAATATACTGATTTATTATCAGTGCTGGAAACTATTTTTTTGGAACCTGTGATACTTTTTTTCAGGATTTTTTGATCAATAAAAGGTTAAAAAAGAACAGCATTTATTTAAGGTTATGCACTACTGTTCAAAAGTTTGGGGACAGTACATTTTTATTCTTTCTTTTTTTTCTTTCTTTTTTTTTTTTTTTTTTTGAAAGAAATGAATACTTTTATTCACCAAGGATGCGTTAAAATAAATAAAAAAGTGATAGCATAGATTTATATTGTTGGAAAAGATTTATATTTGAATAAATTATGTTCTTTTTAACTTGTTATTCATCAAAGAATCCTGAAAAAAACAATCACAGGTTGCAAAAAATATTGGTCAGCACAACTGTTTCCAACATTGATAATTCTAATAATAAATCAGTATATTAGAATGATTTCTGAAGGATCACGTGACACTTAAGACTGGAGTAACAGCTGATGAAAATTCAACTTTGCACCACAGGAATAAATTATATTGTAAAGAATATTAAAATAAAAACCATTATTTTATATTGTAATAACATTTTATCAGTATTACTGCTTTTTTTCTGTATTTTTTATTTAAATAAATGCAGCTTTGATGAGCATAAGAGACTTCTTTAAAAAAAAAACATTAAATGAGAGGCTGTTTCCAAACTTTTGACTGGTAGTGTAAATCCACATGAAATCACCAACTTGTAAATTAATTCATTTTCTCATGAGATCAGATTTTTCCAATTCAGTTTCTTTCTTCTGTGGAGAACAAAAGAAGAATTTTTTTTTTTTTTTTTTGGAAGAATGTTTCAGCTCTTTTAGACAATGATCAATTTGTATTCATAGCAAATGTATATTTTTATTCAGAACTAAGAACTTGTACTGAATAAAGCAATGATGCTTTTGTCTTCTGCTTTATAGTTGAATCTAATCTGTTCATAATTAGTGAATTTTGGAACACTGACACTGTTATTGCTCCAAACTCAATCAACAATGATCTAACTCAAGCTGAATAACATCACTACTGTCTTCACTAGATCGGCTTATTGCTGAATGCAACTTGTTTCGAACAAACTTTAGACAGTTATTGAACTGAACTGAACCATCAATGAACTGCAGCTGCTTTATGGCAGAATTTATCTTCAAAGTTTTCATTATTTACTTTCCTGTTTAATACTGTGAAGCTGCTTTGAAACCCTCTTTACTGTTTACTCTTTAAAGCATTGCAAAAATAAAATAAAAAATAAAATTGACTCTCAATTAAAAAAAATAAATAAAAAATCAATCAAATATGATATATACCATTTAAAATTGTTAAAGGACATTGCTGGTCTATATTCTATTCAGACCTGTTTAATATTTGTCTCGACTGTTCAAAAGTGCTTGTTTTTTTCTGTAGCACTCACAGTCTTTCATTTGAGTCTGAGAGCAGTGAACCTCTTCTACAATTAATTAAAAGGGTCAAAATTGAGAAAGGACTCTGTTAGTCAAGTGAGTTGCAGGCAAGCTCTATTCTCTCTCTCTCTCTCTCTCTCTCTCTCTCTCTGTATTTTCTGCGGCTCTCCACGCATCACGTCCAGTTTGAGACTCTTAAATGCTGTTGACCTCACACTTGACACAAACGCCCTCTCGTCCTCCACATCACGCGGCAGATTCACTTTCTGCCGTTTACAGTGGCAGCTCCGAGATCTAAAGCTTTCTGAATACAGATCAGATCCGTGACCTTTCAGAGAGAGCAGAAGTATGTAGCGTAATATGAAAGTCCTGCTCAGTGCTTTTGGCCCTGGGGACAACGCTGACACGACAGCGCTAAAAACACTGTGTATTAATTGCAGAATGGAGACGGGTCCTTTCCCAGCCCCCCATCTGATCCTGAAGGTCAGTCCTGATCTCTTCCCTTTCTCCTGCACTGGACTAGTGCCTTACACCAATGAGATCCTCTGGGAAGACTGTAAAACCTCTCAGAAAAAAAGCAATCGGACATGGTACTCTGAGGATTCTGGGTTTTTTTTGTTTTTTTTTTGTGTGTGTGTTTTTGTAGAAGAATCACAGGCTCTCTACAAAAAACCTACATAGATAGACGCTTGTGCATCTACATACATACAGTTGAAGTAAAAAATTATTAGCCCCTTATAAAATATTTCATTATTTTTCAAATAACTCCCAAGTGTTGTTTAACAGAAAAAGACGATTTTATCAACACAGCATTTTTTAAACATAATACTTTATTCAGGAAGCTTTTAGGGTTTGTAATACAAATACAAATAAATGTATTATTTGTAGTACTGGTCAAAATGATTAGTCCTCTGATGTTAATAGTCAATAATGTCTCCCTTTTAGTCGTTTGCTGTAGTTCTCCACAAGTTTCAAGCATGTCTCCTGAGGAATGACAGCCCATTCTTCCTTAGCAAATCCCTCAAGCTCCTCCAGATTTGTTGGTCTTCTGGCACAAACTCTGGACTTTAGTGTGAACCACAGAGTTTCTATTGGATTCAAGTCTGGGCTTTGTGCAGGCCAGTCAAGGACACTCACTTTGCTCATTTGGAGGTATTTCTTCATCAGAAGTGAGGTATGTTTTGGGTCGTTATCATGCCGGAAGACAAAATGTGGACCCAAACCAAGTTTTCTTGGAGACTGTCTGAGGTTGTCTTTCAAAATCTTCTTATAGTCTTGCTTTTTCATGTTTCCTTCAACCCTTACGAGATTCCCAGTTCCATCCCCACAGCATTATACTGCCACCACCATGTTTCACTGTGGGAACGCTGTTCTTCTTTCTCCTAACATAGGCAACATCTCTATGGCCAAAAAGCTCTAGTTTTGTCTCATCTGACCAAAGGACATGTTTCCAGTATGCATCACATTCCCCAGGTTGTCCTTAGCAAACTTCATTCTAGCTGGAGGTGTCTCTTCTTCAGAAGTGGAGTGTTTCTGCAGGTCATTCCTGTGCAGGGCTCTAGTGACTGTCTTCGTTGAGGCATCAATTCCAGTCTTGTCTAGATCATTCACTAATGTCTTGGCAGTTGTTCTTTGGTCTTTAGAAACCTCTCTCACTAGTTTTCTTTCCAAAGGTTTTGAAATCTTTGGCTTCCTGCCTCTGTCGTCTTGTTCTCCACTGTGTTGGTCTCTTTAAACTTCTTGATAATGCATCTCACTGCAGTTCTTGACACTAGAAAACGCTTTGATAAACGTGTGTATCCTTCTCCATCTTTATTTGTTTTGTCTTTGCCATGATGACACTGCATATTATTTTACCAGTTGTTTCGCAAGATACTAATCCTCAGCTTAAAGAGCAATTTAAAGGCTTAACTAGGTTAATTAGGTTAATTTGGCAAGTCATTGGACAACAGTGGTTTGTTCTATAGCTAATCAAACTAATCATTTCTTAAGGGGGCTAATAATATTGACCCTAGCAGTTTTTTATGTATTTATTTTTTAATACTTTTATTCAAGCAACTATAAGAAATCAGACTTTCTCTAGAAGAAAAAAAAAACATTCTCTTGCTCTGTTAAACATCACTTGGGAAATATTCAAAAAAAAAAAAATGTAAAATTTCACAGGGGGGCTAATAATTTTGTCTTCAACTGTATAAACCTGAGTGTCATACAATTATTTTGGGAGACTTCAATGACAAAGATCACAATTTGATGTGGCCTAACCTGAATACTTTATTCAGAAAGGCACAAATAATGACTAAAAAACAACAAATTCTACAAAATAATAGAAAAAAATAAAATAAAATAAAATGCAGTCACATTGCTTGCTGGATAAGTGGGGATAGGATGATATTTTAGATAAACATCTACAGTAATCAGATAAACAGTTTGGATAAACATCAGCACAACAATGAGAGTGCAAAAGTGAATGAGTTTAAACTCTATTCATGAAAATAAATGAACTGTGATCCAATAAAGTCCAGCATAAATGTATTTTGTGTTGCATGTATGAATTAAATGATGAAGAATGATGGATTAGAAATGCTTTTTATGTGAGTTGTGCATCAGTTCTGCAGTCAGTTTTTCAATTACTTTTAAAAAGCAAAGGAAACATGATTACATTTGAAATTAGTTTTCATGTAGTTTCAACAAATTTTGAAGTACATTTTTAGGCTTTTCAGTATTTGATTATCTACATTCTCCTTTTCCTCAAAAGATACATTCAGTGCTGCTTTAAAATAAAAAATATATATATATCATTCAATAAAAAATCTTAGATGATCTGAAACTCTCTGAATTGGCTACTGCTGGGCCACAATATTTTATTTTATTGACTTTTTTTGTTTTCTTGAGAAAGTGAGGAATGAATAGTGATATTTGGCCATGTTTGGTGAGCAGTAGAAATCATATAAAAGCTGACTAGCATGGACTGCCGTCCCAATATCCTAACCTAAAAAGATCACAAATAATAATTGAGCTTTTTGTTAACAGCCACAAGCATGTACACATTGCTTAGCTAATGAATTATACTTGAATTGTATTTAGCAAAAAATATAAAAATAATAAATAAATAAAATCCAAAGCACACACACATTGTACATAGAATTAATAAAATGTTTAAAAATGCATTCTATATATATATATATATATATATATATATATATATTATATAAACTTTTAAAAAGTTAGTTTTCGTGCTGCCTTAAAATGCTAAGTTTAGTCAACATGAAATGTTAAGTTGTACTACATGAAAACATAGATATTTGAGTTGAATAAACTTACAATTTTAAAGCAGCATGAACACTTACTTTTAAAATTTTAAACTACGTTTTAAAGTTGTTTTTTTTACAGTGTTTGAATGCTGAATAAAGCAACCTACTGAGCTTTCTTCTGATGCATCATACTAAATTTCTACCCAATTTCTATTCCAGTGGCATGCACACCTCATACAATTGCACTCCTCACATGAAGCATGTGATAAATACTTCAGTATTTTATGCATAATGTTGTTGCTGATAAGCTAAAAATGCAATACTCATACATTTTAACATTTAAACAGTCAGTATCCAAAAAAAAAAAAAAAAGTGGTCAGAACCAAGTCAGAACAATGCTGCTGCTGCCTACCTTGTGGGACATGGGAGCCTTTGTGCTGGTAGCCTGTATTTTAAAATGCTGTTGAGATCGGAACAATCTCTTGGAACAAAGTTCAGCTCTGTCCATCATTTTTGATTTAAAACTTAAGCTTGCTACAGTACAGCGCTGTACATAGTACATTCAAGAATACTACATCCCACGTATAAATAAAGTAAAATGGGTTGCCCATTGCTCTGAGATGAGATGACATGCTGAACTTTATCGAACTCTCCAAATTTCGAATCAAGAAAGGCAAAATTATAAAGCACCTGGAGTGCCTTTGAAAGTCTTCTTTCAAGTGCGAAGTCAAAAGATGTTCTTCCTGAGCCAAGGTGAAACACATAAAAACTGAGCAGTAATTTACTCCCAGATCACAGGACTCACTGAAGGCCAGGAATACACTACACCACGATGCTGGACAGCTCTCTCACACAAACTCATCCAATAAAAGACACGACCTTGACATGAGACAGATTTAAAACTCTTTTTTTTTTCCCTCACAGGACCTCATAGACCCAACCACACACACACACACACACACACACACACACACATGACTCCATGTTCTATAGGCAAACGCTGATCTGAAGCATTTCTTTAAGTCTTTTTAAAGTCTTGCTGATGTGTTTGACTGTAAACATAATAGTAACTGTAGGGGGGAGTGGGGTAAGATGAACCATTTTTTACGTATGTGGTCCTCAAGATAAGGGAAAATGAGGCAGAAGTACAATAAAAGTATCTACAGTAATTTCAAGATGTTTCCTATCATTTTAAATGATCAGAATGTATCTATGACAAAGGGTTCTAAAATGATTGCTTCTTATAAGAAACTGTTCTTGTGGCTCAATTTGCCCCAGGTTAGGGGTAAGTTGACCCAAGTCAGTGGGTAAGATGACCATCTGAGTGAAAACTGACCATCTGACTGAATCTGATTCAAACCCATGTGCAATTTTTAAAGATAATTTATCTCTTACTAACTAACTTAATAATCAAATTTCATTTTACAAACAGCCATATTTCTTATCTTAAAGCTAACTTAGCATGAAACCAATCAAATCTTTAATTGTTTGCGTTTTTGAAACAATACCTAGAACACCAAAGTTTTAACCTTCCCTAAAACAGACTAAACAGAGTTTGTTGAGTAAAATTAAATAAAAACTGAATTAAAAATGAAAGAATAAACGTCGCTGAAACGAATAAAGATTTTTGTCAAAAGATTCTTGGCATGGTCGTTTTTTTGCAATATCCAACAGACCATTAGGGGCTATAGGTGGAAAGATATATTTGATTATAATGTGATGAAAAGCATATTCTGGTTCTCAGAGAAGGATATTGTGCACTTGTACACTGTCCCTATCAAATAAACTACAAATAATATGTATATATGTGACCCAGGACCACAAAACCAGTCATAAGTGTCAATTTTTCGAACTTGAGATGTATACATCATCTGAAAATTGATTAAATAAGCTTTCCATTGATGTATGGTTTGTTAGGATAGGAAAATATTTGGCCGAGATACGACTATTTGAAAATCTGGAATCTGAAGGTGCAGAAAAAATAAATAAATAAATAAAAAGTTTTGATATATTTACAGTAGGCAATTTACAAAATATCTTCATGTAACCTGATCTTTACTTAATATCCTAATGATTTTTGGCATATTATACCCCAGTGACTTATGACTGGTTTTGTGGTCCAGGGTCACATATGATAAACTAATATCGCATTAAAATACCAGTTTATACTTCAGAGATTAAACTTAACTTCAGTGCCTTACGGTGGAGTGTAAGTTAAAGTGTTGGCTCAACTTACCCCACAGCATTTGGCTCACTTTGCCCCATAGCTGGCATTTTGGAAAAACACTCGCTAGCTTACCAATCCAGGCTAATGTTTATCTAAATGATTTGCATGGTTTTATATGTTGCTAAATCACCTATATGCATCAGAAATATTTAGACCTGGATAAATTTGCTTTGATGTAACAGCCATTGCATCTGTGATGCAAAAATGTTATTTTGACAAGCCAAAAAATATTTTAAAAGTAAACAGGCGCCTTCCACTCCTCCCAAGTGTTTCTCCTTTTCACAGAAATTCAAAATCCAAATTACATGCTCACATGACAGTAAAAGTGGACAGTAGCCAAGATACAAGGGGTGGGTCAACTTACCCACTGGCTCAACTTACCCCACTCTCCCCTATTGGGCAAAGTTGTGGTATCTTAAAAATGGTATAAAACTAGATTTTTTGCATTAAATCAAACCAAACTTCTAACTGCATGACACAGCTGTCCACGCTACCCAACTCACACACACGCTACATACATACATACCTTATCATATTGTGCCATCAATCACAATCCCACATGTAATGATAAAAGCGATCATTCAGACTCGTTTGAAGCCATTATAAAATACTAATCAATACACTTCTGTGATTTCACATTATATATTACTGCACCAAGTAGTTAAATGCTTGGAAAACAGTAAACAGTTAGACTAATAAACTATTACCCAGATGAAGAAATGCCAATTGGATTGGTTTAGGGCCTTTTATCATATTGCGTTTCTATCAAAATCTTTTTTTGCATTGTGCCAAAGAGAATTTCACTCGTGGTAAAATTACTGTAACTCACGGCTGATGTATTCTTGACGTATATTCACTTGTAACATTGTCATGAGTTGTACAAACATTGTTCAACTGAATCAAACCAAATCATGAGCCCATTTCAGATGATTAATATTAACATTTTTGACCAACATTTAATTATTCTGAGAGCCATAACTGTAAATATTTAATCATTAGCATTATCATCAAAATACATTATATTGCATTGATATTAAATTGTAACTTGTGAGTGGAAAGTAGACCGAGGCTGCCTCACAACTGAAGTGGACAAGCATGAGATGTGACTTTATTTGTGACCCTGGATCACAAAACCCATCATGAGGGTCAATTTTTTGAAATTGTGAGATTTGAAAGTTTAATAAATAAGCATTCCATTGATGTATGGTTTGTTAGGATATGACAATATTTGCCTGAGATACAACTCTTTGAATATCTGGAATCTAAAGGTGCAAAAAAATCCAAATATTGAGAAAGTCGCCTTTAAAGTTGTCCAAATTAAGTACTTAGCAATGCATATTACTAATCAAACATTAAGTTTTGATATATTTATGGTACGAAATTTACTAATTATCTTCACTGTCATGATCTTTACTTAATATCCTAATGATTTTTGGCATAAAAGAAAAATACGTTGTATTTTTGGCTATTGCTACAAATATACCCATGCTACTTAAGACTGGTTTTGTGCTCCAGGGTCACATTTGTCAAGGAGATTATGAATGTAAAAAGAACTGGGTCTTTATTCACTTGTTTTCACTTTTTGGGCCACTTAAAGGTTTTGGTTGGTCAAATAAACCATTGAGGACTTGTTAAACATTGCCCATTGAACAGATGTTTACCTCAGTTGTCTGATATCTCCAGATCTTTCTCAGTCTTTTGCATATCTCTCTTGTTCTCCCAAGTGTGGGGTGACTGGTTTTAGGTTGCGATGGTATATGGAGTGCTCTCATGTCTTAAGTGAGATTGCAGATGTCCACAGTTTTTACCTGGATCTCTAGAGGCCAGCAACACTACCCTCATCCTAGAGCCCCTTGTCCCTGTCTGACCATGAGGCATTGCTGTCACCTCCGCTGATCGATCCCTCATCATGCTGCCCAGCCGCACACACAAGTATGTTTATATGTACAACATGCTTAAATATATAACTTTATATTTTTCCGGTTACACTTTAGTTTGGGGACCAATTCTCATTGGCAACTTGTTGCTTATTAACATGCATATTACCAGTATATTGGCTTTTTATAAGGCACATATTGATGTCTTATTCTGCATGACCATATTTTAGATCTCTTAATCCTTTAACAGCTACCTTACTAACTATTAATTAACCCTTTAACTGTCACCCTCAATGGGACGCCTAAACTTACTTCACCATTTTACAAATAAATCCTAATTCAATCATGACTATATATCATTGGAAAGGTTTAAGACTCCTAAACAGATATCTTAACATATTTCTGTGTTACAAATTATTTAGGTAAAGTAATAGATTAATTTATTATTTAAGAGTGCACCTCAAAAATCTACTTCAAAACAGGAGTTATGCCCTTTGTCACAAAAATACTTTCTTTGTTGCCTTTTTTACTATCACGCTTTAGAAATCATAAGAAATATCAGTTGAAAAATCTGAATGATATCAGATCAGTTGAAAAAGTTTAAAATTTCAAAATTCATCCTTTGAAAACCATTTTATAAATTACCATGGTAAATTTACATCAAAATCACAATAGAAAATGTTTTCGTTCATGAATGATAAAAAAAAAAAAAAAAAAGTTTCAATACTTAATTTTTCAGGTCTGTGTTCAAAAATGGGAGTGTTCAGCAAATTAGGAGTTTACTGAGGCAAAAGTCACAGTTTGCAGGACTTTTTTTGTTTATACTGGATCTTTATTCAACACACCTACAACTGATTCGCTGTGAGGCACTGTATTTTCTATTTGCTCAAAATAATCTGGCAGTAAAAATAAGCATTTATGAGAAAAGATGGATTCCAAATGGAGCAGACTAACATGCCCTCTTCTATTACTCAACCAATGGTGTATGTTTTGGGTCAACAATGAAATAAAAACGTCTAGTTAGGGAAAAAATAAATAATTTACTGTATATGGGTATGAAACAGAACATCATAGAGGCTTGAGGTTCTTTAGACATGGGACAGTAAGCAACAGTACCTTAGCAACCACAGAGCATCATCCTAGTAACTAAATACCCTAGCAACCTCAGAGAAACACCCTAGTGACCAGCCACAACATTCTAAACAAAAAACACAATTTGTTGAGTCAACTTAAAATAATTTGTTACCCTGCTGCCTTAAAATGTTAAGTTCAGTCAACTCAAATAATACTCAAATACTCATTAGCAAAATAATCTGCCAATGGGGTGAGCAAAATAATCTTATCTCAAGCGGAAAGATAGATTATTTTGCTTACCCCATTGGCAGATAATTTTGCTTGTTTCAAGCAAAACCTCACTTAATTTCAACATTTTGTCTTAAAACAAGACAATAATTTTTACTTGTCTAGAAAATCCTTCTTGATTTAAGAATTTTTAGATATTTTAGCTGGAAACAAGACAAAAAATCTAAGTAAGAAACATTTTTTGTAGTGTAAAGGATGCAGACCCCTGGTGTAGAGCAAGCAACTGATTTGCGGATGCTGGAAAAGTTGGTGGGAAAACTCTAACATTTCGGCAGCAGTTTGTGTATGGTTAAGCTGCACTTTCTTCAGAAAAAAGTCAGAGCGTGGAAGTATTGCTGTATTTTCCCTAGACAGGAGAAAGACCTTTAAAACACATCCAACACATCTATCAAATCCAGAGATCCAGCTGAACCGTCATAATGAATGTCATAAGCAGGACAACAGTAGGAGCTCAGAAATACAATATTTATAGCCGGAGCTTTAAAAAAGCATCCAGAAACCCTATGGTGGTCTCGCCAAGACGACTGACTCCGGTAGTGCTGCGTCCAGAGAGGTTTGCCTTCTCAATGGCTTGTGTGAAAGGGGAGCATGACAGTCCCACTCCTCGTCTTTGCCCAATAACATGCCCCATTGCCCCTGTGTCACTGCAAAATAGCCCTCCAAAAACATCTCAGGAAATTGTCTAGCCACTGTCATTGGCTGACAGGCCCATCCATCACACAGGCAGTCAAGGGCACTGGACATGCCCATGGTTCATTTAGCCGCTCTCATGTGACAGCAACTTAAAATAGCAGCGAAATTACAAATGATAAAATCAGTAAATGCTGAGATCCATGTTTTCTCCTCCACCTGGAGCGATAATGGTGGCCGTATTCCCGCGAGCCGTGTCGGCTATCTCTTCATTAGGGTCTTCGTGAAAGCTCCTCGGAGAGAACGTCATTAGACAGAGGATTATGGTGATGCATTGTGGGTAACCAGCCCTCTTCAGTTAAACAGGTGCATTTGTGATGGTTAATTGTGGCAGCCATTTCAGGAGGGTCCTTCGGGGGCAGTTCCAACCACATCAGTTGTGATTTGGGATTTATTTCAGTCAATAATATCTGTAATCGTTCCTGGATAAAGATGCTTTTACCGCGTCCTCATTGTGCCGCCATTTGAACTCGGCTAAAGATGTTTCTTGACCCCGTCACAAATAAACGCAGCTGCCACGCTGGAAAACGTCAGAGCATTTTAAAGGTGCTTAGAGAGAGACGAATTGACTTACATCTCGGAGGAGAAATCAGCAGGATGCAGCATGAATAACAGCCTGGACAACCTGCAATGATAGACTGCACATAAAATCAGTGCTCAGGACACTGCAGTATCAATGTTTGATTATAGAGTACTGACGCTCACAGTGTTTCGTATTCTTACCGTGATGCCATAAAACATTTAGACACTTCAGCCACATTTAAACCTGTGCATTTGAAGAGGGAAAAGTTTCAACAACAAAGATCCAAATGTAACCTAAAATTATTTTAAACAACATTTTCCTTAGTATTATTTAGTATTAATGAACAAACAAATGATCTAATATTATGTCATGTAATGCAATGTCATTTGGTGTTTTTAAGTGTCTAAATACTGTTATGGGCACTGAGTTATTCATTC
Source organism: Cirrhinus molitorella (assembly GCA_033026305.1). NCBI lineage: Eukaryota > Metazoa > Chordata > Actinopteri > Cypriniformes > Cyprinidae > Cirrhinus > Cirrhinus molitorella. The sequence continues at coordinate 38,671,964 of CM065127.1, read as the reverse complement.
TTTCATTAGTGCAATCCTCTCCCTGTTAGGTAGGTTTTGGTGCTAGTGTGCTGGTTTTAGCTGGTCCTAAACTGAGTTATGCTGGTCCTTAGCTGCTTTAAGATGGTTCTAAAATGGTTTATGCTGGTCCTAATTTTGTTTATGCTGGTCCTAAACTGGTTTATGCTAGTCCTTAGCTGGTTTAAGATGGTTCTAAAATGGTTTATGCTGGTCCTAAACTGGTCCTAAAATGGTTTATGCTGGTCCTAAACTGGTTTATGCTAGTCCTTAGCTGGTTTAAGATGGTTCTAAAATGGTTTATGCTGGTCCTAAACTGGTCCTAAAATGTTTTTTTGCTGGTCCTAATTTTGTTTATGCTGGTCCTAAACTGGTTTATGCTGGTCCTAAAGTGGCTTATGGTTGTCCTTAGCTGGTTTAAGATGGTTCTAAAATGGTTTACGCTGGTCCTAAATTCGCTTTAATATGGTTTTTGCTGGTCCTAAGATGGTTTATGCTGGTCCTTAGCTGGTTTAAGATGGTCCTAAACTGAGTTATGCTGGTCCTTAGCTGGTTTAAGATGGTTCTAAAATGGTTTATGCTGGTCCTAATTTTGTTTATGCTGGTCCTAAACTGGTTTATGCTAGTCCTTAGCTGGTTTAAGATGGTTCTAAAATGGTTTATGCTGGTCCTAAACTGGTCCTAAAATGGTTTATGCTGGTCCTAAACTGGTTATAAGATGGTCCTAAGATGGTTTATGATGGTCCTAATGTTGTTTATGCTGGTTCTAAATTGGTCCTAAAATGTTTTTGCTGGTCCTAATTTTGTTTATGCTGGTCCTAAACTGGTTTATGCTGGTCCTAAAGTGGCTTATGGTTGCCCTTAGCTGGTTTAAGATGGTTCTAAAATGGTTTATGCTGGTCCTAAACTGGTTTATGCTAGTCCTTAGCTGGTTTAAGATGGTCCTAAAATGGTTTATGCTGGTCCTAAACTGGTTTATGCTAGTCCTTAGCTGGTTTAAGATGGTTCTAAAATGGTTTATGCTGGTCCTAAACTGGTTTATGCTAGTCCTAAACTGGTCCTAAAATGGTTTACGCTGGTCCTAAACTGGTTTATGCTAGTCCTTAGCTGGTTTAAGATGGTTCTAAAATGGTTTATGCTGGTCCTAAACTGGTCCTAAAATGGTTTATGATGGTCCTAATGTTGTTTATGCTGATTCTAAATTGGTCCTAAAATGTTTTTTGCTGGTCCTATTTTGTTTATGCTGGTCCTGAACTGGTTTATGCTGGTCTTAAAGTGGCTTATGGTTGCCCTTAGCTGGTTTAAGATGGTCCTAAAATGGTTTATGCTGGTCCTAAACTGGTCCTAAAATGGTTTTTGATGGTCCTAAACTGGTCCTAAAATGGTTTATGCTGGCCCTAAACTGGTTATAAGATGGTCCTAAAATGGTTTATGCTGGTCCTAATTTTGTTTATGTAGGTCCTAAAGTGGCTTACGGTTGTCCTTAGCTGGTTTAAGATGGTCCTAAAATGGTTTATGCTGGTCCTAAACTTGTTCTAAAATGGTTTATACTTGTCTTAAATGGTTTATGTTGGTCCTAAACTGGTTTATGCTGGTCTTAAAATGGTTTATACTTGTCCTAAAATGGTTGATGCTGGTCCTAATTTTGTTTATGCTGGTCCTAAACTGGCCCTAAAATCGTTTATACTTGTCCTAAGCTGGTTTACACTGGTCCTAAAATGGTTTATGCTAGTCCTTAGCTGGTTTAAGATGGTCCTAAAATTATTTATGCTGGTTCTTTAGCTGATTTAGGCTGGTCCTTAACTGGTCATGCATTGATCTTAAGCAAAACCAGCTAAAACCAACATACCAGCACCAAAATCTACCTAACCAGCATATGCTGTTTTTAATAGCCTACTACTTAGCCTCCACTTTTTCAGTAGATGGAAAGCAATTGTAATACAGAATGCAGGATTCTGTGATGCATTCAAGTGCAGTGTGTGTGTGTGTGTGTGTGTGTGTGTGTGTGTGTGTGTGTGTGGTTGTGCAATTCTAAGCAGAGTGCATGCAACTGTCAAGGTGATTCAGTGTCCTAAAACCTGCCATTTCTCTCACCTCACCTTCCCTGTAGGTGGATTTGCAGGTTCAAAGCACAAATCAACAGTGCGGTCACACACACACACACACACACACACAAATGGAGAGAGAGAGCAAGCACTATCAACACAAACATGCGAGCGCATATGCACAGACACAGTTAATCACCATATGCAGTGTGCATCTCTCACGTTTGTCAGTCACGTTTGTGGCTCGACAGATCTGCAGTTGTGTGACAGTGCTCTCTTTCACACACAGATCAATTCAGAACTGCCCCAATCAGCCCCTGAGGACTGGCCATCATCATCCGCAGAAGCTCATCTTAGACGAGGCAGCCCATCTTTGTAATTTGTGCCATAGGTTTGTATACCATTTTCACATGGTTTCATGCTATCCTAAAGAAAAATAAAGTAAAGAAACTAAAATGGTGTCATCTGCATTACACAATTATACAGTATGTTATACCATTTTTGTCAGACTTTCATGCAGATATCAAAAATCATGTGTATTACAGATCAAGTTATATATTCCAGTTAAAGAGAAGTCCACCTTTTATTTTCTGCATCTGTGCTGCCTCTTCCAGTGCATGCTGGGGGAACACTAAATGTTAATTGTATATTAATTAATTAAATATTGTAATGGAAATTTTTCACGTTCTGAATAATTTTTGTAATAAAACAAAGTTCTTTTTTACTATACCTCATCATTAGAGATGGTTGACAGAGATGATTAATAATTAAAACATAATGGAATATAATTAAAAGACAATAGAACATTTAATCAGGATTTTTAAAACTAATTTGATTAAGGAGTTTGTGTCATCTTGAGGATCATGTATCATTGTGATTAGTATTTGGGAAATTCTTCCAAAATAGCAATCAGTTATTAGGCTACAATTTAGAGTACTTTTACTACATTGTAATTTGCTAATGAACGTTAAATTGAACAAGCAAATATAAGTTGACAAGTTATCCAATGGCTGATTTCCAAACAATATTATCTCCAATTCTTAATACAAATAAAGCTTTGTTATTTATTCTTGCTAAAAACTAGAGGGGAAAAGCAAGTGCATGGTCAAAAGAAGCTACCAAGACTTATTAAAATTGCTTTGATATTTATTATTAAAACTCCTGAACTTAACCAAAAACATTACATGATTTAACCCAGTCAACGTTAGCTTGTTGAAAAAGAAATAACTGACCATTTTACATAACAAATTGAACTGCTGAACCTTGATAAGGCCAGAATACTGAAGGAAGGAAGCATACTTAGGAAGAATACTGAAATTTTACTATTAACTGTAACAAAGAGGTTAAAAAGAAATCATAATGTTGCTTACTGAAATGTAATTTTCAAAAGAAGAAGAGTCAACTCCATAATGGGACTAAGCAGGGATTTGATTTTGTTTGTTTGTTGTCTATGTAACCAACTGTAATGTAATGATGATCAAAGGTAATATGCAAATTGGCTTACATTCTGACGAAAAACAAACATTTCAAATTAAGTAATTTGTTTTGTTTTTGTTTTTGCATTACACACTAAACAGATATTCATGGGAACATACAAGTAGCACTGCTACTGAGAACGAGTATTTATCTTATGTTACTTCATTACATGAATAATCATTTGATTACGGTAATGCATTGCTGACAAAGGTTATGTCAGATCACGGATTGGATCTTTTTTATGACCAAAAAACACCTTTTGTTCTACAGCTGCAGAAATGGAGCACATGTGCCAGGTCAGAGGTCGTATGGGTTATGCATTGTTCAGCCCGGCTGGACTCGTGGCTTTATAAGTGACCCACCCGCCCGATGACCCCCTCTATTAAACCTTTCTCAGCTGGACAACACAATCCCCCTCTCTTTTTCTTCCCCTGCAAACACGCGTATAGAAATAGGAGAGAAGCAGAGAGGGAGAGATGAGGTCCGGCTGGAGGTCATGACAGAGGTCAATGCTATTCAAAGGCAGGGTTAGGAAGCCAATCGGCGAAGGCTGCGTGCAGGAGATAACAGGCCTACAAAAACACATGAACGCACCTACAGTAAACTCAAATACATGCATCCACTCAAATGCACATGCAACTAGAATAAAAACAAACTAAAAAATGCCCTGATGAAAGTAAAAAGTAGTGCTTTTAAGGAACCAAGAGGTTTGGTTTTATATAAATGCAACACTGCGTGAGATCTGCTGTGCTGTTGACCTGACCAAAGAGTCTATAAAAGCTGGAGAAAGTTATATGGTTAACATTTCCTTTCATCTTAATGGCAGTTGCTCAGTTAGTGCATGACCGATGACAATGACTGAGCTATAAATGAGTAAAAAAAAGAAAATAGCATCATGTTTACAGTCACTGGCTGGTGGGATCACAGAGAGTATCAAAGCTGAACAGGTAAATTTGACTCACTTTAAATTTGATACGATCTGGGAAAACCCGTCGAATGTTGCGCTGGGACGTCGAAAAATAGGTTGCATGTCAAAATTAGGTTTTCATTCAATTATTATTCTATAACATCTTGTCTATCATCTCTGAACATATTTTGGCAAAATAACTTGTTTAGTGCAGAAAAATAGTGATTTATTGCAGCAAGCAGAAATGACTGTGTCTTTCTCTAATGTTAGGAATGCGCTGCAAGGTGCTTTCTCTTAACACTACAAAAACAGTTAACCTATCAAAATAAACCACGTAATATATGTGTGTTTTTTTTTTTTATATTGTGAGATGGCGGAGGGCAAGAAAACAATGCATTCTGAAGTAGCTGCTCACTTAAATGATCTTGCTCATCTCAATCTGCTCAATCTTGGTGATGTCAGTGCCCTAAACGATGTTATAATAGACTATTTCACATCCAGAGATGAAGGATCGGATGAAGTTACTAAAGACGAGGAGTCTGATGACAGTCTGTTAAATGCACAGGTGCGCAAACAGTTGCGCTGCGCTCGCTTTTCTAAATGTAAACTACAAGGTACACTATTCGTGCTATCTAAACATACACTTTTAAAAGTTCAGAGACTATGTCTATGATAAACAACATAAAACCGTCCTCTTCAGGGTAGCGTTAGTCTGTTTGTGTAATGATGCAGTATAGCGCTCCTGTTCTGACAGACAGCTCTCGTTCTTAAAGGGCCCCAGCACCATTTTAATATCACTATGCATTACTTTCATTTAGTTCAAATGGTGACAGCATGAACTAAAACTACAAGTTTAGAAAAAAAACTACAAGTTACAGCCCCAATTGTGTCTGGTAATGGTATAAGTCCAGCAAAAAGTCCAGAGTTGAACAGGAAAATAATTGGAGAGCCAGTACGCTGTAAACGGTAATGTTTTATGAACAGATATACACTTAATGTTCAAATGTTTGCAAGTGTTCTGTGTCCCTTGGGGTCATTTTGTATCTTTTGCATCATGTATAGAGACATTACCACAGTAAAGTGACTTTTACTTGTGATTCTTGACTATTGTGTTTTTATTTTCATTGCCGTTTTCTTAAAATTCCTTTCCTGAAAATCATAGCTATCAGCCAAACTTCAGATAGCCATAACCTTTGTTATGTTCAAGCTATGGACAAAATAAAAACTGTTTTGGAAAGGGCTTGAACTGAAATAACCAATTTGGTATCAAAAGCTAAAATTTCACCATATGTTGGGTTTTCCTAGATCGTATCGCAAATTGTCTTGAACTACTATGTACTAAGAGTTAAATCAGACATTTGATGGAATGCATTTATTATATGCACACATGCTTTGTACTTATATTAAATACCTGAACGTAATTATTACATATGTAATTAATTTCTGTGATTACATCTAGAATTACACTGTTGACCTTACTTCCACCCCTTAACCCACCCTTAAACTTAAGCAAACTACAAAACATGTCCTTAACCTTAACCATATCCCCCTTAAAAGCAGCAAAATTGTTTTGCAATACAGCATGAACACAATATGTCAATTTTACCATAACAATTAAAGTACATAGTAGTTAAACTAATTAGATACCTACCATAATGTGGGTAAATTTATGCTATATCAATAAAAAATAAAAATAAAAAACTGTAAACTATGTGAACTCTCTGAACAAATAAGGATTTTTGTGAAGAATGTTTATAATTGAATTAATTATTATTTTTTTCTCACCACACCACTTCTGGGAAAAGTACCAAAAATGTAGTACCGCTACCTTCATTTAGTTACTTTCCACCACTGTTTAGAATAAACTCTAACCAGAAATGATCAGGAATATCAATACAGCACTGCTTTGAAGGGATACAGACCAATGCATGCATGCACTGCACACACAAGCTTGCACACAACCCATCCACACTCTTATGCTGTTTGTGCACAAAGCTACGCAAGCAAATAATCACGCAGACCAATGCATGCACAACTGATGTAGTACACACACAACACACAACCCACCATCACACACTCATAGCCTGAGGCAAGGGTAGCTTGCTGTGGGCTTGCATCTCTTTCTTTATTTCATGCTTGCAGTTTCTCTCCTTCACTATTAATGGTCAGTTTCTTTCACACACTTTAAGCAGCACACACACACAGACAGACAACCTGGCCCTGTACAGGGAACTATAGGGACCTGCGCTGAACCCATTTCACAGATAACCTTTCCAGCTGCCACATCAGAATGATTTTCAATCAGGCCATACACCGGACGAAAGTCCCAGGACCCCAGAGCCAGCTTCCCCTCGACGTGCTGCTGTTTGCTCAGCAAACACCTGTATCGGTTCTCATTTTAAAAAAGCTAGAGGTAAAATGAGCAAAGGAATATTCCTCCGTGCACATGGGATAAGTTATTTGCACAGTTTAGCTCCTTGATGGCGGTTGAACAAACAGACACGTGTGTTGCCTCGTCTTGTGCGCTGGTGCTGCGTCTTAGCGTTGGTAATCTACTCCACCTCATTCATCTGCATAAAGGAAATCTCTGTTTGAATACTGAAGCTCTGCCCTGTTTATTTCCAGCCCCTGACAGCAGTGTGTTAAGCGTGAGGTGTGTGTCCTCGTCTGACAGGGAGCATGTGTGTGTGTGTGTGTGTGTGTGAGAGAGAGGCAATTCAGCTCATCAGCCATCCATCACACTATTGACCAGCAAAGAAAGACATTCTGACCCTCACACACACAGGCTCGTTTTTAAAGAAATGCTTCAAATAAAAATGAACATTTTGTCATGATTTAGTCTCTCTTATATTGTTCCATTTCTTTGATGTGTTTAGAATGAGCAGAATGCTCTTTTCCCCACAATGGAAGTAAAGGATGAAAGGCAGTGTCAAGCTCAAAAGCTCAAAAGGATCATAAATATAAATATAAAACCTTAAAGTTAGATTACTTACCAGCAGTGTTGGGGGTAACACATCACAAGTAACATAATCAGATTACTTTATTCAAGTGACTAGTAAAGTAACGCATTTTTAATTTACAAGAAAATATTTTTCAAATAAGTAACACAGTTACTTTTTATTTCCTTTATGTATTTAATCCCATTTTATTAACCAGTGTCTTTGCTGCTGACCTTGATCCAATTCAACCGTACTAATAAGCAAAACTTACTTTAGATTAACTAACATTTGTGCTCTTTTTTCTCATTGCTGAAGAGTGTTGAACTTCCTTCTCCTACAGTTCAACTGTACAGTCAATTTACTTACTTTTTCCTTCAGCCTTAGGCTTATTTATTCCACTTTTTGGTGTGAAAGGGCTTTTTCATTTGCTAAAAATCAAACGTTTTTCTAAAAACAAACAAGCAAGCCCTGCCCAAATTTTAAAAGTAACGCAAAGTAATTGAAAACTAATGCATTGCAACAATGCAAAGTAACAATTACTTTTTTTTGGGAGCAATGCAATATTGTAATGCATTACTGTTAAAAGTAACTTTCACCAACACTTAATGCCAGATCGGAGCTCTGTGAATGCCTCTTTGACCCTATTACACGAGGCTCTAGGGTTGTCTCAGACTAAAGATTTTTCTAGTCAAGTAATAGTTGTTCATTTAAGCTATTAGTCTACTAATCATATGTTTATATATATATATATATATATATATATATATATATGTGTGTGTGTGTGTGTGTGTGTGTGACCCTGGACCACAAAACCAATAGCAATAGCCAAAAATACATTGTATGGGTCAAAATTATTGATTTTTCTTTTATGCCAGAAATCATTAGGATATTAAGTAAAGATCATGTTCCATGATATTTTATACATTTCCTACCGTAAATATATCAAAACTTAATTTTTAAAAAAATAATATGCATTGCTAAGAACTTAAAGGCAATTTTCTCAGGTTTTTTTTTTTGCATCCTCAGATCTCGGCCAAATATAGTCATATCAGACCAAACTAGACATCAATGGAAAGCTTATTTATTCAGCTTTCGAAAAAAAAAAAATGACTTTTTTGTGGTCCAGGGTCACATACATATGTGATTACTTACATATATTTCTATGAATATATTTATTTTCTCTGTGAAAGAAGTAGGGAGTCTTTTTCTCCAGTGTCAAAGATGAATTTCTGCTTTGTGAAAATTTGAATGGACAATAAAGAGCTTTTATAGCAGAAATTGAAGCAGTCATTTTTTAAACCCTTTTTCAATGCTAAGCTGTAAAGCTGTTTGGTTTAAAGCAATCTATTGTAAAAAGTAACTAAATAAACGTGATATGAGTCCTAAATTTGGAGTCTCCCAAAACACATGATAATAGTGGAAAATTGGTGCAGATTCATCCAGAATCAAGCCAATCAAAGTCAAAATGCCAGTTTAAACTGACCTAAACATCACTAGGAGCTCTGTAAGAAAATTGACTCATGCTCTCATCCTCAAAGATGGCTTTTTCTACTGCTCTGTGCTGTGTGTGTTTTAGGGGCTTTGTAGATGGCCTTTTAGCAATTGGGGATTGCCTGCAGAGTCAATGACCTTTGACCTCAAGGGTCACTCACACAAAGGCAGCTGAAATTGGTTTCTAATGCTGACCATGACAATCGCCACAAGCTCTGGAGCTCTAAGTAATGAGCTTACAGCAATTCTGCAGTGTGTTTTTCCGCAAAAATGTTTACGCATGTGTGAAGTGCATGCACATTAATGCATGTGTGTGCTTATATCAGGGCTGATGCATGACTTGAGGCAGAATGAGAGAGCGAGAAGGAATCTTAAGACCTCAGAGAAACTACACAAGGTCAAGGGCGTTGAATGCACTTGCTGGGAGTTTTGAGGGAATAGTGCAATTGGCATTCATTTACTGCACACACCCACACACACACACAAACACACACAGGGGTAATTAGCAGAGCCAGTCACACAGCCATGAGACATCCCTTCTTTTAGAGCTTTGGCGGCCTTTTCAGTGGTCAAAAGAAGAAATGGCCTCCTCCTCCTTCAAACAAAGGGGAACATCATTAAATCTCCTGCCGCCCACAGCCTGAGCCTGATCAATAATCCTGCAAACGGAAGGACGGCAGAGGAGAAAGGCCAGGTTAGAGGTGCAGTGCTGGGTTACATCAAGACCATGAGGTAAAATTAGAGCCAGCATCTCTGCGTATCACCAAAACACTTCTGTGTTTTTAGAGGAAATGAATTTCCTGGGACAAAAGACATGTCATGCTTTTAAAAAGACAATATGTGAAGAGTTCAGATGCAAAAGCCCCTAATCCGTCTGACATCTTTCTTTAAAAAATGCATTTTTATAAGGCTCCGATGTATAGGTTTCTATGTAAGTACTGGTTCTTCTAATTGGGCTGAGGGTGGGATTTTAGCAAGTTTGAAGTAAAAGTATAATATGTGTCCAGTGCATTCACTCAGTATCATTATCTCATTTTTGAGGATTGGATTTTAGCTGGTTTTGCATGTCAATTCTTCATATTAAAAAAACAAATAATATATAAGAGCTTTTATGTTTAAAGCGCCAATTGACTGGAATAATTTACCTTCTGATATTCAAACTATTATGTCATTTAAGATGTTTAAACAGATTTTGTTTTCATATTTTGCACTGGTTTGAACATGTTTTTTTATTGAACTTTGTGTTAAAAAATGGGGGGGGAATGTAATTGGAATTACTAATCAGTGTATTTTGTATTAGGTTTTATTGTATATTTGTTACTAGCTATTAATGTCTAGCAAATAATTTTGTGGTGCTTTTTTTTTTTCTTTTTTTTAAGTGTGCTTTAAGTTTTTTTTTATGGATGCATTGTTATTATTTTGGATTGTGATACATTGTTTTTTGGGGACCCCCTCGAAAACGAGTTGATACATCTCAAGGGGCTACCCCTAATGATAATAAACTAATACGAATAAAAATCAGGATACTGATATCTTAAACTTTTGAAATTAGTATCAAGTTTGTTTTGCGTGGTTTTTGAAGCATCAGCTTTGATTGAATCCGCTTACATTATATAACTCTTTTCTAATTACGTTCCACAGAAGAAACAGACACCTGTTGTGTTCCTGTTCACAACTAAAACTATATTTAATTTAGGATGAGTTACACTACAGTTTACTACTGAAGAAAATAATGTTCGAATTCCTAAGGCTGCAAGCAGCTCTAACAAAGCTTCAAAAGGAAGACGAATGCTGCCTCCCTCTGAAATACTCTTAGTGTTGTCACATTAGCATCTATGATCAGCTTATTGAAGATAAATTGTATATAATTGTGCATAAACAGCATCTCGTAATCTCATTCATTTATGGATTCCGCAACTGCTCAGCGGGCCGTCCTCGGCTAATTCGCAGCTGAAATGTTTTGACGAGAGATCAATGGCGTATGATTGCGTATGACCCGCGGAGGAAAGGAGGGACGGAGTTTTAGATTAGCGCACGATTGATGTTAGCTTTAGCCTGTCTCCTCCGCAGACTAACCATTATCTTACATGTAACCCGCTGCAATTGAGTTTGCTGCAACTTAATCATGCCCCCCTTGGTCATGACCATGGGTTAATCTAATGGAGGGACAGCACTTCAGGGCCACTGCGGGCTTTTGGGGGGTTCAAGGGGCCTTCGAAAACACTGAGTTCTGGCAGTTTGAATTTCCTTTCAAAGAAAGTCAGGAAGGGGGGTGGACATTGCTGATATATGAGAGATGAGTCGAGGAATTGCCCGTTACTGTGTTATTTTAAACCAGCTCTGGGTGTCAGATCAAGAAGTCTCTTATGCTCAACAAGGCTGCATTTATTTGATCAAAAATACAGAAAAAAACAGTAATGTTTTTACAATATAAAATAATGTTTTTTATTTTAATATACTTTACAATATAATTTATTCATGTGATGCAAAGCTGAATTTTCATCAGCTGTTACTCCAGTGTGTCACGTGATCCTTCAGAAATCATTCTAATATGCTGATTTATTATTAGAGTTATCAATGTTGGAAATATTTTTTTGCAACCTGTGATTCTTTTTTAAGGATTCTTTGATGAATAACAACTTAAAAATAACAGCATTTGTTCAAAATATAAATCTTTTCCAACAATGTAAATCTATGCGATCACTTTTTATTAATTTAACACATCCTTGTTGAATAAAAGTATTAATTTCTTTCGAAAAAAGAAAGAATAAAAAATGACTGAGCCCAAACTTTTGAACAGTAGTGTATATTGTTAGAATACCTTTTTATTTTAAATAAATGCTGTTCTTTTTTAACCTTTTATTGATCAAAAGTTCTGAAAAAAGTATCACAGTTTCCAAAAAAATACTGATAATAAATCAGCATATTAGAATGATTTTTGAAGGATCATGTGACACTGAAGACTGGAGTAATGATTCTGGAAATTCAACTTTAATTACAGATATAAATTACATTTTAATGTATATTAATATATAAAAACATTGATTTACATTGCAATAATATAAAACAGCCTTGATAAGCATTATAAACTTCTTTAAAAAACATTAAATGAGGGGTGTGTCCAAACTTTTGACTGGTATAGTGTATATTACTTCATATGATAATGTATCTCATATATGGAAATCTATGTACATCCATTACATTTGTGTTTAATGCTTTATCAGTTGTTTACACAGGCAGCTTCACTGATTATAATGGGAGTGATCTGTTTTAGGTGGTTTTATTTTATTTAGGCAGTAATTTGTACCAAGGTTGAGCAAGAAAAAAAAATACAGATGCATTATGGACAGAACTGAAATGGCAACTAGTGAGTAATCACTTGTGCTCCCCAAACTGGGCTTATGTTTTTACATTGAAAATGATTGAAAATAAACAATATGGTAAAAAAACAAAAATATTATGTAAACTGTGTTCAAAGCCTCACTCATTCCCTTATTTGCTGTCGATGAGCATTTTAACGTGAGCATAAACAAACAGCTTCTGTTCCAATAAACAATGTAAACAAGATCGATGAATAGAACATGATGCTTTCGCTGCTCTACCGAATCAACGCTTCCACACGGAAACGATCTCTCTGCTGACCTTTAAAGCTCTACATTTCATAATTTATGGGCCAGGGACAGTATGAGCAGACTCAGAGGGAAATATATCTGCACCTTCCATTGTGTTAATGCAGTCGTGTGGCTGAGCGGCTGACGGTGGCTAATTCCATTAGAGAGATGAACCAGGGACTGACAGCTTGGAGCCATAATGAATTGCAGGGACGGAGTGTCAGGCCTCCAAAGCCCTGCTTGATAGTTTTCTGCTAAACTTTGATTCCGCTTTGCCTCATTAAAAGTCTTCACGGTTTTATTGGAGCTGCATCTGTTAAACTCTCTTTGAGTAATTGGGCCAAGACGTTTCCAAGCCGGACGCGTTTTCTCTTTTAATGGATGAGAATCATAAGCAGCCTGCCCATAGTGTTGTTAGCTCTTCTAATGCATCATATAACACTGGATTTTGCAAACCAGCCAGAGTATCTGATAAATAAACAGTAATAATACTACTCCTGAAACAATGAAGATATATTCTGTTCTGATTATTCACAACACATCAATATAGATAATCAATCTGAAAGAATATCCATATAATTATCAGTGTTGGGAAACAGTAGGAAAAGAAAGTTCAACACTCTTCAGCAATGAGCAAAAAAGCACAAATGTTAATCTAAAGTTTTGCTTATTATTACACTGCAAAAAATGCTTTTCTTACTCAGGGGTTTTGTCTTGTTTCTAGCCAAAATATCAAAAAATTCTTAAATCAAGAAGGATTTTCTAGAAAAGTCAAAATTATTGTCTTGTTTTTTTCTGAAAACAAGTAAAAATTAAGTGTGTTTTTGCTTGAAACAAGCAAAATAATCTCGCTTTCTGTTTTTTTTTGTTTGTTTGTTTGTTTGTTTTGCTTACCCCATTGGCAGATTACTTTGCTTGTTCTAAGCAAACATTTTGTCTTTTTTTTTTTCTGAAAACAAGAAAATAATTATGTACTTGTCTAGAAAATCCTTCTTGATTTAAGATTTTATATATATATATATATATATATTCACAAATAAGGGTCAATTTTTCAAAATTAAGATTTATACATCATATAAAAGCTGAATAAATAAGCTTTATATTGAGGTATATTTTGTTATGATATGACAATATTTGAAAATCTTGAAAAAAAAAAGAAAAAGAAAATTAAGAAAAACGCCTTTAAAAGTGTGCAAATTAAGTTCTTAGCAATGCATATTACTTTCCAGCAATTATGTTTTTATGTATTTACAGTAGGCAATTTACAAAATATCTTCATGGAACATGATCTTTACTTAATATCCTAACGATTTTTGGCATAAAAGAAAAATCAATAATTTTGACCCATACAATGTATTTTTGGCTATTGCTATAAATATACCCCAGCGACTTATGACTGATTGTGTGGTCCAGGTTCACATATTTGTATATATACTAATTAATTCATTAATGTGTAATGTGTTATATATTTTAAACAAATTATGAGCTCTAAAAAAATTCAGAATTTTTACAGCTGTTTTGCTTTAGACCATCTACAAATGTTAAATATTAAAATAAAATGTTAAGGTTATCACTGCATCTTTCTGAAATTGATATATGGTTTGTTTATAGTTATTTTCAAACCTTCAGTGTACTGTCATTATAAAAGCAGTTCATTATTGTTTAATTAACAAAAACATACAAAAAAAAAAAACTTATAATGTGATGGTTGATGTTATGGTTGATTGCAACTTCACTAAAAGATTTACCTTGTATACTTTGATTAGTTAACCCATGACCCATTTATAATAACAAAATCATGAAAGTACATTTTTTAACCTCAATTTTCAGATTAAATGGCTGGTGTCAGTTTCTTCAAAATGCTGTGCATCTATAAAATACAGTAGACTTTTTACACCAGAGCTACCAGTAACTTTTAATGGTATAGTTTTGTTTGTTTTTTAGCAATGTCAGACTGTGCTTTTTGTTTCAGTTTGTTCATAAGCATTAACATTGATTCAGAGTCATTTAGAAATCATTATGGTTATGATATCAGAACCAAGAGTACATTTACATATCAATGTCTTATAGTAGTCAGCAACTTAGAGTGAAGTAATGGGGTCTAAAGACCAAGAAAAGGTGTTAGACATCAGCGGCTATTACTGTATGTATAAAAGTGCCTACTGAAGCACCTACTCCCTACTGACCCATTTATTATAAATGGGTCATGGGTTAACTAATCAAAGTATACAAGGTAAATCTTTTAGTGAAGTTGCAATCAACCATCACATCAAATATTAGAACTTTTTTTGTTAGAATTAAATAATAATGAACTGCTTTTATAATGACAGTACACTGAAGGTTTGAAAATAACTATAAATAAACCATATCAATCGCTGCATTTTTTTTTTTTTTTTAATATTTAACATTTGTAGATGGTCTGAAGCAAAACAGTTTTTTTTTATTTTTTTAGAACTCATAATTTGTTTAAAATATATAACACATTACACATTAATGAATTAATTAGTATATATACAAATATGTGACCCATGACCACGAAACCAGTCATAAGTTGCTGGGGTATATTTATAGCAATAGTCAAAAATACATTGTATGGGTCAAAATTATTGATTTTTCTTTTATGACAAAAATCGTTAGGATATTAAGTAAAGATCATGTTCCTTCAATTTTGTAAATTGCCTACTGTAAATATATAAAAACTTAATTTCTGGAAAGTAATATGCATTGCTAAGAACTTCATTTGGACACTTTTAAAGGCGATTTTCTCAATTTTCTTTTTTTTTTGGCACCCTCAGATTCAAGATTTTCAAATATTGTCATATCATAACAAAATATACCTCAATAGAAAGCTTATTTATTCAGCTTTTAGATGATGTATACATCTTAATTTTGAAAAACTGACCATTATTTGTGAATATATAAAAAAAAAAAAAAAATCTTAAATCAAGAAGGATTTTCTAGACAAGTTCATAATTATTTTCTTGTTTTCAGAAATCAATCAATTCAACATATGAATTCATTCATCAAGTTTGATGGGTTTTTTTGAGTCGAAAGGTCAAGTGAAGCTTAGGTGGCCACTCTGCAGCACAGCTTCTATTTTTGCCAGCTTGTCTGAGCAGCTGAGAAACTTTTGAAAAGACAGTTCGAGGGATATCAGTTCTGTATGTATCTGAGCCGGAGAGCTGCACCCCTGCGTAGGCCGTTTTGTTTAGACTTCTAAAAGCGGTGTGAAACTGAGGCTACGGGGCCCATTTAGCCTGTACAGAAGCACAATACCTGACCTTTATCCGAGCACAGTTTCGGGGCAGCAGTATAGAGAACCCTGCGGTTCTGTCAGTCCGATGGAACCTCAGCGGGGCGGGAACCTGAAGCAGCAGGGGAACCGTTGAAAGGGCACAGATCATCAATACAACAGAGGGTGTGGCTTAGGAGATCATCCCTTAACCGGAGGTACTTGCCAAAAATATCAGCACAAAGACTGCGACTGACACCTGACAGAACCAAAACTGTCGGTGCTGGACAGTTACGTACTTATGTTTCGGTTCTGAGAGAAGAAACAGGGTGAAAGGCACATAGCGAAAGTGAAAGAATGACAGATCACCGGAAAGCCCCAATTGTGCCGCTGGGTTTGATCTTTCGGCGAGTACATTGATTCAGCAGACACGACTCTTTTGAAACCACAGTGCTATTGACCTAGTGTGGCACTGATGGTACCGCACCCTGCTCCCCTCCCCACCGGGCCATCGCTGGACCATCGCTGAGCCGCTGCATGAGCCCTTTCATGCCACTCAGCAGTGGTCTGACCTTTAGCTGGACCTGAGGACCCCGCTCCTGCTATTCCTAGACACTCCTGGCAGACTCTTCTATTGTACTCTCAGCATTCACACTTCACACAAACAGGAAAAACACTGAAGTCTAACTGAGCCAGACCAGCCGATTCTGGGACGTTGTGAGCTCCTTTAGGTACCAGTGGCGAGCGGTGACTTTTTTTACGGTGTATGTTGAGTGCTAAGTCCCCCCTCCCAACCCCCAACCGGATTTTAGGAAAACTCAACGAGGAAAACACTGTGGCAGGTGTCGATTTAAAATTATGCACATTTAAACCCAGTCTCATAAAAATACGTACCTCTGGGTACTTTTTAGCAGCGCCCTTTTTTTACGTACCTTACTGCACGTTTCACAGCAGTTTTAACAATAAATGTCCACTAAGTGACGCTAAAACACAGATTAGACAGATTACGTTGATATAGGTACATATTGCTGTGTTTGTATTACGTTGCTTTAGGTACGTATTGCGGCGGTTCAAAGTTCAAATATCCGGGGACTGTTGCTAAAATTAATGCTCTGTCATGTTGGGAATATGCCCTACACCAAACCCAACCCTAAACCTACAAATGCAAAACACATTATAAAAACACATTTGTTGAGGCCATTTGAAACTTTCTTTGTGAATAGATTTGAACTCTTTTGTCGAAACGTAGTTACACGGGATTCGAACCGAAGCTCTTCAACTCTCAAGTACATCTCCGTACTGCGTGAGCTACCAAAGAAACCTATTGTTCATGAAAATCCATAGATATGAAGCTAGATATATCATGTTAACATTCAAAAATATTAGTTTTCAGCATTAGGTTTCATATTAATATTATTTTTAAGTCATAATATAATATTCTTGAAGTAATTGTGTGAAAATTACGCTTTATCAAACTTTGTAAATCATACTTTGTGTGAAAAGGAATAAAAGGTGTCAGAGTTTTACTGCCTCTAGTGTTCATTTTTTTGGAAACTGCAGTGATATGTACTTATTGGTACGAATTTCGCGTCCCGCAAAAAAGTGCCCCCAGGTACGTTTTTGTCATGAGACCAGGTAGCACATTTCCTACCTTATTTGTAAATGAAATTAATCTCCAAACTTTCTTCTATCGTTTCAGGTTTATCCATAGTTATTTTCATGCTAGAAAACATATAGCAGCTTTTCCAAATAAAAACTGCCAAACAACGTTTACACGTATTACGTTATGATACGTACTATTCAGAGGGTTTTATATCTCTGCTTCGACTGAATTATTTTATATTATTATTATTACTAATTTACAGTGAATATAACTCCCACCCAGGTGATACTACGACCATGCAAAATGCAAATAATAATATATAGAATATTTAGAATATAACGTTGCAAACAACAATAACATAATAATAAAAAAAAAAACGTATTTCCTCTTATTTTCAGCGAATGATGCATTTTTTATAGTAACTTGTTTACCATGTTCTTCATTCTTTCAAACAGACATGTTTATTTCTATAAATTAATTTAGATTAATCGGACAATAGACACTAAATGTTGCTGCTATCACTTTAAAACTGAATGCATGCATGCAATGGATGCAATGTACTGATACACTTTCTCTCTATTGTTTACATTAATTTAATACGTAATCGGATATGTTTACATGAATACTCATCAAAATGGACAATTTGAGATCATTTTGTGTGTGTTTCTCAGTTCATATGTCTGCACTTCTCCCACATATTGACATTTTTGAAAGTTTTATTAGACCTGCAGCAAGTGTATTTTAGCTTGTGTCTCGCCGGTTTGTATGCATCTAACCTAGATTTTTCTGAATGAATCTCTTTCCAAATCGTCCCTCCCTAACATTTTCATCTCGTTTTTATTCATTGACAAAAATGCCAGTAGATTTTTGTCATAGTTTTTGTCATTCAAAAAGAATTTCAGTTTGTTATTGTATCGTTTTTGAAAAAAATGTTGTTGATGTAGTTTATGACGAAAAATATTAGTCAACGAAATGAACACTGAACATGTTAGAACAGAGAGATTTATGCAGTATAAACATTTATTTTGAGCAAATAAATGGTATTCCCATGACTAATTCAGGGTATTCCCATAGTTATATAATATAAGACAATTAGACCTCTTTCAGACTAACTTCATGGTTAGAAGTAGTAAATCAGAGCAAAACTGAAATTGTCAATGCAATATTTCAGCTTTGCCGCACCCAACAAAATTTATACATTCAAATTAGTCTTCCTCACTTCACTGAACACACCATTAAGGTAATCAATATTCCAGCATATTGTACCATAGTCTGAAAGGCGGTACCAGCTGCGTGTTGGACTAGCTGCTCATTATCCCCAGAGCATCCCACCGGATGTCTCCCGCCAGGACGGTCTTGGACGCAAAGCATGTATCGATGAGTTGGTTCTGGTCTTCCACTGGATTGGCATCACCTTCATTGATTGCTCAGAGCCATGGAGAATCCGTGTGACCCAGCAGCAGGGAAGAGACCTCCTCCAGCGATCTTCATGGGTTTGAGCCCAGAGACTATTAATTACTGGCCCTAAAACACTCCAGATTGCATCACCAGGAAGTTAGAGAAAAGATGATGAGAGACAGTAAAAGCGAGAGCGACAATGTGTGGTTGAGCGATTTGTTGGAGGGGTGAATAGTACAGCTGGTGTGCATTAATATTAACATCCAGTGTTACTCACTCAGGGCATGTACTATTTGAGTTAACGCTACGTCAGAGAACATTGTAACTACACTGATTGCAATGGGGCAGGTGCAGAGACGTAAAGTAAAAATGTGGGGACATCTGTGAAATTGATCCTCCATGGTAATGTGCATTAAAGTGGAGAACTCTTCCAGCACACCTTTACAAAGATATCTCTTGACCAATGAGCATGCATGTTCTAAGGATTGCCGTAAACGACTAGATAATGTACTTGTCAATAAAACCCTTTTAATTGAAAGGTCTAACATCCTCTCTCTACTGGTTATAATTATCTACAGTACTAAACGCATATACAATTATGGTCAGTGTCCATGTTTTGTTCTCTGAACATACTGGCTTGATACACATCTTAAACCGAAAGCTTATTTTCGTCTGTAGAGATAGGTCAAATGAACAAGTAATCTCATATGTTCACTGTTTTTGGTGGAGTTGTTTTGTTTTTACAGATTTATACAGATCGTTTACAGTTTTTACAGATCGTTTATAACATTTTAAAGGTGTGAATTGCTAAAGTCATGTACTGCAGCATCAATTAAAATTTAATTCTGCATTTTTTCAAGGAATGGTCCTGGCCTGGTTTTGATTGTAAATGTTCAGTGGGTATCTATGGTGCTGCAGCTTTATGGACTACTGAAGTGACAGAGACATTAACGTTAATTAAACTATGTTTATGGCTAGGCTTTAACACACACATTCAAAGCGCTGAGTAAACAACAATTTGCAAGAACAAAGACCTTAAGAAATTACCATTAGTACATTTTACAATTAATTCCTTACTGAAAGAAAAAAAAATGCTTAAAGCAGCCTAAGTTGGTTTGCAAATCTTAGCTGGTATTAGCCTGGTATTCCATTCATAGTAAGATCTCTTAAATAATACACTAAACACTATCTAGAAAAAAGATTTTGTACGTTTGTCCACTGACAAAGAAAGTATCAGTCTATAATTTTAATGGTAGGTTTATTTGAACAATGAGAGCCAGAATAACAAGCATTTTTAAACTGTTATAAATTGACTTGCATTTTAATGACTGAAATAAGTATTTGGTCCCCTATCAATTAGCCAGATTTCTGGCTCCCGTGCTCGTAATCTCAGCTTGTTACCTGTACAAAAGACACCTGTCCACAGAAGCAATCATTCAATCAGATTCCAAACTCTTCATCATGGCCAAGACTAAAGAGCTGTCCAAGGATGTCAGGGACAAGATTGTAGACCTACACAAGACTGGAATGGGCTACAAGACCATCTTCAAGCAGCTTGGTGAGAAGGTGACAACAGTTGGTGTGATTATTCACAAATGGAAGAAACACAAAATAAATGTCAATCTCCATTGGTCTGGGGCTCCATGCAAGATTCTAAACTTTGTGGAGTTTCAATGATCATGAGAATGATGAGGAATCAGCCCAGAGCTACACAGGAGGATCTTCTCAATGATCTCAAGGCAGCTGGGAGTACAGTCACAAAGAAAATAATTGGTAACACACTACGCGCGCAAGGTCCCCCTGCTCAAGAAAGCATATAGCCCAGTGAACATCTGAATGATTCAGAGGAGAACTGGGTGAAAGTGTTGTGGTCAGATGAGACCAAAATCCAGCTCTTTGGCATTACCTCAACTCACTGTGTTT
The DNA here is from genome assembly GCA_033026305.1 of Cirrhinus molitorella. Classification (NCBI taxonomy): domain Eukaryota; kingdom Metazoa; phylum Chordata; class Actinopteri; order Cypriniformes; family Cyprinidae; genus Cirrhinus; species Cirrhinus molitorella. The sequence continues at coordinate 38,651,342 of CM065127.1, read as the reverse complement.
GGAGGAGGAGGACTGCTGCCTTTGACCCCAAGAACACCATCCCCACCGTCAAACATGGAGGTGGAGACATTATGCTTTGAGGGCGTTTGTGGATGGGTCGTGGATACAGTAGGTATTCCAGCATGACAATCACCCAAAACACATGGAGTGACTCAAGAAGAAGCACATTAAGGTCCTGAAGTGGCCTCAAAACCTTAATGACTTTAATGAAAAGAGAAATGGGACAAAATCCCTCCCGTGCAAACCTGGTGGACATCTACAAGAAACATCTGACCTCTGTGATTGACAACAAGGGTTTTGCCACCAATTACAAAGTCATGTTTTGCGAAGAGGTGAAATAATTATTTTACTCATTAAAATGCAAATCAATTTATAACTGTTTTTTAAATGTTTTTTTTCTGGATTTTGTTGTTGTTATTCTGTCTCTCACTGCTCATCAGATCAGATATGTACAATTGAAATCTCTACAATCTCATTGGCCTATAATCATGCTCCATATACTGTGACTGTAGAATAGCATAGAGCAGGAGTGTCTAATCCTGCTGCAGGAAGGCCAGTGTCTTGCATAGTTATCCCTAATTATCCCTAATTAAACACACCTGAACCAGCTAATTAAGGTGTTCAGACTTGCTGAAAAGATCTAAAATGTTTGGAGCTACAATCTGCAGAATGTTGGTCCCCCAGGAGCAGGATTGAACACCCTTGGTACCTCCCATAAGTAGCATCTCATGCAGCAAGTGTTCTTTAGCCTTTCCAGTCTTTGGTGACTCTGCATTGTTCCATATGGTGTTGAGTGACCTCAATTCCTGCACAAACGTTCTTCTCCAGGTGTTCAGTGTCAGCCTGTTGGCATCTAGCAATGGAATGGGGGGACCATCTCATTGCTGTCTTTGAGATTCAACAGTTCTGCATTTGGAGCAAGTGGCCAACCAGTTGGAGTCTTATTTGAGCTGGTTTTGGTTTTTGGATGTGCCACTGCTGATATGGAGTTTGCATTTGCCACTACTTTGCAGTATTTCTTGGTTGGTGATGTGATTACATATCAGATTTTCAGATTTGTGTGATTCTTGTTGAAGCCCTCCAGGTTTCACCAGTGTATATGGTCAATGGGATCCAGTGTTGTGCAAGTTACTTCCAAACTGTAATACATTACATATTACTTGTTACTGTTATTTAAAAGTAATCCCTTCGATTACAATATTACTGTCTTAGAATTGTAATACGTTACATTACTCCTGTATTACTTTTGAGTTACTTTCACCAAAATAACTACAGAAGTAAAACTTAACATCCTAAAATGACAAAATGTACCTCAGATCATTTTACATCCAGTAGAAAGCGATATGATGTACACTAATGACTTTGACCTATCCAAGCTACTAACAATATAGTTTATAATTGGCAAAGTGAAAGTTCAAGACAATGCAAGAAAGGATGACAGCCAAAATCACATGATCCAGTCTGTCTGTTGTATGGTAGAGGTAAAGTGATTATCTGGCAATATCTGTGAATACTGGGCATATTCATATTAGATGCAACAGGACTATGTAAACTCCAGTGCCATTTCATTCATTTTGAATTCAAATCGCTCACAACACAAAACTGTCATGCACAAAGTGAGCATGTTGAACAGCTTATGCTTTTCAAGGTATAAAGTGCAAACAGAAAACCAACCCCTCAGCCTCAGTCATTTTAGTCCATAGAAATTAACATAAAGGCTAAACATAACTGCTTAGAAAGAAAATAGATCAAACCTGTGCGTAATGTGCATACGTCTCTCGCGAATATACTGTCGCCTGCCATTTCTATCCATTTGCCGCTGTTCCACTGGCCAGTGCGCGCTATAGGGCTTACAGCGAACCAGTCGGGTCCAATAGCCGCGGACCTCGAGCTCAGAGCGTGAAATCATGCCGCGTTACAAAATACAACGCTCCACAAGCGAAAAGGAGATGAATGACACCACACGTGTCTATTCACGAACAGGAAATAGAACTTGTGGGATTTTTGATTTGTTAATGTCTCGCAGGCGAAAAGCTTGTTGTAACGCAAGCGTTACTGAACATGTAACGAGTAAAATATTACTGAAAATTGATTAGTAATGCCTTACACTACATCGTTACAGCAAAAAGTAATACATTACTGTAATACATTACTTTTGTAACGCATTACTCCCAACACTGATGGGATCACGATGGAAGTGAAAAGTCATAGTTTGGTAGCTGCTACCTTCTAGATTTGTAATTGAATATTAAATAAAACTGCATATTAATCAAATACATCTTAGACATCTGACTGACTACTACTGTTCTGCGCTGCAGAGTGTTTTACCATGTCTTTCAATGTGGATATGAGCTACTTAACATCACATAGGCCCTGTTTCTCGCTTGGTTGTGTCCGTACAGCTTTCAAAGAACACTTGACCACGAATGAGGGTGGATTGACGAGTTTGACACATGTGCAGTACAATTGCTTTTTTATACATATGCTTTATACTCTACCCTGTGCAAAAATGGGGTTGCATGTGAATGGTGTGCCTATAACACATCGCATGCTCAATGAATCCACCTGGGACATTAATGCTTAATTTTTGATGTGGGCCATAATGTGTACTTGACCACATATTCAAATGATTGTTTGCTCAGTCACATTTCCAACACCAGCCACTGCAATTCCATAATTATTATTGATTTGCTCACTTGCTGTCAATCTCAGGCCGTGCGCAGAGAGGAAGAAGGAGAGGTGATGGACAGAAAGAGGATTGGACAGTAACCATGCAGCATGGAAACCTCATCTCCAAAATGAGCTGGGATGAGATAGTGCTGCTGGATAAGGGTAATTGATGATTGTCTTAGCGAGGGGATGTGAGGGGAGGAAGAAAAAAAGAGCAATGGGGGATGCTGGGAGGAGGGAGGGGGGTTGTGTTATGGTCTGAGAAAATGAGAGTGAAAAATTCCTTTGTGGTCGTTCCTCCTCTGGGCACTGCTGTGTACTTTATGTTGGAGATCATCTCCAAAATCCTGAAAAACAAATATGCAGGACCTTTGGATTGAAATGTCAGCGCGCCACAGGCATTGATTTCCTCCTGAAGTGTCCGAGGCTGCTGGATATTCACCATGCTGATGCGAGACACCTTTTCCAGACAGCTGCAGACGAAAACACGAGGACACACACCTGAACTCAGCACATCAACTGTTCGCATTTTTGTTCCATTAGAATTTTCCCTGAAGTCTAATAATAATGGCTTTCGTTCATGGCACTCAGGGGTCAGATATTTGCTTACATTCACTGTCGTCCGTGTTCTTGTTTGCATATCTGTTTTGTGATACGTGTGTTCGTTCTCAAAGCGAACACTGAGCACTACAGGGATAAAGGTGTGTGTGATTCTCATGCGGGTTTGAGACCTGTTGTTAGCGCTTCTCTATGCTGACAGAGTGATTGCAGTTCCCAGGTTCCATTCAGAACTAATGGAGCACCATTCTCTCTGCTCACAAACCCAATTAAATCTGGAGATCTCTCACTGATAAACCCAATTCAACCTGGCCACTGGATCCTTCATCTCTAAATATATATTACAGCTCAGAGTGCGAAGAGAGACGGAAACTCTCTGAGCATGGGCAGTGGAGAGGATTGTTTTCACTGTCTGTTGATATAAGTGTGTATCGATGTTTTCAGCATTTGACTGAGACGACGTGCTTGGCTGAGTGTCACTGATAGTTAAGAGTGTTTTTGGAATTGGACGCCTAATGAGTGTATCTTGGAAGTGCATCTGCGGTTTTCACTTCAGCTGATTTTTCTGAAGGGGTCATATGATGACAAATCAAAATGTATCATATTAAAACAACTAACAATAAAAGTATAACTAGCGTGTTAGACTGCCAAATTTGTGCCTTTCCTGACTCTGTGTGTAGCACCTGCACTCTGTCTATTCCTCTGAATGATCCTCTGATGTTTCAAAATGTAATGAAGGCTTTGCAAAGAAGCTATTATTGAAGAACGAAGCAGTGCAAACTAGATTGGAGTTTATCATTTTAGAAGAAGAGGGTGTTAAAGTTTTAAAGACACAGCACTAAAATTGCATCCCTTTTAAACTTTCAGTATACTTTTTATGTACTTGTCAGAAATGTGATTTATATACTTCTCAGAAATATACTTAAAATAACATTTGACATATACTTAGGAAAAAGTCTAAGGTCCCTATTTAAACAATCTAAGTGCATGGTCTAAAACGCACGGCATAGGTGCACGAATCCACTTTTGCTAGTTTAAGGATGGGAAAAATGGTCGGCGCACACGGTGCATGGTCTAAAAGGGCTGTCCCTATGTTCTTAATGAGTCATAGACTTTGATTAAACCAATCAAAGTCTTATCTCTCATTCCCTTTAAAAGCCAGCTGCACTCACGCCATGGTAGATTTGCTATTTAGGGGCGCTATTGCACATCTTCTGTACAGAATTTCTGAAACACAAGTGAAGAAGAAACCAAAACAACAGATGCATCCACATGTAATCTAAAACAATCATCAAACATAAAACAGCATCAAAACCATAGATATGTAAAACTGTGTTGCATTATGGAATAAAAGCTTTAGGGTGTTGATCAACTCCATCTACAATTTGATTATCATGAATAGTCTTTTTTTAGCTTTTTGTTCAAAATGTTGTTTATTCAAGAAACTTACCCAAATGTAAGTGTTTGAATGCATGAAGCTAGAATAAAATGTTTTTGTATACAAGCAGATACCCTGTTCTTTCTTTTGATGTTTTGTATGTTCAGATATTCATATAACAAAATATATACTAATAAATACCTAAACAGGACAGAATAGTATACTTAAAGTATGATGTAAAGTTCACTTAAAGAAAACTAATAGTTTACTGAGACTATACTTCAAAGTGTACTAAAAATGCATACAGAAGTATTTAATTAGTAAACTATCAGTATAGCTGTAAGTTCACTTTTACACTGTAAAAAAAATCCATAAAAATTACGGTAGAAAACCGGCAGCTGTGGTTGCTGGAATTTTACCGTAAAAAATACAGTAGCAGCGTTTTACAATTTACGGTTTTAAGTTAAATTTACAAGTAATTCCATTAACTGGTATAATTGTAAAATACCTTTTAAACCAGGTGGTGATGAGAAAGTCACATGACAAACCAAAGCCCATCACAAGCAGCTTTTAAATATTATCATATATAGAAGATGCACAGTGTCATTCACACAAACACTAAACACCAACATGGTAAAAAACATGTAACTGAAATGCAATAAACATTAATTTAACAATATTAGATGTAACATACAACCCTAATGTACAAAACTGATAAGAAAACTCCGAGAAGAAAGAGTTATTTCCAAAAAAAAAAAAAAAAAATAACATCCAATTTTTAAAAATGCAGAGAATTCTGGGAATGTCAATTTACGGTTATTCACTAAATTTTACAGTCTTTTACCATTAACCATTTAACAGTTTTTTAGCATTAGCATATATATATATATATATATATATATATATATATATTTTGCATTTTTACAGTTTTTTACTGTTAAATTCACTGTAATTTTTTACAGTGCAGTATACTTGCAGTACAAACTGAAAACATAGTAAACTGGTTGTGTACTCAAAGTTTACTACTGTTATACATAAAGTATACTTAAAAGTATACTTTTATATACTAGAAAGTGGGCCAATTTAGTTCCAAGGAGTATTACACTTAAAAGTACACTGATATGTGTATACTTACTACATAAAGTAGACTTAAAATATATTTGAACTTTACTTAAGTAACTTTAACTTTACTTAAGTTCTCCATTGACTACTACTATGTTTTGTTTTGCCATTCGCTAATTAGTATTATCTATGTTATCACCAGCATGTTATTTTCCTGTAGCTCCAGGGTCAGTCACATGGCATTTATTATTCAGGTCATTGGCACGTGAAAACTTCTCCAACTGAGCGCTCTTATACGGATGAAGCATACAGTGGCCACTGAGATGACTAGAGATATTAACATATAGTTTTTCAATCTTTGAGCATCTTTGAGTAACTAGTTAATTGAAATCTTCCTCAATATCTCTTTAAAGTGGGCTCTGTATAGTGCTTTCATTCCAGCTTTAAGCTCTCTAATAATGAAAAGCTTTCTAATGTGAAACTGGCTGTGTCCATCACCAGCCATGAGCGGCCTCGACAGAGACATACTTTAATTAAAGAGAGTCAAGACTCATGATGAACGACAGCGCGTGCTCGGCAAAAACACTAGGGCTTTATTAAATAATGCGCTTTGGAGATACCAATGACTCATTTTTTATTTGAGAACTATAAAATTTATTTCTGCAGAGGATACTTGGCACTGGCTTTTGTAGGGGGAAGTAAAAAGGTGTCCCAATAAATGACAGAAATGATTTCTGGTCCTCTCTTGCTCTCCCACGCTCATGCACTCATGCTTTTTGTATGAGCAGTATCTTTCATTCGCAGAAATAAATATTCGCTCGCTACACGGCGCGGAGCAGAATGATGGAAAGCTTCTCATTAGGAGCAGCCGAGACTTGATTCTGCGTTCTGCATATCCCAGGACGTCTCCCCAAAGCTCTGGAATGGGCTGGATTCCTCCAGAAGCGCCGCATCAATTCTCCCTGACACTTATTAATAACCTGAGTCTTCGACATCAGATAGCCGAGCAGCCCTTGACGGTGTCCAATAGTGAAATGGATGTGGCTTGCCAAGGGTGGAGGGGAGATAGCAAATGATTTCTGATTGGCTGTGCCTGTCAGAGCAGAGAGGAAAGAGAAGATCTTGGCGTTGACTTCTCTCCTCTTACGCACATTATTTACGAGTGGCTGCGGGCGAACGGCCTCATCTCACACACCTCGGGGTATCTGGGCCACAGTACGCTTCACACGCTCTCAGAGCACTCAAAAGGCCTTTGCTGATACGGGAAAAGCGCACGCCTCGGTCTGGCTTTGGCATTTCAGAGCATTTTGTCATCTTACGTTTCTGTGTAGATGATGCCGGTATTAAAAAAAGATGACAAAACAGATAAACCCCACATGTGCTTAGGGGAAATCACTGAATGCCTGAGAAAAATTCCCAAACCTTGAAAGCTTCTTTTGCTGTCCGTGTTGGCAGTCTTTCTCTGTAGCCTACAGGCATGCTGCCATATATACGGAGGTTAAAGGAAAACTGAGCCAGGCTAGATAAATCCGCTCACAAGTGAAAAGTTACTATCTATATTTCTGATGGTTTTTTAGGTCATTACTTTGTAATTTGGACCCCCCTGAGTCTACATCAGAGTTGCTCAATTAGTTTTCACCGAGGGCCAAATTCTGCCAACAATACCAAGCTGAGGGCCACCGACCATGTTATGACCAAAATGTTTGCGCTTGTTGCTGTTGTTGCTGTTGTTGCTGCTGTTTTTGTTTTTATTGTTGTTTTTTTGTTAAAAGAGTCAGAAGATAAATATTCTTATATAATAAGTTTTTTTTTTCCACAGAAGTCTGTTTTATTCAAACAATTATGAACATTTTTGTATTCAGATACAGAAAACTAAATAACTTTCCCGGTTGAATATTAAAAACAAAGGAACAAACCAAAAATCTGGATTTCAGTGTCAACTGTTCCTGCTCACACTGGGTCTGCACTTTCCTTAATTGCAAATTGAATTATTAGATCGGTCAGCATTAATATTTTTAGATTTTTGTGTGATCAAACTGTGGGTCACCATAAACTATGGGTGATGTGACACGATAAAAGTGCTTGAAAACATGTTTGATTTATTTTATTTTTAGATCTGATGTAATTTGTTGTTGCTTTCAGTATGGCTATAAATGTCACGCAATATGATATTCAAACTCACATTAGACTATTTTAACAATGAATAAAGCATGTAATCAATATCTGGGATTATCACTGCCATAGTTTGTATGTTGTTCCAGCCACGACGTCGCAGAAATTGAAACCATTTTGAAAAATACAATCCCTTTCGCTTGTCACTGCGCACATGGTAAGGACAAAAACTACATGGAAAAGATAACTTTTATCGTGTCACGTCACCCATAGTTTATGGTGACCCACAGTTTGATCACACAAAAATCTAAAAATATTAATGCTGATAGATCTAATAATTCAATTTGCAATTAGGGAAAGTGTCAAGTTCAGTTTACTACAACGACATTTTGAGTTTACAAAACTTATTTCAATGAGTCCAATGAACTTTCATTACTATTCGAGTGTAAATAACTCATTTCATTTAGTTCATTTCACTGTTTGGTTTTACAATGTGGGCCGGTCCAGTAGTGGGCCGATTGCCAAAGTGAGGGAGACCTCCCAAATATTAGGTGCCGTTAAGTTAAGTTACAGTGCATGTGAAAGCGCAAAAACCATGCAAAAGCAGAGCGGGATCAGTCACGCACACAGCTCTGACGAATGTGCACTGCGCCACAGTGATAAATAGCGCAAGTTGCTTTATCCAGATGTCACACAGAACTGTGTTGTATAGTTGTGTGTTATGATAACATTAAAGGTTCTATAGTGATGCTGACTGAAAACAGCGACTACAATGTAAACTGCATAACAAGGTAAATTTGGAAAATGCCAATACATCAGCGTGTCAATTTAGCACCATATAATTTAATAGCATGGTGTTTTGGCAGAAAAGTATTTATTATTAAATATTTGTATTATAATATATTGGGCAATACTTTACTTTTATATAAGTTTTTTTTTTTTTTTTTTTTTTGTAGTTTCTGTATGTTTGTTTATTTATTTATTTATTTATTTATTTATTTTTCCCCTCAATTTTACTATTAATTATTTCAAAAACCATATACAGTAACATTGGTCATGAGAGCCATGGTTTTACTTCTTGTGATCACAATCTTACTAATAGGACTACTATTCAATTAAACTAAATTCTATAGCAAGGACTTTAGATGTTTCTAATTAATTTTAATTGAAGTAAAATGTTGATTTAGTAAGAGCCTGATTAAAGATAAAATGTCTTATATAAATCAGTTGTTTACAATTTACAAATTAAAGTTCTTAAAGGAATAGTTCATCCAAAAATGAAAACTCTCATCATTTACTCAACATAATGTCATTCCAAACCTGTATGAATTTCTTTTTTTTTTTTTTTTTTTTTTTTTTTTTGTGAAACATAAAAGAAGTTAATTTGAGAAATTATTATAGATATATATATATATATATATATATATATATATATATTTTTTTTTTTTTTTATTTTGTCCATACAGTGGAAATCAAGGGTAACAAAATGGTTAGTTAACATTTTACAAAATATATTTTGGTGTTCCACAGAAGAAAGCAAGTCATACAGGTTTGCACTACAAAAAATGAATTAAAATTACTTACTTTTAAGTTGACTTAACTTATGAGTTGAAATAACTTGTAGTTTTAAGTTGATTTAACTTAAAAACTTAAGTTTAGCAGCTGCCTTTAATTTAAAGTGCAACTGGTGAAAACCTTTTACAGTGTGAGGGTGAGGAAATGATGAGTAAATGTATTAGCATTACATTTCCTGCATTCTAGCTTAAAATCAATACTTTACTGTGGGCCGGATGGGCTGGATTTGTCCAGGGCCGAATTTTAACCCCAGTTCATATATGTGAAATGCAGTTCACAAACTTTGCTTTCATAATGTGATACATTTCAGAGTGAGTCTTGATTTGGTAATTCGTAATTGTAATGGGAAAAGTAGGACAAGTACATCTGAAAATAAAAATGGGTGAAAAGCAGGAGATATTTGTGAAATAGTTGTATATACAGGAAATGTAACTTGAAAATTAAAGAAGAATTTGGAGAAGCCATCATATTAATGTTGCTCATAGAGATTAGTTTGTTTTATATTACAATCATGGTGTTCAAAATAGTTGCAGTTACTCAGGTTCACTATTACCTACAGTTACCGCAATCCCATATGAGGCAGACAAAGAGAGAACAGAGAAATCCTCTGTTCAGATAACTCACGGTGGAGAGCTCATTTTTATGTCGAGGGTTTAGTGCCCTTATCCCAATTTCAACAAGAGCAGCTTCTAGTCAGCTGGACATTTTTCAGGCAGTGATGTTTGTGCTGTTCAATGATATGAATCTCTTGGTGTGCTGGTCAAGCACCTCTAATTTAAAGAGCTGAAATATAGTCCTTGTTCAGTCCACTACCAGAGCCCCTCGATGAAAGGCAACTCCTGTGATGATTGCTAGGGATTATTTAGAAAATGGAGCCACTTGAGGAAATCCTATTTTGCTCCTTGCCAGACTTTCAAGCTGAGCAGTCTGGGTCCAAGAGAGCAAATTAAATCAATTATCAATTTCCCAATTAAAGCCGTGGTATTGCTGACAAAGTCGCAGGAGATGATGGAGTCCGGTTTACCTGCTGCATGGATATGCTCAGGCAATCAGCTTTGGGCTTTTGATTCTTTTTACTAAAACCTACAAATCCAAAATATGCTCCTCAATCCTGAGATCCTCTTTTTCTGAGATAATTGCAAAAACTGGCATTAGTGGAAAGGTGTAAACGTTTTAAAGAGATCACAGTAATGGTGTCTCCTCCTCAAGAGTCTGTCTTTGCTTACATCAATATCCCTCTCAAGGTTTATCTTTTGGTTTTACAATATCTAACCCATCAACCTTGGCCTTAGAATGGGGATAGGGTCCTGGAGTGCAACTGTCTTGCAAAGTTTATTTCTAACCCTAATCTAACAACTAAAGAAGATAATGAATATCTTCAGAAGCTAAACTCTACAGGACAGTGGTGCACGTCCTGATTTTGCAGAGTTTGATGTGTTCCCGGATCAACATATTTTGTTGACCCTGGAACAACATTTTAAACCAAAAATTTAGTCTTGACCACATCCCTACACCCAGGGTCTGACTCTGAACCAAATGATTAGCCATATGCGCTTTGAAGTCCCTTTTTGAGTCAAATGATTCGCAATATGTACTTTAAAGTCTGGTTCTGAATCAAATGATTCACGATACGCACTTTAAAGTCCGACTCTGAATCAAATGATTCGCCATACGCGCTTTGAAGTCCATTTTTGAGTCAAATGATTCGCGCTATGCGCTTTAAAGTCCGGTTCTGAATTACATGATTCGCCATAAATGCTTTGAAGTCCCTTTTTGAGTCAAATGATTCGCGATATGTACTTTAAAGTCCGGTTCTGAATCAAATGATTCGCCATAAATGCTTTGAAGTCCCTTTTTGAGTCAAATGATTCGCGATATGTACTTTAAAGTCCGGTTCTGAATCAAATGATTCGCCATACGCACTTTGAAGTCCATTTTTGAGTCAAATGATTTGCGATATGTACTTTAAAGTCCGGTTCTGAATCAAATGATTCGCCATACGCACTTTGAAGTCCATTTGACGTGACGTGACGTGACGTGTGGCCAAGTATGGTGACCCATACTCGGAATTTGTGCTCTGCATTTAACCCATCCAAGTGCACACACACACCGTGAACATACACCCGGAGCAGTGGGCAGCCATATTGCTATCGCTGCGGCGCCCGGGGAGCAGTTTGGGGGTTCGGTGCCTTGCTCAAGGGTCTCACCTCAGTTGTGGTATTGAGGGTGGAGAGAGCGCTGATTAATCACTCACCCCACTGACAATCCCTGCCGGACCTGGGACTCGAACCTGCAACCTTTCTGTCACAAGTCCGACTCCCTAACCATTAGGCCACGGCTGCCCCCTATGCGCTTTAAAGTCCGGTTCTGAATCACATGATTCGCCATAAACGCTTTGAAGTCCCTTTTTGAGTCAAATGATTCGCGATATGTAATTTAAAGTCCGGTTCTGAATCAAATGATTCGCGATACGCACTTTAACGTCCGACTCTGAACCAAATGATTCGCCATACACGCTTTGAAGTCCCTTTTTGAGTCAAATGATTCACGATACGGGCTTTAAAGTCCGGTTCTGAATCAAATGTTTCGCGATACGCACTTAAAAGTCCGACTCTGAACCAAATGATTCGCCATACGCGCTTTAAAGTCCCTTTTTGAGTCAAATGATTCACAATATGTACTTTAAAGTCCGGTTCTGAATCGAATGATTTGCGATATGCACTTTAAAGTCCGACTCTGAACCAAATGATTCGCCATACGTGCTTTGAAGTCCCTTTTTGAGTCAAATGATTCGCGATACTCGCTTTGGTATCACGTTCTGAATCAAATGATTCGCGATCTGATTGGAGCGCTTCGAAACAGTGAATCATTTTGCGACGCAGTGGTTGATCTTTGCTTGAAATTAAATTGTTACAATTAATTTGACTAAATAATGTTTTTATGAAATTGTGATCACATTTCATGACATGACACTCATTATCTGGTACTTGTCTAAAAAGATGTATATAATGTGCAATGTTAACAGATTACACTAACGTTAGTTTTCAAAAGCATCCCCCCTCTGCTTTTTTCAGAAATCGCACCCTGCCTACACCTATACCTAACCTTACCCATTCACACTGATGTACTGTAAAACCAACAGTGAAATGAACTAAATGAAATGATTTGTTTTCACTCAAATAATAATGAAAGTTCATTGGACTCACTGAAATAAGTTTTGTAAACTCAAAATGTCGTTGTAGTAAACTAAACTTGAATGATTGAGTTTTCTAGTTGCCATCATGTTTTGCATCAGACAACATGGAAAATAAATGTTGAAATTAAGTGTTATTCTGTGTGTTTTTGCACAAGATTAACAGGGGAGATATAAGTTAGTACTCAAATGTTGTGTTATGTTAGGATTTACATAGGTTTCTGTTATGTTGTTTTTGTAGTGTTACCGTTGTGGTAAAGAGTAGAGCCTGTGGTTAGGCTGAGGATGGACAGCAAAATTTAAAGACTACATATACTGCATGTTCTTTGACAATTTAAATGCAAGTATATATTGAGAGTCTTTCTGATAATTACATTAGCCTGGGCTGATGTGTTATAGCTAACTAGTGCTTAGCTATAAAGGTCTGAATGAATGTGACTTTTATGGAAGCAGGTTGTATATATTATTGTTATGATTAGTGGGGTGAGACCATGGAAGCAAGGCTGGGATTGGCTCCCATGGCTTTCAGCCCCGCCACTCTTGTCATAAGAATTTTAAGCTCTGTTATCTTAAAAAATTGAGTTTGATTACTCAAATGTTCTCAGTGTTCAGTGAACACAATCATTTAAGTACACTAAACAAGCACCAGGTTTGGTGAACTGAATGATTTAAGTATGGTCTACAAAACCGCCAAGTTAAATAAACTTAAATATGCGAGTTTTGTGATACCCCATTACTCAGTTAAATTGAGGCAACGAAGTTTACTCAATCAATTTAGTTGTCAACTTATTAGGGTTTTCAGTTATAAGCCTAAATTTCACAAAAACTATAAACTGTTTTTTCAAATCTGATTGGTTAATCACAATGTTGTTCCAGGGTCAACAAAGATGTTGATCCAGGAACATGTAACACATGTAAAATCAAGTTCTGCGGACAGTGGCCCTCCAGGACTTATGCTTTGGTCCATTTATACTTGAAAGTTCCCAGTAAGAACTTTTAAATGGAATGCTCCCTCCCGAGTTCTGACTCTGAATCTTGGAGGAATCGCAAAACTCCAACTTCAGAATCCAATACGGCTGCTCAGTGCATACACAGAAGAGATGTTGTTTATTATTGTTTTTTTAATGCACACAGTACTATCCAAACTCTATTTGTGGACATGATACTATGGCACACTCTACTGGAACACGGTCCACTTGGGTGACCCTGACTTTGAAGATAAATCAACGCAGCAGTTTCCCCATCCCTGCCTTAAAATATCTGACCATGGTTTATTCCAGTGGTTTTCAAACCCTGGGTCACGACTCTCGGATGGTTTGCGAGACTTAAAAAAGGGGTCGCCAGGATGATCTGAGAAAGTTGTATAGCCTATATGTATGTATGTCTGTATGTGTGTGCAAAGTTCAAGATTCAATGAGGAAGGAAGCGGGAACCTACAAAATTAACTTTAATAACTAAATAAATATAAACAACAAAATGAAAGTAAGCGGCAGCCGCGTAATCCAGCGTTGAACATTGTAGCCAATCACAGACATATCTGTTGATTTCTGAAACACAATGGCCAATCAGTTTGTCAGTGGCGTTTCAACTAATCAGAATCCACTCACCAGTTTTGTTTGTCCTCATATTATAACCAAGTGTAGACGCAATGTAAATAAGAGATTTCATTGTGCAGTGTAAAAAGATTTGTAGATCATAGGAGAATTTTCTAAAATCACGATAAACTGAAATGAGTGTTCACTTTTTAGTGATTAAGCTTTGCGAGCTTTCCCGTCTATATATAGTCCAATCCGAATTGGAATACAAGATGTTTTTGATGCTGCTCAGAGGACCAAAGTGGCATACTTGCTGCAAGTTTCAGGAGTAACGCATATATATTCGCATATAAATGGGGGCTTGAAATCTCCCTTTCTTTCTTTCTTTCTTTCTCTCTCTCTCTCTCTCTCTCTCTCTCTCTCTCTCTATATATATATATGGGTCGCTTCAATTTAAAAAGGAAAAAATAGGGTCGTTCTTAAAAAAGTTTGAAAACCATTGGTTTAATCTAAAGCATGAAAACAAATAGAAAATGTATTCAGAAAAGTGACTTGTTGGCAGCTGTTGATGGACCTGGCAGAGCTTGTGGATAACTTTGTACCAGCAACAAACCATCCGCCATGTTTCAAAAACCATCTTGACCACCTCAAAATGGTATAACATGCTTTTATCAAAATGGTCCACCAAGTTGGTAGTCCAGCTGGTCATGCATCTTAAATATTTTGCACCAAGTCATGGCAATTTTGGACGAACTGAAAACCCACTGCCATGTTCCAAAACATGGTTTTGGGTGGATTTTTTAACAGGGTTCAGCACTACAGTCAAATTCAGTGGCTCTGAGAAATGCCTGATGGGCTGGTAATTGAGTTTTCAAGCCAGGTGAGACGCGCAGGTCCCCTCCAGAGCCATTAGATAAAAGAGGGTGAAGAGGGATTTGGATTTGCTGCCATTTTGTTTGCAGCGTCCTCACTGTGGCGGATCTAAGTGGACTTGTACAGTAGAGGCCTCCTGAGAAAGGGATGAGAGGGGAAAGAGGGAGATTATCCTATTAAGTCCTACATGTCCCTCGAGGATTAAGTTTAAGCACTTACACCAGCACTTTTCCTTCGAGATAGAGTCTTTCTCTGCTTCTCTCTCTTCCTGTGGAAAAGACCAGCTAGACCAACATGATTTCTGAGTGCTGGTATGGTGCTGGTTTAGCTAGTGGGTTAGTATAACCATGGTCACTAGCAAACCTGGCTGGTGAAGCTAGTTGACCAGGGGTGCGTTTGCCAAAAGCAAGTTCCGTCGTTACCAAATAGAGTTCAATGGAACTAACAACCATTTTGCTTTTGGGAAACGCACCCCAGCATGGTATTTCTAGTGAAGATGGTTGACGAAGGTAGTCTTGCTGGATGGCTACACTAGCTTAGCATGCCTTTATAGCTTTCGCTTCGCTAAAGAGCGAATGTTAATGACCTGTGCCCACACTAAAGCTAAGGGTGTGTTCACATTTGTCATGTTTGGTTCGACGAAAACCAACCCTGGTGCGATTGCTCTGTTAGTGCATTTAGTTTGAGTGATTTTGAACACTGCCATCCGCACCCTGGTGCGCACCAAACAAAAAGATGGGTCTCGGTCATGAAATATGAATGCAACAAGGACTAAATACTTCTAAACGAACCAAAAACAGGAAGTAAAGACAAGATGCAATGCTATGTGACATGATTTCACAAAGGGAAAAAGCGGTGTATCCAAAACAAAATGAGCAGAAGGCAAACATAGAGCAACGAGGAGGTAAAGTGCCTTGTATGAGCTCTTTGTGAGTTTGTAGGTGGTGAAAATACAAGTTTAACCTCCTGACTACCAGGGAATTAATTTTTTATTATTATTATTATTATTATTTTTTTTTTTTTTCATGTCATTACATTGTTTAGAGCATAAAAAAAAATTACATATAATTATTATTTTTTATTATTATATTTTATTCTTATGTTATGCTACACCAGGACTTTTTTTAATTTTTTAATACAATTAAAAGACTTGAACAAACATAAAAATGCATAAACAGTGCCTTTTTTATCACAAATTAATTTGTATTTTTTTATACCAAACTTTATATAAAAATGATTCTCAACTTTGTTATGAAACACATGATGATGATGATTTAATACAGCATTTTTCTTTATGCAAAATGCGTGTAAAATGGGCATGAACAGGTTTTCACATTATAAACCATGTATCTATAAACTGTATCTATTTTGCATATTAATGTGTTTTTGGGGGCAAAATAAATGTTCACTGAGTTCAGTCACAAAACATACATCATTCAACCCGACCAATCAGGTCTTAAACGTATCACTATGACTTTAGGTTCGGTATCTTTAGGTTTGTTGTCAAAAATGCCAGTGTGAATGCTAAGTGGACCAGGACCTAATGTATGATTTTCCTTTTTGGTCTGGATCAAATGAACCAAACGAACTGAACTAAGTGTGAACACACCCTAAGAAAGTTTTTAAAAAGTAATTATTCTTCCTACATCTCCATTGTTGTACAAATAATCGATTTGCCTTCAAAGTGCAGTGATTCATCACTGAAGACATTCTTTTAATCAGTAATAAGTCACTGAAAATATTGATTTAGTTTGGTTTTGATTTCATTTGTTTGGGAACTTCTCCAGAATTTCATACATACATGGTACCAAATGATTGCCAAACAATACAAAGGTAAATGTCAAAAAAATGTATTATAATGGTGCCATGTCCAAAAGTCCAAGATACTTTTTGGTACACATTATTGATCTCACATTATTTATTATGTTTTCTTCAGACTAGTGGAAGGAAAACATCCAAAAGACACTGTTATGTCTTTCTTTTATAGCACTTTATCTATTTGTGTCAATAGATTTCAACTGCAATACATATTTTTAAAGGCCGTTTTCTCAAAATGAGTATTTTCTCCTACACTGAGCCATAAATCTCCACTTCAGTAGCACTTACACACAACAAACTTTACATTTGTATTCCTGTCTATATCCTGAAGGTTTTTACAGAGGGATTTGTTCATATATAATTTGCTTGATTATATACAACATTTTATTCCCCACAAAATGGTAAAAAATACAGTTTTTTTGTCTGTTCGAAGTATCTTCTGAATTATGAAGTGACACAATGACATACCCAAACTTCCCTCTGTAAAAACATTTTCTCTAATATGCCAAAAAAAAAAAAAAAAAAAAAAATTAAACAAGAATTTTGAAACTGGCTTCATCCAGTGTTTAGGTTTTTGTACTAGAAATGCATGCAAATTAGTGCATATTTTAATAAGCAATGCCACATTTGCATATTTAAATCTAACATTTTAGAAAACTTGTAATACAAAAAATGCTTGCAATTATCAACGTAATCAATCAACTGGGTAAGTAAGGCGATAACTATTAGTTGATTTTTTTTACCCAATTCACCTGCATTGTCTCGCCTTAAGTCTTATCTTGTCAAGATGTGAAGTTGTGCTTTTAATGGCAGACAGTGAACAGCTCAGTCTTTGTTTTGTTTGGCAGTGTGTGTGCGAGTGCGTGTGGGTCTTACAGTCCTGTAATGAACATGCCGCAGGCTACGGGACTCAAAAGATCTTCTCTGACACCTGAAGCAGCTCTAGGATTAGAGATTCCTCTAAAACACACACTGCAAATACATCTCAATATGCCAACCCTCCCACCATGTCACTTTCCTTCTGTAAAGTGCTGGCCAGGCGAGACTTTGGAGTCTTTGTTCGGTTATAGGCCCAGCTAACTGCCTGAGGCAATAGCTTTACTTTCCCATCAGGCATTGCTCTCAGCAGGATGCCCTTTTCACTGAGCAGCCTTCTTCAGGCCACCTGGGCCAGCCATAGCAGAGATGGATAGCAGGTACAGCATGCTAACCACAGTCAAACTGTGTTTAAATAATCATGCTTTTGGAGGAAATTAATATTTTAACCCAAAATGAGATTTGACCAACACTACGTAAGATTCATATCTCTTGAGCGGAGTTGTATTTTCTGCAATTGAGTTATGATCATTTGTTATATATTTTGTGTCATAATATGTGTATTTACCTTTAGATTTAGCATTTGATATGATCTGTTAATTGTGTACATACATAAAGAACAATATTCACATTCACTGCGGTTGCACTGAGGTTGGGTAAAATGTAATTACACGCATGTTAACTGTAACTACAATGTAATAACACATACATAACAAGTTACCAACCAGTGTTGGGGGTTATGCATTACAAGTAACACAAGTTACATAAACAGATTACTTTTTTTTAAGTAACACATTACTTTTTTATTTTTTTTTTTTTTCAAAAAAAGAAACGCAGTTACTTTTTGTTTCCTTTATGCATTTATTGCCATTTTATTGAACAATGTCTTTGCTGCTGACCTTTATTGATCCAATTCAACCATACACTGCAAAAATAATTTTCTTACTTAGATTTTTTGTCTTGTTTCCAGCCAAAATAAATAATAATAAAATAAAAAATAAATAAATCAAAAAGGATTTTCTAGACAAGTAAATAATTATTTTCTTGTTTTCAGAAAAAAACAAGTCAAAATTAAGTGAGTTTTTGCTTAGAACAAGCAAAATAATCTGCAAATGGGGTAAGCAAAAGAAATCCTATTTCAAACAGAAAATACAAAGACAAAAAGTCTAAGTAAGAATTTTTTTTTTTTTTTTTTTGCAGTGTACTAATAAGCAAAACTTACTTTAGATTAACTAACATTTGTGCTTCATTTTTGCTGAAGAGTGTTGAACTTCCTTCTCCTACAGTTCTACTGTACAGACATCAGTTTACTTTTCCTTCAGCCTTAGGCTTATTCATTTTTACTTTTTGGTGTGAGAGGGCTTTTGCATTTGCTAAAAAATCAAATTTTTTATATTAAAAACAAACAAGCAAGCCCTGCCCAGATTTAAAAAGTAACGCAAAAGTAACATAACGCATTGTGTTACATAAAAAAGTGACTAAGTAATGGAATTAGTTACTTTTTTAGGGAGTGACGCAATATTGTAATGCATTACTTTTACAAGTAACCGACAGTAACATCTAGCTTATACTTAAAACTGGGTATTGCATACTGCATATTGTACTTAATATTGATGCTTCTTATGATAAATTGGCTGTAATGTGTTTTTTCTTAAACATGGTTAAACATTAAAAAAAAAAAAAACATCTAGCTTTGTACATATGTTAAGTGCATGTGTGCTTGTGTGTATTGATCTGTCCATTGCCACATATGTGACAAAACAAATGTCCCACTCTGAGTGTGTGTTACTTGTGTTACTGTAAAGAGTAAATGTGAGAAATATCCTGTGTGTGTGTGTGTGTGTGTGTGTGTGTGTGGTGTATTGATTTTGCAGTGTTAATGTGAGACTCCTGCTGTGTATGTGTACTATGGCTAGAGGGAGCTCTCCTCTTATTCTCAGCTTCATATACACACACACACACACACACACACCTAAACCCACTAAAACACTGATTACACAAGCATTCTCACACTTCTTTTTTGGATGGTTGCTAGGTTGTTATGGTTGGTTGCTAAGGTGTTAATCTATGGTCACTAGGCTGTTCTGGGTGGTTGCTTATAGGAAAAAGTCAGAAATGGTCACTCTCAAGTATCTATGATATTTTGTTTTTAGATGTGTTGTTTATCTCTTTAAATGCACGTTTAAATTGTGCCTTAACAAATAAAGCTAAAACATGGTGTAGATGTAAAAGGCAAAAAGAGAGAGAGAGAAAGAGAGCGAGAGAGATGGGGCCAAGGGGGCAAGGCCCCTTCCAGCCCATGGCGGTCATCAGCGATAGAGACTGGTCCCATGAGGCCTTGCAGAAAAGACAGGAGAGAAGGAGTGGTGGGGGTTTGTAAGGAGGAGAACAGGAGGATGGGGGTGTGGAGCTAAAGGAAACAAAAGGATGAACAGAGCATCTTCCACACATCCGTAACCGTGTGTGTGTGTGTGTGTGTGTGTGTGTGACAGGACACAGTGTCATGGTGCTGTCAGTCGGACACTTCGTGGCCTTCAAGAGCTGCTGTTCTTAGAGACCGCAGGTGGCCTCCGAATAAAAAGATTGATCCGGAAAAACAAAGGAAGGTGTGTGTGTGTGTGTGTGGTTCAGATTCTGTGGCTTCAGGGTTATGGAAAGTATTAGGTTGGTTTTTAAAATCACTTCTTTTTCATTTTTACAGTCAAACATGTTTTGTGAGTGCCTCTTGATCAGCCTCATTTATTTGTCGTATCAGTCAGGCAAATCAGCTTTTGCTTTTTCATAGCTCAAAAAAGTTTTCAGTTATGTCTTATTTAGGTTTCTCAGATGTTTCTCCAAAACGTATAGGAAAAAAATAAATATGCCTACCTAACTGATTATATGGCATTTAAAGAATTTGATGAGAAGTGTTTAGACTTTTCTTTTTACAGCTGATTTACAGCTGAAACTGTATTCATAATTAAACATCTTAATCTTAACCCTTTAACCCTTTAATCCAATCATGACAAACTATATATCGTTGGAAAGGTCTAAGACTCCTAAACTGATATTTTTCCACTGTTTTGTGTTACAAATTATGTAGGAAAAGTAATAGATTAATTTACGACAAGAGTGCACCTCAAAAAATGTACTTCATAACAGGAGTTCAGACCTTTTTCACAAAAAGACTTTCGTTGTTGCCTTTTTTTTTATCACACTTTAGAAATCATAAGAAATTATATATCACTTGAAGACTTAAAATTTCAAAATTCATCCTTTGGAAACCATTTTAAAATCAGACATTGCATTATCATGGAAATTGTACATGAAAATCATATTACAAAATGTTTTTGTTCATGAATTATAAAAAATTACATTTGGATTTTCATGTCTATGTTCACAATAGGGAGTAACAGTTAAAGGGTTAAAGAGCCTGTAAAATGGCTGATGTATAGTACCATAAGCGCCATATAAATAAATGCAACTTGACTTTGGTCTCCTCTGAGCATCTTTTGAGACATAGCTTAAAAAACTGAAAATGTAACATTTATTAAAAATAAAAGTAGGCATTTAATCTGTGTAGAGAAAAGCAAAAAAAGATCCAATTGTGATCCCCCTACAGACTTTCAAAGCCCTCTGCATTATTTTTCAAACGTTTAGTTGATCACCGCATGATGGATCAAAACAATTCAGCATCTGTGCTTGGTTTGCATGAGCGGTGTGTTTACGATAGCTAGGCCTTCTGCGTGTGCACAGCCCTGATACAACTCAAAATACACTTCCCATGAACGAGAGCGGGATAGAGACAGGGGGAATGGCGCTTGTATGTGCTGAAAGGTGGATTTCTGAATTAGGTTCTTTAAATGGTGCTGGGCTGGGAGGGGAATATTGATCTTGAACTAGCCTCAGCTGGTTCCAAGGAGGCTGTGCGCGAGCGTGTGCATGTGTCCATTTCTAGCGTCTTCCTGCACAAAGCAGTTGTGTTTTCACCACAAAAAAAAAAAAGCAGAGACACATCCCAGCATCCTGCAGTATATGTGAGCCTATAGATATATCTCACACTGCTGAATTAGACGCTCTGAAAATGAGAAGGCCAATAAATACAATTAACACCAAACCCCTGAGGGAAACGTAAAACTGTGAGTGTGTGTGATCGTTTAGATGGTTATAACTGTAATTATGGAGACATATTGTGCTGAACTGAATATATATATATACACATACACATATATATATATATATATATATATATGCATACAGTTGTGCTCATAAGTTTACATACTCCTTGCAAAATATGCAAAATGTTAACATTTTTAACAAAATAAGAGCAATCATGAAAATTGCATGTTATTTTTTTTTTATTTAGTACTGTCCTGAATAAACTATTTCATTTAACAACTACTCCACAAGACAAAATAATAACTGAATTTATTAAAAAGTTTACACACCCTTGAATCATAATACTGTGTGTTGTTTCCTGGATGATCCACAACTGTTTTTATCTTTTGTGATAGTCCCTTGTTTGTCCTGAGCAGTTCATCTGCCTGCTGTTCTTCAGAAAAACCCTTCAGTTTCTGCACATTCTTTGGTTTTCCAGCAGAAACAGCATATTTGAACCCTTTCCAAAAGTGACTGTATGATTTTGGGATCCATCTTTTCACACAGGGCAGTTGAAGGATATATTAATAACTATTGCAAAAGATAAAAACATTCACTGATGCTCAAGAAAGCAACACAATGCATTAAGACTTTTTGAATTGGATGAGCGATTGGTTTTATTTTAGACATGTAAATATTTATGTAGCTTCTGAAGTGCAATACTAAATGGAGAAAAAAAAAAAAAAGTAAATAAAATAAGACAAATTTATACATCATCATCCAGTTCAAAAGTTCTGATCCTGGCTCTTAATGCATTGGGTTGCTTTCTTGAGCATCAGTAAATAAGTTTCTCAATGGTCCTCTTTTGGAAAGTGTTCAAATATGCAGAAGATGCTGAAGAAAATGTGCAAGAGCTGGAGGATTTTTCTGAAGAACAGCAGGCATATGAACAAACAAGGGACTCACAAACAACTATCACAAAAGATAAAAACAGTTGAGGATCATCCAGGAAACAACAAGGGTGTGTAAACTTTTGAATGCTTAGTTTTTTTAATATAAATTCAGTTATTATTTTGTCTTTTGGAGTATATACAAACATCTGTTTTGTGAAATATCTTATTCAAGACAGTACTAAATAAAAAATATCATGCGATTTTCATATTCCCTCTTATTTTGTTAAAATTATTAACATTTTGCATATTCTGCAAGGGGTATGTAAACTTATGAGCACAACTGTCTATATGTATATATAAAATTCTTTAGATATTTTTACATGACAAAATAAAGACAGAATTTATACACAGGTTAAAAAAACTCACAGTGCTCATCATCACAGTGCTCGTCTTTCTCAATGCTTGATCAAAAACTGATTTTATTCCTTGCTAACTGAAATAAATACATGAAATTACTAAAATGACAAGTATTCTTCCCCTTGTTTAGGAAAAGCCCCACTGGTCCTCATCATCCTCCCCCCAGATGATGATGTATTGCTCAGGCTCTGAGTCCTTAAGGCTATTATATCGCAGGAAGCAGCCTGACGTGCTCCAAGGCACCCCGGAAAATCAATACACCAGGGGTCAATTACAATATTTAGACCACGTGACTTCCAGAGCAAAATAAATCTTTTGTATCAAAAATTCCACCTGCTTTTGTCTAACATCGCTTAGCTTTGAAAACGGATACGGAAGCGAAGGGACTGTTTCCTGCGCTTTTGATATTAAAGCAATCATCAGTGAGTTCAAAAGAATTGAGCGTCAGTGTGACAATGTGTCAAACTGTATTTCCTGTCAGCATGTTTGTGAATAGTATCAGAATTTATGCTAACGCTTTTTATTAGTAAAAGCAAGAATCAGAATTAACACTGCATTATAACCAAAATCCTGCAGTGATCAGATTAATATTTACAGACAATAAAACAGAAAAAGGGACCTGAGCCATATCTATGGAGACCAGAATATCATAGAGACTTGGAAGTGGCCAATTTTGACATCTTTACCATTAAGGAAGCACCTTAGCAACATTATAATACAATAAAATGTAAATTTACCACGGTAATTGTTTGGAAAGCATTTATAAACATGGCTAAAATCAGCTCATAGTTGTTCTTTTTTTTTTTTTCATGCTTGGATTGTATTTTTAGTAGGTATTTTCTTTTTGTGCTGCGTCATGTTTTTTTTTTTTTTTTCGGTCAAAACGGAAAAGATAAATCACAAGAGCAAAAAGATAAATGAAGATGTATGAAATGAGGATGAGCGATTGCATTTCTGTTTTCCCAGAAAAACTTTGAAACTTTTAGCTGATTACAGCTTTTCCTCCCATCCCTGTCTCTGCTGCTCAGAAACACAGCGCAGCGGCTGTGATGAATGGTTTTCAGAAATATGCAAGCCTGACTGAGGTGGTGCAGGGCTGGACTGATCTTGATTTACTGTTGGTAAATTTGACCATACAAACTCTGCCAAACCTAAATCTGAAAACTATTAACTATTTTTTTTTTTTTTTTTTTAACTCTGAGCACTAGCTTGCAATAATCTAAGATTTATGTTGTATTAATGAGCCTGATCTCAGAATTGTAAGCTATTCTGATTCATTATTTTTGAGAAGCTAATGTTATTCCAAAGGAAAATGTTTCTTAGCTCAAGAGAATTGAGTTCCTTGTTCCTTGTATCAGATGTTTCTACTAAAAATGAAATAAATAAACAAGGCACAGCGCTATATAATGAATATGGATTCCATAGCTTGGATAATTAGATTTTTGGGAAAATATATAATATGTGACCCTGGACCACAAAACCAGCCATAAGGGCCATTTTTTTTTTAAATTGAGATTTATACATCATCTGAAATAATAATCTTAGGATAGGACAATATTTGGCTGAGATAAATCTGGAATCTGAGGATGCAAATAATAATAATAATAATAATAATAATAGTAAAAGTAATAAATAAATAAATAAATAAAAAATACTGAGAAAATCACTTTTAAAGTTGTCCAAATGAAGTTCTTACACTGCAAAAAATAAATAAATAAATAAAATGCTTTTCTTAATTAGATTTTTTTGTCTTGTTTCCAGCCAAAATATCTAAAAATCATTCAATCAAGAAGGATTTTCTAGACAAGTAAACATTATTGTCTTGTTTTCAGAAAAAAAAAATAAGTTAAAATTAAGAGTTTTTTGCTTGAAACAAGCAAAATAATCTGCCAGTGGGGTAAGCAAAATAATCTAGTTTTCTGCTTGAAATAAGATTATTTTGCTTACCCCATTGGCATATTATTTTGTTTGTTTTAAGCAAAAAAATCACTTATTTTTTCTGAAAACAAGACAATATTTTTTGCTTGTCTAGAAAGTCCTTCTTAATTTATTTTTTGATATTTTGGCTGGAAACAAGACAAAAAAAATCTAAGCAAGAAAGGCATTTTTTGCAGTATAGCAATGCATATTACTAATCAAAAAATAAGTTTTGATATATTCACAGTAGGAAATTTACAAAATAATGATTTTTTGTGTAAAAGAAAAATTGATAATTTTGACCCATACAATATATTTTGGCTACAAATATACCTATGATTGTTTTTTGATGACTGGGTCACATATGCATATTGAATTTCACTTTGTGCAATGCATTATAGGATTATCTTCACTGCACAAGATGCTGTTTTCATAGACACTTCACTGTTCTTTAGGAAAAGAGTTTGTGTTCTTTTTTCTTCTTCTTCTTCAAAAGTAGATTTGCTAAGTAACAGACGGAACACGTTGATCCAGACTCTTTGAAGTGTTTCTGTATTCGGTACACAGTCCTTGCATTAGTTTCACTGTGATTCCAACTGTAATTGTGATGTATGCTGGAACCGAAAGTGGGATTAGAGTTCTCTTATTTCTTTGAGGTTTAAAGATCTGTTCTTAACAGACCACTGCATGTGTCATCTTAAACTGTTAACATGAGTTCAGGAGCATAAGGACTACTTGAAATGCTAAGCTGTTCTATACTTTCAGCTGCTGAAGTGATGTGGGTCTCACCAACGCACCAGTGTTGTTATAGCACAGATGTATGATATGTGTGTGTGTGTGTGTGTGTGTGTGTGTGTGTGCGTTCATATTGCGTGTGTATCTGCCCTTTTAAACTACATGACTGGGGTCCATATTTAGCAGCTCTGATTGTTGGAAGGGTTTAAAGCTTTTTGATGAAAGTTTGATCAAAGCAACAGCTCAGTGTATCAGAGCAGAGCGTTATGCCAGTCAATCTGTACTGCACACACACGTCTACACATACATGCACATGTTAAAGGCCACGTTCACTGCATGGAGATTCTCACTCCAAACACTAATTATAACGGCTTATGTTATTGCAGAATAAAGACATGCTGCAAATGGCGTGCAAAAGTGCAGACTATTTTCTCTCTATACTTCTGGTTCCACAGGAAAACTTTCCTAAACAGAGTGAAGTGTAATTGCTTAATGCTTACGAAAACAATCAAAGACTGATATCAGTTTAACTTGAAAATGTTTTCATGTTTCAAATACAGGTGCAGCTCAAAAAATTTGAATATCGTGAAAAGTTTTTTTTTATTTTTTTTTTTTATTGTAACTTATTTAAAAAAAAAAATAACTTTCATATATTTTAGATTCATTACATGCAAACATTTCAAAAGTATTTTTTTTTTTTTGATGATCAGAGCGTACAGCTTATGAAAGTCAAAAATCCAGTATCTCAAAATATTAGAATTTTTACATTTGAGTTTCATTAAATGACCATCTCTACAGTATAGATTCCGGGTTTCTCTTGTTCTTTGAAACCACTCTAATGGGGAAGACTGCTGACTTGGCAATAGTCCAGGAGACAATCATTGACACTCTCCACAGAGAGAGTAAGTCACAGAAGGTCATTACTGAATGGGGTGCTGTTTATAGAGTGATGGATCAAAGCATATTAAATGCAAAGTTGAAGAAATTGGGTAGGCAAAGGTGCACAAGCAACAGGGATGACCGCAATCCTGAGAATACTGTCAAGTAAAGCCGAATCAAACACTTGGGAGAGCTTCACAAGGAGTAGAGTCTCCACACTCAGACGTCTTCAGGAAAAGGACTACCAAGCCACTTCCGAAACAGAAACATCAGAAGCATCTTACCTGGGCTAAGGAGAAAAACAGCTGGACTGTTGCTCAGTGCTCTAAAGTACATTTTGCATTTCTTGTTTAAATCATGGTCCCAGAGTCTGAAGGAAGACTGGAGAGGCACAGAATCCAAGCTGCTTGAAGTCCAGTGTGAAGTTTCTGAAGTCAGTAATGATTTGGGGTGCGTGACGTCTGCTGCTGTTGCTCTGTTGTGTTTTATCAAGTGCAAAGTCAATGCAGCCGTCTACCAGGAGATTTTGGAGCACTTTATGCTTCCATCTGCTGACAAGCTTCATGGAGATGCTGATTTAATTTTCCAGCAGGACTTTAGCACCTGCCCACAGCAACAACCACTGACCATGATATTACTGTGCTTTATTGGCAGCCAACATGCCTGACCTGAACCCCATTGACAATCTATTATATTATTTTCAAGAGAAAGATGAGAAACAGTCGATCCAACAATATACAGACGATCTGTAGGCTCAATAGTGTCTCAGCAGTGCCATAGGCTCATCACTTCCATGCCACACTTCACTGATGCTGTCATTTGCTGTAATATGTGCTGACGACAAAGTATTGAGTGCATAAATGAACATACTTTAAAGAACTTGAATTTTTTTGTTTTGCAAATCCAGTTTTTGATCGATCTTAGGAAATATTCAAATATTTTGAGATACTGGATTTTTGGCTTTCATGAGCTGTAAACTCTAACCATCAAAATTAAACCAAAAAAACTTGTGAAATATTTTACTTTACATGTAATGAATCTAGAATATATGAATGTTTCAGTTTTTGAAATAAGTTACAATAAAAAAAAAAAAAACTTTTTCATGATATTCTATTTTTTTCAGCTGCACCTGTATATTTGCAATTACACATCTGTAAAGTTGTAATTTTGTACATGTAGATTAACACAAATCCGTTAAAATCATTGATTGCATTTTGTTCTCATTTGCAGTCTATATCTGTAAAAGTGTTTCTCTCTCTCTCTCTCTCTCTCTCTCTCTCTGTGTGTGACAAAACACACACTCACTCACTCACACACACACACACACACACACACACACACACACACACACACACACACACACATGCACAGTTTTGTCTCCCTCTTCTAACATTAGTCGGCTTGTTATATATAGCAGCCCATAATCAGATAATCTCTCATTAGTGTTAAGCTGATTATTTCATTTATCTTAGTAACAGTGACAACAAAGGCTGCTTTTAATTAAGCAGATTGCCAATTAGTTGTTATTTTATTGGCTGCTTTAAATGTGTCCTAACGAATAAGCAGTGCAGCGCTGTAATGGAGATCAGATGAAGAGAGAAGCTACAGTCCTGCTCACAGTGTGCTCTACAGACTTCTGTGCGAGAGAATTGCTTTCTCATTTATAGAAAGCAGAATGTTTTTCTTTTTCCTTTTAGCAAAATTAGAAACTCAAATACAGTTAGTGAGACTCAGATGTTTTTAAAATATTTTAACAATGTTTCATGACATTTTGAATCTGTTTTATGTTTTAGTGAATCTGTATGCTCTTATTTGTACAGTTACATTATTTTTATTTATTTATTTTTTTACATGGTACAAATTTGTATGAAATTGCAGCTTCATGTTACATCATGTCTTGATTTTCCAATAATTTCCCAAATTAATTCAGATCCCTGCTGCACAGCATATATTTAGTTCTGATAGCTTAATGTTTTTAAAGGCTTATTTTAGTTCCAAAAACTATGATTTTTCCAGTTGTATTGCTGTCTTCTGTAGTATCAAGAATTATATTACTATATGTGACGCTGGACGACAAAACCAGTCTTAAGTTGCATGGGTTTATTTGTAGCAATAGCCATAAATACATTGTTCGGGTCAAAATTATCAGTTTTATACCTTATACCTTTTATACCAAAAATCACTAGGATATTAAGTAAAGATCATGTTCCATTATGATATTCTGTAAATTTCCTACTGTAAATATATCAAAACTTAAGTTTTGATTAGTAATATGCATTGCTAAGAACTTCAAAGGCTATTTTCTCAATATTTAGATTTTTTTGCACCCTCAGATTTCACATTTTCAAATAGTTGTATCTCGGCCAAATATCGTCCTGTCCTAACAAACCATACATCAATGGAAAGCTTATTATGTTGCACCTACGTGTTTACTAACTCTCACACTGGGACATTTTCAGGAAATTCAAAAAATAGATTGAATGTCTTTTTTTTTTGTCAAAATTAGGTTTTCATTGAATTATTATTCTCTAACATCTTGTCTATCGTCTCTGAAAATATCTTGGCAAAATTCACTTGTTTAGTGCAGAAAATTAGCAATTTATTGTAGCAAGCAGAAATGATTGTGTGTCTTTTTCTTAAGTTAGGAACACGCTGCTGCGGAGGTGCTTTCCCTTAACACTACAAAAACAGTTCACCTATCAAAATATTATTGTTGTCACCACTTTTAAGTAAACCAATAATTCACTCAAGGCCCAACTTTGCAGTGATTTTGCCATGGTCTGCTTGCTGTCATGATTGGACATGGAACAACAGCCCTAAACTATTGTAAATCTTTGTTAAACGCAGCTTCTTGAGTCTTGCTTGACTCTCACACTACTATATTTCTATATAGGGTTGTAAGGATCCACAAAGATATTACTTGCCCCTAACCAGATCCAGTTTTAACTAGTCAGCAGTCTATCTGCAACGTGTGGCATATTGTATTGGTAATTAATTGTTGATTTTACACGGTCTTTCAAAAAGAGGTGAACTTTGACCCTTAAACAAGGGAGCTAATGCAGCAGGACCTCTTAGAAAGCAGGGGGAGGGACGACTCGATTCTGCTTTACACGTTCAACCTTGGAGCTCAAATGAGTTGTAATTTCTTAAGAAAAAAAATATGAAGCATAAAACAATTTTGCCTTTTAAATGTGAGTAAAAACTATCAATAAAACTAGGGCTTCACTTGGTTTTAAAATTTGTTGGAATGAGTTACAATACAATGACTTGATATAAATTGGCATTTTTTAAATAAAATGTGTATCAGTGAAAAGGCGTGATTCATTGTAGTTATTGTGTACATAGTTTTTTCTAATTGTACAAGTACAGAAAAGGAATGAAATCAAAGCCTGCTTAAATGTACTTAAAAAGAGTACACTTTCATGACTGTTTCTTGACACATTTAAACATGAACATGTTGTAATAATGTGAAATTAAAGGTTTTACTATAAAACACATTTTTAACCATTGTTTTAATAATTTGTCATGCTTTAAAGAAATGGTGAATAATCAATTAGAAAAACATTTCATTTGAGTTTCCTATTTCCTGTCCTCTCTCAAAACTTCAAAACAGAAAGTGTAAGACTATTTCTATATGCAAAGGCTTCATCAGAGATCAAAGGCCGAACATGAAATAAAAAACCTACAATTATTAGTAGTAAAACATCGTTGTGTTTGCTTTGATCAGCTGAACATTTCTAGTTCAACTAGGAACCTAGCAGAGATGCTCCTGTTTTGATGAGGATTGAAAATAATAGCCAGCTGAGATCTATTGGGTTTGTAAAAGTTTGCCTGCAGTCACTCATTTTTCAAAATCTCTTAATCCCTAAACTGAGTCATATTTGATAAACAAAATTATATATTTATTTTCTATTAATATTATAATTAATATTAATCATATTTTATTAATAAAACTATAATTGTTTCTTAATGTTGTAAAATTGAATAGCTCTACATGTTTACCTTATTTATTACACATGGATCTACAAATATCCAAATAAAAAATGAAATGCACTGTTAATTTACTCCATCCAAGATGTAGGTAACTTTTTTCTTCATTGTAAAAAAAAAAAAAAAACACAATTTGTTGAGTCAACCTAAAATAATTTGTTACCTTGCTGCCTTAAACTTTTAAGCTCAGTCAACTCAACTTCATTCAAGCTGAAATGTTAAGTTGTTAAGAGTTGACTAAACTAAAAAATAGTTTGTTAAACTTAGCTGTGTTTGTTACTTGGCTGCATTAAAATTTAAAGTTGAATCAATTCAAATATCATGTTGACTAACATTTCAAGTTGACTAAATTTTTTTCCCAATTGACTGAACTTAAAAGTTTAAGGCAGCCAGATAACAAATTAGTTTAAAAATGCAAGTCAGCAGCTGCCCATTTTTGAGAATAAAAAAAGCAGCTCAAAGAACACAAAATGAATACCTGTGGCTCCTGGTGATATATTGAGGTCTTATGAAGCAGAAAGTCCAGCCTGTGCAACTGAACATTATTTTATTATGACCTGTAATCCAGAGCCTGGATTAAAAGTATAAAAGTTACTCAATCAAAACTCACTTTCAGATGCCTGACAGTCACTCTGACTGAAAATGATCCTGTGATGAATGAACTGATTCAAGCGTTCTAGTTCCTCCAACAGTCACTGAACTGAGGAAACAGTTCAACTCTGACCTATGAGACACTAATATGAGCATGTGTGAAACAAACACTTGAATGAAGAGGCCAAATGAAAGTTTTTATGGTTTCTCATGGTTTGTATAAAAAGTTGCGCTGATGAAGACTAGTTTATTCACAGCAAGTTCACAAGTTTATTCCACAGCTTTGTGGAATACTCTATTCTGATTGGTCAGTCACCACAAATGCTTTTCTTAGATTTTTTGTCTTATTTCCAGCTAAAACATCTAAAATTTCTTAAATCAAGATGGATTTTCTAGACAAGTAAAAATTATTGTCTTGTTTTCAGAGTTTTTGCTTAAAACAAGCCAAGATAATTTTGCTTACCCCATTGGCAGATGATTTTGCTTGTTTCAAGAAAAAAAAAAATCACTTTCTGAAAACAAGACAATAATTTTTACTTGTCTAGAAACTTCTTGATTTAAGAATTTTTAGATATTTTGGCTGGAAACAAGACAAAAAATCTAAGTGAGAAAAACATTTTTTACAGTGTCGTCTGTATTGGATTATAAGATAACTAACAAACTAGTACGATTTTGAAACATTTTAATCTTAAATCAAAATATTTTATTGCCATAATTATTTCTGTGGTGAAATGTTGTGTAATAAGTGGTACGATTGCACTGTATCCCTTAAATGTCCGTCTAGTTTGCCACTTGCAACTGTTTTCTTCACGGAAGATTTGCGTTCACATATTTTAACTCAGATCAATATTTTATGTCTAAATATTTACGTTTGTGGAAAGCAAACATGTAATAAGTTGGATAATGTACATCCAGCCGGTTGTTACATCCATGTTTTTGTAAAGGATAATGTACTAGTCAAAATAAACCTTCCCTTTGAAAGTGGTATTATTTGACAAGAATTTTTTGGAAAAAGTAAGCAAGGAGGTCCACTTTCAACCCCACCCTTTAACATAACCATCACTTAAACAGATCATACAAAAATAAATAGAAAAAACAAAAAAGTTATCCACCCATTTTCCTATGCTAAGAAAAAAAAAGCCATTGTTATTACAATACAAATTTAAATACTCATACAAATGCTGACCGCAAATATCCGTATTCAAGCAATTCATGAACAATTCAGTCATTTGTTTCTTGAGAACAGCTCCAATTGGTTCAGTCCAACTTTCAAATAAACCATTGATGCAATCAACAGGTTAATTAAATGAGCCTCAGATTTCGTCAGTTCCTTTTAAAATTTTTAAATGTACCTTTCTAAATTCTAAATAGTAAACTGACTATTTAACTTTTTTAAATAGTCAGTTCTGTTTTTATGTTTATGTTGTGTTCATGTGTTCTGGTTCAGAATAAAAAGAGAGTGCAACTCTGTGCTCTTGTACAAGCTTCAACCACCACAGTTTAACCTTTTTGCTCTCCATCCCAAAATGGGGTTTGAGAAAGTATTTTAACATCCAAAAATTGCACACATCACCTTTAAATTAACCAGAGCATTGGGAAATTCTATTCTAACTGAATATCTCCACTGTAATTCCATTGAGAGCGACAGCATGAAAGACAGCCTTCAGTTTGTAGTTTCTCTCTATTTACGTCTAACGATCGAGAAGGAGTAGTTTCTCACAGACAGACACACCGTTTGGGTTTTCTGTCCGTCTGACCTTAAACAACATGATTTCAATCGGCATCCACTCAACCCTTGTGTATGATGTGATTTGGCTGTAAATGTGTGTTATTGTGTTAGTGTAGTATGCACTGTTTCTCTTTAAACTCTAGCTGAACTCTACAGCAATGGGGCCTGTAGTTTAAAACACTGACAGGTAGAAGCCTGGAATTATGATAAAAAGATCTAATTAAAACATATTTTCTATAAACAGTTGCTTTATTGAGATCTACGCTGGCAGAAGGAACTGTTTACAGTTATTTTCTCTTATTGTATAATGAAATCTATGCAAGACATATTGAGAGTCCACAGTATAAACACAACGTTTGCATTAATTCAATGGGTTCGTTTGACAGTGTCTTTTGCGCGTCTTCCCTAAAACAACCATATGTATTTGTAATATTCTATTAACCTATTGGGAAGTTCATATTTAATACTTGTAGGAACAATAATGCTTAAAGAATCTGAACAAATCCATTACGGCATTTACGAAGCCAATTTAATTAACCCCATGGTGAAGGCGCACTACCATGACATTGTGACCATGTCTGAGATGTCTAGAAAGATAGAGAGAGAGAAAGAGAGAGAAGCTCCCTGAATGTTCGGACAGGAAATTCAATTAGAAAGGCTTTTGAATCCAAATTCCCACTCAGTGCTCTAGATGTCCTTTGTGCCCCTGTCTAGGAGGGTTAGAGGAACGTTACGGGAATGTTTGGACGTGCGGGTCTAACGTAATTCTGACAAACAGCATCTGTGCAAATCACCAGGACAAACGGCTATAGCTCTGAATGGTCTTCTTCACCTTTTGTGTGTTAAAGATAACTCAGCGGTTACTACGTATTACTGTCATATACACACAAGACGCATTGAATACCAAGCTCCTAAAAGGACACAAAATCACCACAGTATTATAACATTGGCTTCTGAATTCATAGGATACACTTGTGTGAGAAATGCATTCAATGGTAATCTCCCCCTACAATTATCTGTTAACAATGTATGCATTTACATGCACTTACTCAGATTAATGCATAGTAACTCATTTTCTTTTTCAGTGTAAGATTTACCTTGATTTTGGCCGACATACAAACACCTTAATCATGTGATATATAACTGGAAAGCATCTTTACTGTAGATGTAAGCGCATTCAACCAGAGCTGGTATCACTCTAGGAGAAGCGAAAACATTGTACTTTCAGACTCTTTCTTGACCCAAAAACCCATACATAGTATGCTATTATCTCAAACATAAAATAAAAATAAAAGTCTGTTCCAGCTGACATTTTAGAATACTATCAATGATGATACTTTTTTTTAGCGCTTTTCACGATACGTATCACTGCAAAGCAACTTTAGAGCAAATTTGCTGTACAATAAAGTTTGTACAATATATTTAGTACAGCTTAATACTGGTGCCTATGCCAAGTTGATGTACATATGGCACAGATGTATGGTAATGATCAGTTAATGACGTAATTGTCAAAAAAAAAAAAAAAAACATTAAAACAATAATAACAATAATGATTTTATGTTGCAATCAAACTACTGTAGTAAAATTCGGTAGTTCTGTATGTTGTGTTGGCATCATCTGAAGTCCTCCAAGGGGTTGGCATCATCTCTTCTTCGGTGCTCCTGATCCACACTGAAGCTTGTGTTATTCCTAGTTAGCACAGGATGTCAATCCCGTGGCAGAAACAGAGAACAAATAGGAACATAATTAGCGTAGCTGCTGTTCAAACCAAGCAAAAATAATTGTTCAACCAAAGCTAAAGATTAATAATGTGCATTTGATCAGATATAACTGCAGTAAAAGATTAAGAGAAGAGAGGCATTATGTGAATGCTTGGCTAAAAAGATGTGTCTTTAATCTAGATTTAAACAGAGAGTGTGTCTGAACCCTGAACATTATCAGGAAGGCTATTCCAGAGTTTGAGAGCCAAATGTGAAAAAGCTCTACCTCCTTTAGTGGACTTTGCTATTCTAGGTACAACCAAAAGTCCAGAGTTTTGCGACCTTAGGGAGCGTGATGGATTGTGACATGGTAGAAGACTAGTTAGGTACGCAGGAGCTGAACCATTAAGGGCCTTATAGGTAAGAAGTAATATTTTGTAGTTGATATGGAACCTAATAGGAAGCCAGTGCAGAGACTTTGATCATATTTTCTTGACCAAGTAAGGACTCTAGCAGCTGCATTTTGGACTGGCTGTAGCTTGTTTATTGAAGATGGACAACCACCTAGCAGTGCATTACAATAGTCCAGTCTAGAGGTCATAAATGCATGAACTATCTTTTCTGCATCAGAAACAGTTTCTGCATCAGTTTTTGTAGCTTGGCAATGTTTCTAAGATGGAAGAATGCTGTTTTTGTAACATTGGAAATATGATTTTGAAAAGACAAGTTGCTGTCTAATATAACACCCAGACTTTTGACTGTAGGGGAAGTAACAGTACATCTGTCTATAATAAATAGAAGACTATTTTATAAATATACCAGGAAATGAGTTCACTCAAAAGTCTTGTAAACCAGGGCCGTACCCACCACTGAGGTCCCAGAGGTCCGGACCTCTGTATTTTTCCGCAACGTTGTCTCTCAACGGCTCTGGGGGTGACGAGCAATTCTCTCAGTCTGTAAACTTTAGCTGCATTTAGCCAAACCTTATACTCACTTCTTCTGTAGGTGAAGCTGGATCATGAATGATTTGCAAACATAGACACATTTACTACCTGGTCTCATGACAAAAACGTACCTGGGGCACTTTTTTGCGGGACGCGAAATATGTACCAATAAGTACATATCACTGCAGGTGAAAAAAAAAAAGACTAGAGGCAGTAAAACTCTGACACCTTTTATTATTTTTCACACAAAGTATGATTTACAAAGTTTGATAAAGTGTAATTTTCACACAATTACTTGAAGAGTTTTATATTATGACTTAAAAATATTATTAATATGAAACCTAATGTTGAAAACTAATGTTGTTAGCATGATATATCTAGCTTCACATCTATGGGTTTTCATAAACAATAGGTTTGTTTGGTAGCTCACGCAGTACGAAGTTGTACTTGAGAGTTAAAGAGTTTCGGTTGGAATCCCGTGTAACTACGTTTTGACAAAAGAGTTAAAATCTACTCACAAGAAAGATTCAAATGGCATCAACAAATGTGTTTTTATAATATGTTTTGCATTTGTTAACACTATCGGGTAGGTTTAGAGTTGGGTTTGGTGTAGGGCATATTTTCAACATGACAGAGCATTAATTTTAGCAACAGTCCCCAGATATTTGAACTTTGAACCGCCGCAATACATACCTGAAGCAACATAATACAAACACAGCAATATGTACCTATATCAACGTAATACATACGTGCCAGGGTTCATGTATTGAACCTGTGTTTTAGCGCCACTTAGTGGACATTTATTTTTAAAACTGCTGTGAAACGTGCAGTAAGGTACGCAAAAAGGGCGCTGCTAAAAAGTACCCAGAGGTACGTATTTTTATGAGACTGGGTTGCACATTTAGGTAGATCGAAAGTAATCCTCTGTGTCTTCAGCGGTTAAATGACAACTGCTGATTAATGCTTTCAACAACAGAACACCTCAATGGCTCAATCAGAGACATACTTGTCTTCCCCTGCTCTGGTGCCGAAACAATGGCGGACTGATTGCGGCTTACTCAGGGCAGGTCTGTGCTAAAACACCATTTTCAGTCTACAGAC
The DNA here is from genome assembly GCA_033026305.1 of Cirrhinus molitorella. Taxonomy (NCBI): domain Eukaryota; kingdom Metazoa; phylum Chordata; class Actinopteri; order Cypriniformes; family Cyprinidae; genus Cirrhinus; species Cirrhinus molitorella. The sequence continues at coordinate 38,614,779 of CM065127.1, read as the reverse complement.
TTGGGAGGGGCCTTGGCCTATGTGACATCACACAGCCAAGAGTTTGAGAATGGCTTGATCTGAGAAAGGGGTTATGATTTACATGGATTAAAAAAAAAATGCTGGGTGGATTTTTATCATTATTTTATCATTAGTATCAGTACTGCAAACACATTTATGTTCAAACTACATTTAAAAGTGAATTGGTGAACAGGGGTATCCTTTTAGAGTCACTTTTCGACGTTGAGGGACTTTCATTGCCATTTCATTGCAATTCAGTGTTCATTCACAGCACCTAACCTCATCCCTACCCTAAACCTACCCACTTCTGGACAATATAAAACACACAACAGGCAAATATAAGTACAGTCACAGGTATTTATTGCAAAAGCTGACCATAAACAGGCAGTATAAAACAGAGATGTTCACAAGTCTTTAACTTGGAGTCTGAGTCAAGTCTGAAGTCTTTAATCTGGAGTCTGAGTCAAGTCTGCTTTTAAAATATTCAAGAGTCCTTTTCTTACGACTCGGGCGCGACTCAGGTCTAAGTCACCAACTTGAGTGCCTATCTCTGGTATAAAAGCATTACAAACAAGTCTTTTGTCTTTCTGAGGCCATACGATATCTTTATGCATTTCACAACTAAGGCTGATGTAAGGCTTCCTCTGGCGACACAGACTGCAGCACACTGGATAGGACAGAGACTGTTCTTTTCACATCAAATCAATCGTTTTGCCTCAGAAGATTTGGAATATTAATACTTTTTAAATAAGTTATGACTGTAGTTATATCTGCCTGTTATATCTTGTGTTTTATTGACAAATGGTAGGTTTAGAGGCAGGGGTTGCATTACGAGCTCATAAATTTGTATATAGTGTAATATAGATAAAACTGTTGCGACCATTTACACTGAAAAATCACAGCCCAACATATATGCAATAACGGCAATATTATTACCCACACTTAAAAAAAAAAAAAAAATGTTAAGTTTAGTCAACATAAAATGTTAAGTTGTACAATATGAAAACTAAGGCAGCATGAACACATTTTTAAGTTGAAACAACTTTTTTTAAGTTTTTTTTTTTTTTTAACAGTGCAATATATAATTTAATCATGACAATAAAATCCTCAGTGTCTTTCACGTTAGCATATTGACATCAAGGGTTTGTTATTTAAAGCAATGGAGGACCCTACACATTGAAAAATGGGATCCTGACCAAGCATCAATATGTGACGAGTTGGGAGTGAGAAGCTCAACTATTCGGTAACACTTTATTTTGATGGTCCCTTCTGAATATTCTGTTGACAGTAAGTAACGTTGCACCTATATGTCAACTAACTCTCATTAGAGTATTAGTAGACTGTCTGCTTAATATCGGCTAACTTGTTTATTGTGATGGTCTCCCAACAGACATTCTACTGACTATAAGACTTTGCAAGTACATGTCAACTTAATCTAACCCTAACCCTACCACAGTCTACTAATACTCTACTAACACTACACTGAGGGTTAGTAGACATGTATGTGCAATGTTACTTATAATTAACAGAATGTGTTAAAGGGACCATCGAAATAAAGTGAAACTAAATGGGATGCGATCTGGGAAAACACGGATGTTGCGCTGGGACATTTTCAAGAAATTCAAAAAAATAGATTGAATGTCATTTTTTGTCAAAATTAGGTTTTCATTGAATTATTATTCTCTAACATCTTGTCTATCATCTCTGAAAATATCTTGGCAAAATTCACGTTTATTGCAGAAAATTAGCGATTTATTGCAGCAAGCAGAAATGACTGTGTCTTTCTCTAATGTTGCGAGGTGCTTTCTCTTAACACTATAAAAACAGTTAACCTATCAAAATAAACCACGTAATATATGTGTGTCAATGCCCATTTCCCACCAGTCCTGTGTAAACTATGACACGCAAAGTTTTTTTATTTATTTTTTATTTTTTTATATTGTGAGATGGCGGAGGGCAAGAAAACAATGCATTCTGAAGTAGCTGCTCACTTAAATGATCTTGCTCATCTCAATCTGATCAATCTTGGTGATGTCAGTGCCCTAAATGATGTTATAATGGACTATTTCACATCCAGAGATGAAGGATCGGATGAAGTTACTAAAGACGAGGAGTCTGATGACAGTCTGTTAAATGCACAGGTGCGCAAACAGTTGCGCTGCGCTCGCTTTTCTAAATGTAAACTACAAGGTACACTATTCATGCTATTTAAACATACAAAGGGGTGATCAAAAGTTCAGACTTTGCCCATGATAAACAACATCTTCAGGGTTGCGTTAGTCTGTTTGTGTAATGATGCAGTATAGCGCTCCTGTTCTGACAGACAGCTCTCGTTCTTAAAGGGCCCCAGCACCATTTTCACATGCATTACGCTATACATTACTTTCATTTAGTTCAAATGGGGACAGCATGAACTAAAACTACAAGTTTAGAACAGTAAACTACAAGTTACAACCCCAAATGTGTCTGGTTATGTATTAAGTCCAGCAATAAGTCCAGAGTAGAACAGGAAAATAATTGGAGAGCCTGTACGCTGTAAACGGTAGTGTTTTATGAACAGATATACACTTAATGTTCAAATGTTTGCAAGTGTTCTGTGTTCCTTGGGGTTATTTTGTATCTTTTAAATCATGTACAGTGACTAAAATCAGTCTTTTACCAGAGTAAAGTGACTTTTACTTGTAATACTTGACTGTTGTTTTTCTATTTTCATTGCCTCACTTTACACCCATTTTTCTCAAAATTACATTCCTGAAAATCATAGCTATCAGCCAACTTCAGATAGCCATAACTTTTGTTGGAAAGGGCTTGAACCCAGCTTTCATATGGTATCAAAACCTAAAAATTTCACCATGTGTTGGGTTTTCCCAGATCGCATCACAAATATTCTACTCAAAAGAATAATTTTGAATATAACTTTTCTCAAAAGACCAAGGTTACGATTTTCAGTCAAGATTGACTTAAATTTCACAGTTTCTCATTCAAAGCTAGATAACTTGCATGCATCACATAGCCCAGATTTATGATATTTTTATGGTGTTTAGTGAGGTTTCTGAAGCTTGAAAGACACAGCCTTTATTTGCTGTAACTGCATGAAAAAGAGCAGCCATCACATTTATTACAAACCTTTTTGTTTTGCTCAACAGTGTAAATGCTGGCCGTTTTGGGTGAGCTATGCCTTTAACGATGAGCATAACGGGTGAAATTCAAGTGGTTTTGTGCCAGCGACGTGACGCGTGTTAGGTTTTTGCGAACAGATGTCACCCACGACTGCAGCAAACTAAAAGCAATTCAGTTATTGATCATCTGAAAAATAACTCTCGCCAAGCCCACCGAACAAACCCAGAGGATTTGAGATAATATACATAAATTTGATGAGCTAATGACATTCTAAAATATTTATTATATTATTAGTAGCCGGGTCCAGCGTGAGGCCATGGAAATGGTCAGATGGAGGGCAAAAGGGTCAGGCATGTTATGAAGATACAGCACCTCAAGACGCATCAACATCTATCCGCCATAAAAAATCAGACTGGAGCTAAACACACAGCAAGCACACATACTCACACACATACTCTACATGACCACACCTGCAGGAATAGTCCCATTGATCGGACGGCTTTTAAAGGGCTGACCTTTAAAGAAGGGCTTTGCTTTTCGGTGATAAATCTGAAATATGGAGCCATCTGTGGAGCAGAGGAGATTGGCAGGCGGACAGAGCGCCAGATATTTGGCCACTCCTGGGGCACCGGAGGGACCGCGCGGCCCGTGACCTTATGGCAGGCGCGGGGTCGTGCCTCTCTGTAACACGAGAAAGCGCAGGGGCCGGGGCGGGGTCGTCTGTCCGTCTCCGTGGCGACTGGAGCCCGGTCGTCACGGCGACCCCTGTGCACACTGGTCGATGGACAGGCTGGGATGTGGAGGGATGCCACTCCTGGGGATGAAACCGAAGACCTGCTCACACACACACACACACACAATCAAGACTGAGTCACAAGCTTTGTGTCTGTCCTTTTCTGTGTGATTCAACCCTCATCCACCTCACTATTCATTTATGCAACCGCTTTTCATTTGGAGTGTGTACTTGTGCGTGTATCTTGATTATAGAGTGCTAGGTAAAACCACTAATACCTTCATTAATAAATCATTAACAAACATTATATAACAGATCATTATTAAATATATATTTACACAGCTAGAAATGTGAGATAATGTACTTGATCATGTTTACTAATAAACTTTTTATACATTACCTAATAATTAAGGCACAAAATCACTTTCACATTAAATGTGAAAAAAAGTTGAGTCCTTATCCATTTTCAAGAATCAGCAAAAACTAGGGCTGTCAAATGATTAATCACGATTAATCGCATCCAAAATAAAAGTTTATGTTTACATACTATATATTTGTGTACTGTGTATATTTATTATGTATATATAAATACACACACACATGCATGTATATACTAAGGAAAAATATTTTAGATTTATATATAAAATATTTATATTTATTTATAATCTAAATTGTATACAGGTATAAATATATATACATATAAATATTTAGTTTTAATATATACATGTATGTGTGTGTATTTATATGTACATAATAAATATACAAAGTAAACACACATATAGTATGTAAACATAAACTTTTATTTTGGATGTGATTAATTGTGATTAATCGTTTGACAGCCCTACTAAAAACACATATTTTCCATCTGAATTTGACCCTCTAACTCTAGCACCCTCTTTTCTAATTCTATTCTTTAAAAAAAAATGCCCTTTTAGACTTATACTCTATTCATTTACTTACACTGATAAAAATGATTTTGTGGTGAAGTAAATAATACAGAAAAATACATGTAAGTTTTACATTTACAAGAATAAAAAAAGAGTAAATTAAATATTAGTACTCAATTTAAGCTTGTAGAATATAAAACTTGATTTTTTAAGTATGTTTTACTTGGAATTGTTTGTTATTTTTACAAAGTTTGTTTAAGTAAGTATCAAAGTCATAATCCTGTTTTTCCGATCATGAACTTGGGCATGAATAGTTAATAAGGTTACATTTTTTGCTGTTTTCGAGATGTATTTACACTGTTTCATGGCTGCTTTTGTTGTTAGGTTACGTAACTTGCTGTTTTGTAACATCTAGAGTTCATTTTCCACTCAAAATGACCCATTCATACTCCCAAACTATTCACTGATTGTCATTTTCATTGCGTATCATGTTCCAAGTATTGAGGTCTCTGTGTTCATTTGTTTTGTAACTACATTGAGTCAACATTTAACCTTAAAAACAACAAGGAGCCGCCTACTTGCTTACGTACATGTTTGTAAGTGAACCATATGCTTTTATTTCAGCGTTATGAGGTTTGAGTAAAGTTTACAAACCGTGGCTGAGTAAATAGTACTTGAGGTACATGAGTAACTTAAGTGTGTGCAAAAACTTGCCAAATAAAAATTAATTAAATGTACTTATTGTTTTGTGTGTGTGTGTGTGTGTGTGTGTGTGTGTGTGTACTGCTTGTTTTCTTTAAAAAACAAAACAAAAACAAAAAAACACTAGCTTCTCTCTATACAATTAACAAAAAAGGGTTGCTCTTTTGTTGATTTTGATTGCTTCCATTGTCCTCTTTTGTATGTCGCTTTGGATAAAAGTCTAAATATAAATGTAAATTAACAGATCATTATTTCATGTTAGTTAAAACGCTTACAAATGTCAATAAACTTTCAATTCATATGATTGTACACATTTTTTAAAAAATCTAAAAATGATTAAAAGCTTTTGTTATTGCACAACACTTCTGCTGCTGTTTAGGTTTGATACAGGTTTTAAAGATATTAATTAACACATTTAGAAAATGATCAATAGTCTCAAGTTTAGATTGGGTACTGCAAAAACACGAACAAATATTTACATAAATGTCTTGTTGTCAAGTTATCTTTGTTTTGGACCTTGTTTCCATGTTTTTGCACCAGGCTTAGTTCCTGTTTCCATATATGGTTATTTTCCTGTTCTTGTTAAGTTAATTAAATTCCCTCCACCTGTTGTGTTTAATTATCCCATCTGTATATATTCCTGTTTGTTCCCTTTTTTCTGGTCTGACGTCGATATACTTGTTTCTGTACTGCACTCTGTTGTACACCTTGCATTTGTGTTGAATAAAGACGTTTCATGTGAAGTTTACTCCTGCATTCTTCAGTAAATCTGCGTAGTGCGACATTATTAAAGATTGGTGAATTCAGGTCATTCAGACATGTTTGGCCATTGAGATAACCCCTTGCAAAGGTACTAATTATTAGTAACATTTATAGATGATGAATAGTTTTCATTTCAAATTGAGTACTATAAAACCATGGACGAATAATAATGATTTGGTAAGATGTGTCAATAGTAAAAAGTTGACACAACAAAGAAAGTCCAAATACAGTTTATGAACTTTACAGACTATAATTATGAGATAATGACTAGTATGTTAATTTGAATACTTTGTGAAGTGCCTAAAATGACTAATTAAGCATTTTTTTTCACAACATTTGTAAATGTTAAAAAAAAATAAATAAATAAATAGTGAACGTAAAGTTAATGACATTTGTAAGCATTCAAAAGTACATTTACAAATAAACTTGTATTCATTGTATGATTTCTGTTAAAATCATTTGTAAAAATGATTTTTTAGTTTAATGACATTTGTAAACATTTTTACATGAAAGGTAATGTTTAATAAGTTTATTAGTAAACATTAACAAGTGCATTATCTCATATTTCTAGCTATGTGAATATATATTAGCTAATTATCTTTTAAGCATTATATAATGTTTGTTAATCATTTTTCAACAAACGCTATCTTAAAGTCTTACCATAGAGAATCTCAGTGTTGAGTAAAAACTAAACTATCAGTAACAAACTAGATGAAAATGGTCGCACTTTAGTTTAGGGACCATGTCTTGCTATTAACTACGACTTTTGCCTCAATAAACTTCTAATTTGCTGTTTAATAATCAAATGCTGTTTAATAGGTACATTAATATGTGCTTTTATAAGTACTAATAAAAAGCCAATCTAATGATTTAAAGAATTACTTGTCAAGAAAGTATCATTAAATGCTGACTGAGGACAAGAAATTACAAAATCGTATCTGCTGTGTATTGCATTTGATCATATTTTCATGTTGTCATCTTAGCAATATGCTAATGTCAAACACTATTGCATTCTGCTGATAGTTAAGCTGTTTTTGTATTACATACTCTACATACTAGCTATGTAGTCTATGTAGTCATCATCACTAATAAGGGTACACTGCAGTCAGGAAGCTGGATTAGAACCAAAATTTGCTATAAAGAAAGTGGCTGGAAGCAAGCTAACAAGTGAGTGACAGAAATGACTTTCTTGATTTCCACAAAACGAGCTGTAAAATCTTTGGCTCATTATTCTGACTTATTCAGTCCATTTAGCCATGTGCTTGATGTTTCGGAAGAGCCTAGCGCCACTACAAGCTGGAAGGACTGGAGTTTATAACATGTCCCTCTAAAGGGTAATTTAATGGGGCATCAATAAAAGCACTTAATTGCGCAATCACTATTGACATCGCATTTAAACAGCCCCGCATACTGCCGAATTACCTAATGGAGATTGGATTGGCCAACTTGCCACTTTTCAGAGTATAAATTGTGTCTGCTATTGACAGCTCGTCGCTCCCAACACTGAAGATTTTCACCCACACGTGGTTTGCACGCTTTAGTAAACATAATTCCTCTGATTAAAACCAAATAATTTGTTGACTTGTGGAGTTTTGTGGCATACAAGTGATGGCTCATCTACTATATTCAGTTTTGAAAACGTTATAAAGTCATAATGTGCCCATGACCCCAAGGGTCATAAAAAGTATGAAAGAAAGGGGTACTTTACATTTGAAATTCATGTACGGGATAATTTGCCAAAAAATAAATTAAAAAATGTTGCCTTTATTTACTTACCCTTTTTACACAGCCTTTACACAACCTGAAAATAACACATCCTGAGCTGTCATATACAGATTTGAAACTCATGTTCCAGTTTCTATACTTTTCTAAATTTTTGGTGTAAATTTTGATGCTTTTGCTATCATGCAGCTTTAAAAAACTGGCCTCCAGCTTATATGTGCATTTATACAGTTTTTTGTGCATTTATAAAGTTTTATCAGGTTTATTGTTTATACTTTTTTGTGCATTTATAGAGGTTTATCAGGTTTATCATTTATACTTTTTGTGCATTTATACAGTTTTATCAGGTTTATTATTTACTTTTTTTGTGCATTTATAGAAGTTTATCAGGTTTATCATTTATACATTTTTGTGCATTTATAGAAGTTTATCATATTTATTATTTATATTTTTTGCGCATTTATAGAAGTTTATCAGGTTTATCATTTATACATTTTTGTGCATTTATAGAGGTTTATCAGTGCTTGACAACGCTTGGTCAAGAACAGTGTGAAGATTCTTCAGAACATCTTAATTTGTGTTCCACGAGAATAAGTACCAACAGAGCTTTTGGTACGATTTTGCAGTCCTCTTCCACATGTATGTACTATGTACTCATTACTACTTATGTACTTATTAGTACTAGTAACAAAGTACTAACCTTGAACTTTAACCCCTTAATTGTCACCCGTTTGTGTCTCAAATTATATAGGAAAAGTAATAGATTAATTTATGACTAGAGTGCACCTCAGAAATATACTTCATGACAGTTCTGACCTTAGTCACAAAAAGATTTTCTTTGTTGCTTTTTTTCCCTGTCACGCTTTAGAAATCATAAGAAATTATATATCAATCTCAAAATTCATCCTTTGAAAACCATTTTAAAATCAGACATTGTATTACTATGGAAAATGTACATCAACATCATATTACAAAATGTATGTGTTCATGAATTATAAAAAATGTTTGAATACTGCATTTTCACGTCTATGTTCAAATATGGGAGTGACAGTTAAAGGGTTAAACAACCTTAACTCATATTAAGTATGGGGTAAGTACACTGTACAGTAATGTGTTACTTTAAAATAAAGTGCAACTTTATTGTGTAAAAAGCAAGCAAAACCTTTTTTTTTTTTTAAGAAAGACATACAGTGAAGCCAAAAAAATATATATATATAAGATGTCTTTTGACTGTAATATTGAACTTTTACCCAATATTTGATGTAAACGGTAGAACCTTGCTGAAAAAACTAACAGCACATCTGAACATAAAACATCTTGATTGTTCTTAAATGGAGGATTGTTAATGTGCCATTCTTTCTCTCAGGTCTGGTAAAGAGGGCTATTATCCAGATAACTACATCAACCACAGCTGAACCAATCACAGTGAGTGAAGCTGAAGCACCTAGTCACAATAGTCAGTTATAGGGAAACTGTAATCCATACCAGCTTTTGAGGAGCTGCTGTGTGTTCCAGAATCATTCTGAAGACTCATTCCTGGCCAGGTGTCATGAAACCAACCACAAAGAGCAGAATACTGAACCAGTCAATAATGCATTGATCCAACAGGGCATCTAGACTGTAAGATTAAATATAGAATGATAGTGTGGATATTCAGCTACAAGAAAGCAGTGTGTGTGATGACATATCGCTCCTTTACTTTAAAAGAAAAATTAAAAATTGTGACCTGAAGAGACAAAAAAAAAATACATTATTTGAGGTACTCTATACATTTTGTGTATACACTGGTCAAAAAGATGTGTGCTTAATTGTTTTGCTTGAGCATTTGAAACTTAAAAGTATATTTAAAATATATATATTTACTTGTTCAACTAATTGCATGCATTTTTAACAGCCCCGCATACTGCCGAATTACCTAATTTGCACGCTTTAGTAAACATAATTCCTCTGATTAAAACCAAATAATTTGTTGACTTGTGGAGTTTTGTGGCATACAAGTGATGGCTCATCTACTATATTCAGTTTTGAAAACGTTATAAAGTCATAATGTGCCCATGACCCTAAGGGTCATAAAAAGCATGAAAGAAAGGGGTACTTTACATTTGAAATTCATGTACGGGATAATTTGCCAAAAAAGAAATAAAAAAGTGTTGCCTTTATTTACTTAACCTTTTTACACAGCCTTTACACAACCTGAAAGTGACACATCTTGAGCTGTCTAATATCAATTTGAAACCCATGTTCCAGTTTCAATACTTTTCTAAATTTTTGGTGTAAATTTTGATGCTTTTGCTATCATGCGGCTTCAAAAGACTGGCCTCCAGCTTATATGTGCATTTATACAGTTTTTTGTGCATTTATAAAGTTTTATCAGGTTTATTATTTATACTTTTTTGTGCATTTAAAAAACTACATTATTTGAGGTACTCTATATGTTTTGTGTATACACTGGTGAAAAAGATGTGTGCTTAACTGTTTTGCTTGAGCATTTGAAACTTAAAAGTATATTTAAAATATATATATTTACTTGTTCAACTGATTGCATGCATTTTTTACAATTCAAGACGATTGAATATGTTTTTTAATTAACTGTAAACAACACACAGTTAAGTGTCTGAAAACATTGCAATCAGTTTGCACTTATAAGTTTATGCTTTTTTATATTATTGCGATAGTAAATGCTCTTTTTAAAAGTATGCAAAAGTGTCCTTTTTTCAACAAGTTAATTTTGAAGTTCAGTGCTTAATGCTATAGGAGTTTGTTCAAATTGCTAATAACAATTATGCCTTAGCAAACCACCTTTTTTCTGTCATGAATAAAAGCTGCACTTTTCATCTATGTGTGATTGTGCATTTCATTGGTTGTGCTTTTTATCTCTGGTGGGCTATTCAATCTTGAATTATGTGAATGTTTAATGCTCTGCAGGGACAATGAATTAAACACAAATAAAAATAAAAGTTAACAACATAAAAGGTTTAATTGATTGCCTCCTGGAAAACATCCGGCCTACTGAGTTGAATCATTAGTCATGATTGTGAAGAAGTATGTGGCTGAAAGTGTGTGTGTGTGTGTGTGTGTGTGTGTGTGTGTGTGCTATACCAGCATCTTAACAACAGATCAAGGTGGAATCTCATCAGTTTTAAAAGACCACACATGCCACTGCATATCTCTCTCTCTCACACACATCTGCATATCTTTATATTAAACTAATCGTCCCATTTCTAAATTCTAGGTGAAAGAGCCACATTTGAAGCCATTGTAAGGTAACACTTTAGAATACGATTCCATCATTAATGAATAACTACACAGGAACAAATGACTAATGCACTATTAATATTCTAGTTACTAGGTTTATTATTTATACCTTTTTGTGAATTTATAGAGGTTTATCAGGTTTATCATTTATATATATATTTTTTTTTGTAAATTTATAGAGTTTTATCAGGTTTATTATTTATACTTTTTTGTGAATTTATAAAGGTTTATCAGGTTTATTATTTATACTTTTTTGTGCATTTATAGAAGTTTATCAGGTTTATCATTTATACATTTTTTGTGCATTTATAAAGGTTTATCAGTTCCGAGCATTTACAGAGAATTTGATTTTTAGGAGCGTGTCCAAACATTCACCTTTTATTAGCAAAAAATGAAACAAGGAAGTCATAATGGCAAAAAGAAGTTACGGCACAACCTTTTTTTGTAAATTTATAGAGTTTTATCAGGTTTATTATTTATACTTTTTGTGGATTTATAGAAGTTTATCAGGTTTATCATTTATACATTTTTTGTGCATTTATAGAAGTTTATCAGGTTTATAATTTATACATTTTTTGTGCATTTATAAAGGTTTATCATTTATATTTTTTGTGCATTTATAGTGGTTTATCATTTATATATTTTTTTTGTGCATTTATAGAGGTTTATCAGTGCTTGACAACGCTTGGTCACTTGCTTGGTCAAGAACAGTGTGAACATTCTTCAGAACATCTTAATTTGTGTTCCACGAGAATAAGTACCAACAGAGCTTTTGGTACGATTTTACAGTCCTCTTCCACATGTGTGTACTATGTACTCATTACTACTAATAACTACACAGGAACAAATGACTAATGCACTATTAATATTCGAGTAACTACTATTAACCAACAAGAAACTTCGATTAAGGAATAAGTAAGAAATATCATTCAGTTGAATGTGGTAGTTCACTAGTAACTACTATTTTTTCATATCCGCTGGAGAACTACTGAGAACTACTATATACATGTTAATAGTTAATGCGAATGATGCAAAATGTATGATTAAGTCTAAAGTGAAGATCATAGTAACACACTAGTAATGACTCAAGAATTACCAAATCCGTCAGAAGGAATTATTCATTATTTGGATTATTTGGAGTATTCTTAAGTGAAGATCATGATAACTCCCTAGTAATGAATAAAGTCATTAAAAACTATTGAGGTTTTTGTAAGTTTCTGAATAGTAATACTTTTGATGACTTTGGTAATTCTTGAGTCATTACTTGAGGGTTACCATTATCTTTACTTTAGAATGAATTATACATTTTGCATCATCCACATGAATTATGATCCTGTATAGTAGTTCTTAGTAGTTACTGATTAGCTAATAGTGAACTACGACATTCAACTGAGCACTATTACTTACTGATTCATTAATCAGAATTTCTTGTTATTTAATAGTAGTTACTATAATGATAATACTGCATTAGTCATTTGTTCCTGTGTAGTTATTCATTAATGATGGAACAGTACAGAACAGTGTTACCCATTGTAAAATACACAGGTGTAAGAAGTTATGTCTACTATCAAATCCTACTCATAAAGGAAGACTTTTTTAGCATTTTTGGGAAGCAAAAAAAAAGACAAGTTACGTCCGATTTAGTTTCTTCTGGTGTCAGAATAGCTGAGATAAAACGTGACTCTGGACCACAAAACCAGTCATAAGGGTCAATTTTTCAAAAATGAGATTTATACATCATCTTAAAGCTGAATAAATAAGCTTTACTGTAAGCCTTAGCTGTTTGTTAGGAAAGGACAATATTTAGCCTAGATACAACTATTTGAAAATCTGGAATCTGAGGGTGCAAAAATAAATAAATAAATAAAAATTGAGAAAATCACCTTTAAAGTTGTCCAAATGAAGTTCTTAGCAATGCATATTACTAATCAAAAATTACATTTTGATGTATTTACGGTAGAAAATTTACCAAATATCTTCATGGAACATGATCTTTACTTAATATCCTAATGATTTTTGGCATAAAAGAAAAATCTATAATTTTGACGCATGCAAGGTATTTTTGGCTATTGCTACAAATATTCCCCAGCAACTTATGACTGTTTTTTGTGCTTCAGGGTCACATATATGCATGTTATTTTGAATCTTTTTACCCCATATGTGCGAATCATTGAAAGATTAGCTGCTTATCTGTAAAGCGATTGTGTGCGATTGTCCCACCTGTCCGGTTTGTTTGTTTTTCCTGTTTATCTCTGTGATGACGTCATGTTGGTCGTTCTCATGAGAATCTGTCAACAAAGTTCTGATTATTTAAGGATCTTCAAAGGAAAGATAATTGCAGAGTAATCTCCCCACAAGAAGTGCTTTATCTTTTCAGGTAAAAGTTCCACAATGTTAAAAATTCCAAAGCACGAGGCAAGCACTTAAAAAAATGCTTTGTAAAACACAGGAGTGCTTTATTCGATTTAACTACAAATCAGAGAAAGGTCATAACTTAAGTACGTGATTTTGAATTTAATTCCTGCTAACCCTTCCCCCATTCAAAAATTCTTGAAAAACAAAAATTCCCTGAAGCACTTTTGGCTCTCTCTCTCTCTCTCTCTCTCTCTCTCTCTTTGCTCCATACACAATATCCCAGTAGTTGTATTTGACCTTGATTGTCATTGGATGTTGAGTCTTGACTGACAGCTGCCAGCATTGGTCAACAACCCCTGCCCAAACATACAGGCCTTAAATGATCATCTTTCCGGACAGTTTCACAATTTTCTCCGTCTGAGTGACACCCTGTGTGTAAGTGTGTCCTGGGCCTGTCTGGTTGTTTGTGTCGCCACTACCCTTCTGAGTGAGTCAGGGGGGCTAGGGGGCCTTCGGCCTCATGTTGCCACTTGGGGGTCTTTGAATGGAGTCGATAGAACATTTCTGTCCTGTCTGCATGCAGACAGCCACAAGCAGACAGACAGTTCAGCTCTCTTTATCTCACATGGCATCCACAGTCGATCACTGCAAGCTTGTTGTAAATATTAAGTAACATTAATATTTCCGTTTCCCTTTTGCTGTTTCATAAATACTGAATGATGTTACCCCGGCGTGTCAATAACATTGAAGTCATGTCAATAACGCAACTTGCCCTATTAAGAGGGAATAGAGAACGCTCTGATTTGGTGCTGTGATCGATGAAAATGATTTTTATTGATGTATACATTACATGATGCACACAAGTGACTCTATTGATCCCTTTATCAGATGATTATGTTTTAATGTTAGTTATTTGTCATATTAGAATATACCAGCCAAAAAGAAGTTACGACACAACCGTTTAATTGTTATTACTACTGTATTACTATGTTATTACTACTTTATTACACTTTATTAGTTTATAGTTACTATATAATTAGTATTGAAGTATGCAACTGGCTGCTTCTTGTTCCTCTCTCTCTCTCTGCTCCAACTCAACCATATCAGGTACTGTTTTAAATTAAAATGGCAGTCTTTCTTAATAAATTATTCTTATTTCTCCAGCTAAACAGTTCCGAGCATTTAAGGAGAATTTGTTTTTTTAGGAGCGTGTCCAAACATTCAGATTTTATTTGCAAAAAAATGAAAAAAGGAAGTCATAATCTAAATGGCAAAAAGAAGTTACAACACAACCTATTAATTGTTATTACTACTGTATTACTATGTTATTACTACTTTATTACACTTTATTAGTTTATAGCTACTATATAGTTAGTATTGAAGTAAGTAAGTTAGACACTTGCTAGCTTTTTATTCTTCCCCCTCTCTCTGCTCCAACTTGCCCATATCAATTACTGTTGTAAATTAAAATTTCAGTTTTTCCTAATAAAATTATAGGCATGATTCTTATTTCTCCAGCTAAACAGTTCTGAGTGTTTAAGGATAATTTGTTTTTTAGGAGCATGTCCAAACATTCACCTTTTATTAGCAAACAATGAAACAAGGAAGTTATAATCTAAATGGCAAAAAGAAGTTACGACACAACCTATTAATTGTTATTACTACTGTATTACTATGTTATTGCTACTTTATTACACTTTATTAGTTTATAGCTACTATTTAATTAGTATTGAAGTATGTAAGTTAGACACTTGCTGGTTTTTTCTTGTTCACCCGCTCTCTGCTCCAACTTATCCATATCAGTTACTGTTGTAAATTAAAATTTTAGTTTGCCTTAATAAATTTATAGGCATGATTTATATTTCTCCAGTTATAGAGTTATAAGCGTTTTTCAGGAGCGTGTCCAAACATTCACCTTTTATTAGCAACAAAAATTAAACAAGGAAGTCATAATCTAAATGGTAAAAAGAAGTTATGACACAACCGTTTAATTGTTATTACTACTGTATTACTATGTTATTACTACTTTATTACACTTTATTAGTTTATAGTTACTATATAATTAGTATTGAAGTATGCAACTGGCTTCTTCTTGTTCCTCTCTCTCTCTCTGCTCCAACTCAACCATATCAGTTACTGTTTTAAATTAAAATGGCAGTCTTTCTTAATAAATTATTCTTATTTCTCCAGCTAAACAGTTCCGAGCATTTAAGGAGAATTTGTTTTTTTAGGAGCGTGTCCAAACATTCAGATTTTATTTGCAAAAAAATGAAAAAAGGAAGTCATAATCTAAATGGCAAAAAGAAGTTACAACACAACCTATTAATTGTTATTACTACTGTATTACTATGTTATTACTACTTTATTACACTTTATTAGTTTATAGCTACTATATAGTTAGTATTGAAGTAAGTAAGTTAGACACTTGCTAGCTTTTTATTCTTCCCCCTCTCTCTGCTCCAACTTGCCCATATCAATTACTGTTGTAAATTAAAATTTCAGTTTTTCCTAATAAAATTATAGGCATGATTCTTATTTCTCCAGCTAAACAGTTCTGAGTGTTTAAGGATAATTTGTTTTTTAGGAGCATGTCCAAACATTCACCTTTTATTAGCAAAAAATGAAACAAGGAAGTTATAATCTAAATGGCAAAAAGAAGTTACGACACAACCTATTAATTGTTATTACTACTGTATTACTATGTTATTGCTACTTTATTACACTTTATTAGTTTATAGCTACTATTTAATTAGTATTGAAGTATGTAAGTTAGACACTTGCTGGTTTTTTCTTGTTCACCCGCTCTCTGCTCCAACTTATCCATATCAGTTACTGTTGTAAATTAAAATTTTAGTTTGCCTTAATAAATTTATAGGCATGATTTATATTTCTCCAGTTACAGAGTTATAAGCGTTTTTCAGGAGCGTGTCCAAACATTCACCTTTTATTAGCAACAAAAATTAAACAAGGAAGTCATAATCTAAATGGTAAAAAGAAGTTACGACACAACCTATTAATTGTTATTACTACTGTATTACTATTTTATTACTACTTTATTAGTTTATAGTTACTATATAATTAGTATTGAAGGATTTAAGTTAGACACTTGCTGGTTTCTTCTTGTTCCCCCTCTCTCTGCTCCAGCTTATCCAAGTCAATTACTGTTGTAAATTAAAATTTCAGTTTTTCTTAATAAATGATTCTTATTTCTCCAGCTAAACAGTTCCGAGCATTTAAGGAGAATTCGTTTTTTAGGAGCGTGTCCAAACATTCACCTTTTATTAGCAAAAAAACGAAACAAGGTAGTCATAATCTAAATGGCAAACAGCCAAATGCAGGATTCTGCTTGAGGAAAAAAAAAGAAGGGGATAGAGAGGAGAGCAATTGAGGGAATCCGCTCTGAGATGACGGGACCAATCAGGCCGTAAATGAGATTTGCCACAAACCACTTCTCCCAGAATTCCACGCATGAGAAGGGGGAAAAAAATCTCAGACTAAGCTCATGAACTTTCACCTTTCACCCCTCCGCTGCCTGAACCAATGAACAGATTGTGAAAAATCAATGCGTCCAATCAATAGGAGAATTTTTTTAGTCTCTAACTGGGTAATCTGCTGTAAGTCGGCCTGAACGGCGGACGCACAAAAAGAGCAATTGAAGAAAATATTTATTGCGAAGAGTGAAAATTAAATTTGCTTTATTGCTCCTCTGTGCAAATGTTAATCATCATTTACCGCATCCGGCTTCGGCATAACGGATCACGCTCGGGTGAGGAGACCATTTTGAGGAGGTTTCTGCTGTACTATTTCAGATACAATACAAAATGGAGTCTGTTTCATAGGGCAGAGATTTATTCTGAGGTCTGTGGATATATTCTGATAAATTCTGACTGCCAAAACCTTTTGGAAACATTACAAAAAATATTTCCATTTTTATTATTGCTTTTGTGTTATTAATTTGACTTTTTTGTTTTGCTTTTTTTTTTTTTTGGTCTTTATTTTTGTATTATTTTTATTGATTTATTCATTCCGCGAGGTGGATGGACGATATATTCCTTGGTTCGTTGACATGTAGATTATTCATGAACTCCTTGAGTTCTCTGACACACAGTGTGTTCATATCCCAGACTAAAATATTAAGTCATTTTTCAATTACCAGCTGAAATACAGTAAGGAAGCAGGTAAGGAAAGGTCTGTAAGGGGCGTAAAGGTCACTCCTCTCTTTAGCTCGTCTCGGGTAGTTAGTCATGTTCTTAAAGATAATCAAGACTAATGATTGTACTAGACACTGGACCCAGACTAAAGGCTTTCTGATGATGAAAAATATCTCAGACCGTACAGTCGAGACACTGTCTAATGGTTATATCACATTTGGACTAAATCAAAGAGGGTAGATGATGGTTTTGCTGTAAAATTGCAGTTTTTGCATGCATGTCACATCAGATTATGCAGATTATGTTCACGATGCACATTATTAAAATCATGATACAGTGAATTCAAGGTACAGTTTGGCCAAATATTAACATTCTGTCATCACTTACCTTCATGTTATACATGATGCACACAAGTGACTATACTGATGACTTTAGTCAGATGATTATATGTGACCCTGGAGCACAAAACCAGTCTTAAGTAGCACAAGTATATTTGTGGCAATAGCCAAAAATATATTGCATGGGTCAAAATTATCAATTTTTGTTTTATGCCAAAAATCATTAGGATATTAAGTAAAGATCATGTTCCATGAATATATTTAGTTCATTTCCTACCATAAATATATAAAAACTTATTTTTTGATTAGTAATGTGCATTGCTAAAAACTTCATTTGGACAGTTTTAAAAGCCATATTGTCAATATTTTGATTTTTTTGCATCCTCAGATTCCAGATTTTCAAATAGTTGTATCTTAGCCAAATATTGTCCTATCCTAACAGACCATACACCAATGGAAAGCTTATTTAAATTAAAATTGACACTTATGATTGGTTTTGTGGTCCAGGGTCACATATTGTAATATCAATTTATTATTATTATTATTTATTATTATTTATTATTATTATTATTATTATTGCTATTGTATTACTACTTTATTGCTACATTAAAATCAAAATCAGTGAAATAGCAAAAATGTTATGTTACTACATTGCATGGTTACTATTTTATTTATTATTACATACAAATCTGTGAAATAGCACAACCGAATTATAGTATTTAAATTTAAAAAAACAAACAAAAAAATACTAATAATCTTTTGTTTTTCGCAGCGGAAATAAATTTGTTTCTTTAAATTCCCTCTTTAAATATTTGAAGGAAAAAAATGCATTTCTTTCAAATAATACACTAGAGATGTGCAGTTGTTTCCACAAACATGCAGAACAGACAGCCTGCAGCCTCGGCACAAGCTGAAAGCGATTTGCTCTGTGCAGAAGCGAGTGAAATGAATGTGTGTTTAAATTCGATTGAAAAGTGCATCTCTCCTCTGCTCTGATGTCATGCATCTTAATTATGAGGATGCAGGGGTCGGCCCCGTGTGGACCGCCAGCCCTGTTATCTCGCTCTCGCTGATCTAATGAACACACTCCAGGGCCCTTCTCTCATCCGCACATTCACACGGACATCTCTCTATTTGTACACAAAATATAGGGTTTCCGTTCGCTGCAGATTTGACTCTGAGAGCAGCATTAATTTGCAGTGAAATAAATTAGGTGAAAATGAAATCCTCAGTGAGCACTCTTCACCTCTTTTTTTAATACAGAGAGATCGGCAGAGCAGCAATCGCTTCAGAAATCACACTTGCACAGTTGCATTCTACGTTAATCGAAGACCTGTATGTGGTCTATAAAAAACAACAGGTAAGACATGTTCACCTGCTGCACCTCTTTAAAAAGATCTGTTTATTTGAAGCCACTGTAACCAGTTCTTTGTTTGTATAATGCTCAGATGTGTACAATGGCAAATAAAAAAGATTTAAACTGCTTATATACATAGCAGATATGCTTGTAAAATATAAACCCCTCGGATCATAAGGATCACATCGGTTAGATTCAGCTGTGCATTCACTGAGAACTGAGACACTGACTGCACTTTATTATTTAGTTGAATGTAAAATCCCTTTCCTTTTTTATTCATTTCAATTCATTTGTTGATATTATTATTATTTCTACTACAGCTATTGTTACACTGCAAAACTTACTTAGATTTTTTGTCTTGTTTCCAGCCAAAATATCTAAAAATTCTTAAATCAAGAAGGATTTTCTAGACAAGTAAAAATTATTGTCTTGTTTCCAGAAAAAGAAGTCATAATTAAGTGAGTTTTTGCATAAAACAAGCAAAATAATCTTATTTCAAGCAGAAAGATTATTTTGCTTACCCCATTGGCAGAATATTTTGCGTGTTTGAAGCAAAAACTTAATTTTAACTTTTTTTTTCTAAAAACAAGACAATAATTTTTACTTGTCTAGAAAATCCTTCTTGATTTAAGAATTTTTAGCCAAAATATATAAAAAATCTTAAATCAAGAAGGACTTCTAGCCAAGTAAAAATTATTGTCTTTTCATAAAAGAGAAGTTAAAATTAATTGAGTTTTAGCTTGAAACATGCCAAATAATCTCCCAATGGGGTAAGCAAAATAATCTAGTTTTCTGCTTGAAATAAGATTATTTTGCTTACCGCATTGGGAGATTATTTAGCTTGTCTTAAGCAAAAACTCACTTAATTATGACTTATTTTTCTGGAAACAAGACAATAATTTTTGCTTGCCTAGAAAATTCTTCTTGGTTTAACAATTTTTAGATATTTTGCCTCAAAGCAAGACAAAAATTCAAAAAAAAACAAAAAAAACAAATCAAAGTAAGAAAAGCATTTTTTGCAGTGTAATCAAACACACCTGTAACTCTCTAAGTTACTTTTTTTTTCAGGGTGACATCAGCACTTCTCAACTCCCTGCTCTAAAATATTCTTTAAATAATTTGTAAAAAAAAATAAAATAAATAAATAAATTGCCATTAAACAAAATGACACTAAAAAATATTAAATAATAAAATGAAATGCAATTTTATATAATATTTAAATGACGACGTACAGTGTTCAAATGCATCATTTATTTATTTTGGTGCTTGCTTTCTTTGTAACAATGTGGAATGTCAGTGTACAAAGCAAGCAGTTGTAACACAATAAGATTGTTCAAGTAAACTCCAGCCCCATCTGCACTGCAGGAGCGCTCTGTAACAAAGGGAGGGCCTTGAGAAACATCAGACCCCTGTGCTAATTTATCTGCCTCCTCAGCAGAAGGAGAGAGACAGAGACAGAGGGCCCAGCGGCAGGCTGAGGAGCCCAGAGCGAAAGAATCGATGCGGCCGCAGGGGGAGGCGTTCAGAAGGCTGGACGCAGCCTGAGCTGCCCCACCGAGCCCCTGCCTCAATGGGTCGGCCGCAGAGCGCAGCAGGGGTAGAACACACCACTACCAGCCCTACAGCCACTGAGAGAGACAGACACGCAGAGAGAGAGACAGACAGAGACGGAGACAGACAGGCAGACAGTGAAGACTTCAATGAGGGAAGGGAATTATTGAGTACGACGAATAGAAATGAGGAAAAGAGACTGGGAGGGTGAAAACAGCATGAAAGGAAATTGTGGAATTAGGAACGGATGGGGCAGAGGGAAAAGAGAGAGAGAGGAGATTTGGAGAGATTAAGCACAGATAGGAGCAGCGGCACGCGTTTCGTTTGAATCAAACATCTCTTCCAAATGCTTAAAATACGATGCAGTTGTGGAACATGCATCAATGTCGTTTTATTTAGGTTAGAGAACTCTAGTTATTTATGTTCGCATGAAAGCAAAAGTTTAGTTTTAACATCTTTTATGCAATATTTCAATTGGAACAGCATTCACCACTAAGGTCTATAGAGTTAAATAACCTGACATATGACGTAATAGTCATTTATTTATTTATTTATTTATTTATTTAAACAAATCTAAATAAAAGGTTGCATATGTGTTTTTGTTTTGTTATAGAGCTCATACACTGCAAAATTGAAAAAAAAGATTTTTTTGTCTTGTTTCCAGTCAAAATATCTAAAAATTCTTAAATCAAGAAGGATTTTGTAGAAAAGCAAAAATTATTGTCTTATTTCAGAGAAAAATAAATCAAAATTAAGTGAGTTTTAGCTTAAAACAAGCAAAATCTTATTTCAAGCAGAAAACTAGATTACTAGAGCAAAAACTCTCTTAATTTTAACTTCAGTTTTCTGAAAGCAATACAATAATTTTTACTTGTCTAGAAAATCCTTCTTGATTTAAGAATGTATAGATATTTAGGCTGGAAACAAGACCAAAAATCATAAGAAAAGCATTTTTGCTGTGTGTTCAATATTAACCCCTTGATGTGCCATCATTAGAATGGTCAGTGCATCATTTTTTGTTATCTCATATTCAACTAAAAATAAAATTAAATAAAATAAAATAAACAGACATGTGATGGGTAGGAGTTTGGAAAAGAGATATTGTCTCTTTCCAGAGAAAAGATGGACTGACAGAGAATGGAGAAAAATAAAAAATAATACAATTAAATAAATAACATTTATGAGAAATGTTTACTTGAGAGATGTGCTAAAATAACTAAAAATAAAACTGCACTGCATTTTTTGTCTTGCTTCCAGCCAAAATATCAAAAAAAAAAAAAAAAAAAAAAAAAAAAATCATCATTCATCATTTTGACTTTTTTTTTTTTTTTTTACTTTCCTTCTTGATTTAAGAATTTTTAGAAATTGTGGCTGGAAACAAGACAAAAAAATCAAAGCAAGAAAAGCATTTATTATTTTTTTTTTCAGTGTGAAATAATAATAGTAATACATGTTAAAACATTATTTTTAAATGACAAAACAGAAAATAACTAAAACGTATCAAAAGTTAAAATAGCAGCAGAACATATACAAATAAAAAACAAGTTCAAGCTAATAATACAAACTATAATTGATACTAATGCTTTTCCAAATAAAATAAAATAAACAGACAAATGCCAGTAGGAGACGGTTTCCTCCTGTCCAGAAGTGAGTGTGTGATGGGAAGGAGTTTGGGAAAGAGATATCGTCTCTTCCAGAGAAAAGATGGACTGACAGAGAATGCAGAGAAATAAAGGCGGTCTTCAAAGCGGAATCTCTCGGTCTATGCTCACTTCATCATAAAGTGTACTCTCACTGTGTACTGAAGGTGAGGCTGACCTCTGACCTCTCGTCTGACTGCCATCCCTCCATCCGTACATCTGCAGCCCGCCTCCCTGCTCTCTCCGCAACCAACCAACATTTCCTATTGATTTATTGATTGCTGTCGGCCCATGGAAGCCAACCAGCGCAGACTCGATGTGCTCCGGCTGCTCGGCTGCATAGATTTTTCTCCTCTCATCTCAAGCTGAGGGAGCAGAACAGGCCTGGACTGGAATTAGACCAAGCGGGAGCCCAATTTGCCAGGAGAGATCACCACCTCTCGCGCCACTCCTCCCTCTCTATCTCTGTCTCTCTCTGTTTGTTGTTCACTCTCTGTCCCCGTTTCCTTCTGTTTTCCTTCGCTGAGTTTTAATGTCGAATTCATCATGATGGAGTGTATAAATACAGGCTTAAACTCATG
The DNA here is from genome assembly GCA_033026305.1 of Cirrhinus molitorella. Taxonomy (NCBI): domain Eukaryota; kingdom Metazoa; phylum Chordata; class Actinopteri; order Cypriniformes; family Cyprinidae; genus Cirrhinus; species Cirrhinus molitorella. The sequence goes on along the minus strand of CM065127.1, from coordinate 38,591,625 downwards.
TCTGTTTCCTTCTGCGGAGTCCTCTCATCTGCGTATTTATTCAAGCCCCCAGACATTATGACAATGTTCTGATGCAGGGTTAGTATACACTGCAAAAATGCTTTTCTTACTTAGAGTTTTTGTCTTGTTTCCAGCCAAAATATCTAAAAATTCTTAAATCAAGAAGGATTTTCTAGACAAGCAAAAATGATTGTCTTGTTTTCAGAAAAAATAAGTGAGTTTATGCTTGAAACAAGCAAAATAATCTGCCAGTGGGGTAATCTTATTTCAAGCAGAAGACTATATTATTTTCTTTACTCCATTGGCAGATTAGTTTGCTTGTTTCAAGCAAAAACTCACTTAATTTGAACTTCTTTTTTCTGAAAACAAGACATTAATGTGTACTTGTCTAGAAAATAATTCTTGATTTAAGAATTTTTAGATATTTTGGCTGGAAACAAGACAAAAAAAAATCTAAGTAAGAAAAGCATTTTTTGCAGTGTAGTTAATGAAAATAAATAAATAAATAAATAAATAAATAAAATTACAATAAATGTTTACTTGAGAGATGTGCTAAAATAACCAAAAATAAAACTGAAATAATAATAGTAATACATTTTAAAACATTTTAATAATACATCTAATAATACAAATTATAATTGATACTAAAATAACACTGCTCTCTTCACTGCAAAAATGTTTTATTACTTTTTTTTTTTTTTAATTAGAGTTAATCTGCCAATGGAGTAAAGAAAATAATCTAGTTTTCTGCTTGAAATAAGATTATTTTGCTTACCCCTTTGGCAGATTATTTTGCTTGTTTTCAGCAAAAACTCACTTAATTTTGACTTCTTTTTTCTGAAAGAAAAAGAAATATTGTCTTGTTTTCAGAAAAAAAAAAAAAGTTAAAATTAAGTGAGTTTTTCCTTGAAACAAGCTAAATAATCTGCCAGTGGGGTAAGCAAAATTATCTAGTTTTCTGCTTGAAATAAGATTATTTTCTGTGTTTTAAGCAAAACCTCACCTAAATTGTGACTTCTTTTTTTCTGAAAACAAGACAATAATTTTTACTTCTCTAGAAAATCCTTCTTGATTTAAGAATTTTTAGATATTTTGGCTGGAAACAAGACAAAAAATCTAAGTAAGAAAAACATTTTGCAATGTTGATGTTGTTATTAGTTTTTCTCCACCAGTTTGATTAATTAATTGTTAATTATTAATTAATTCATTTTTAAAAATGATTAATTTTATTCAAATATTTAAATGCATTAATTAGTCAATTCATCGGCTTAATGCACTGCAAAAAATGTTTTCTTATTTAAATTTTTTATCTTGTTTCAAGCTAAAATAGCTATAAAAAAAAAATTACATTTGCTAAAGTAAACAAGTAAAAATTTATCTTGTGTTTTCAGACAAAATACGTTAAAAATTAAGTTTTTGCTTAGAACAAGCTAAATTATCATCCAGTGAGGTAAGCAAAATAATCTAGCTTTCTGCTTGAAATACAATTATTTTGCTAACACCACTGGCTGATTATTTTGCTTGTTTTAAACAAAAATTTACTTAATTTTGACTTTTTTTTCTGAAAACAAGACAATAATTTTTACTTGTCTAGAAAATCCTTCTTGATTTAAGAATTTTTAGATATTTTGGCTGGAAACAAAATAAAAGATCTAAGTAAGAAAAGCATTTTTGCAGTGTGTCCAATCATAGTTGATCTGCATGCTCAACGTTTCGAATAAAATTATGTCAAAATCAACTCATTTGAACAATTCTATTGTATTTGTTGTTAGCTCTGTGCTGTTACTTTATGTCGCTGAATTATACTGTATGTCTATTTTAAAGGAATTTTAGAAGAAAAGTTGAGTGAGAACTTTCCTGAGCTTAGTTTCATGTCCATAACAAAGTTCCTCCTCCATGCTGGGATTCTGGGTTGAACTTCTTTATGCGGATGGTTGTTGATATATTCATACACTCACTACATAAAGAAGGCATCTGCAGGTCCGGAAAATTGGATCAGGAGGACGGATCTGTGGCCACCTCTGGTTTTGCTGATGGCAAGAGCGATGGATCAATAAAAAACACGACACACACAGGTTTCTGGCGAAACGATTCTCTCTCAGGGTGATGCCTTCGACTGTCTTCACCTGAAGAACTTTACTCCGCTCCACATATTCACCCAGAGCCAACTATATGTCATTTACCACTGCCTCAACTCCTCTGACCAGACCATCTGAATGACACTCCTATCAGAGACAAAGGACTTCTGAAAGTCAAGGTGAAATTCACTTTATAAATGTGTAACAAATTGATCATGTTATTTCAAAATCTTTAATCAATGTACAACTTTCTTTTCCCTTAAAATGACTTTATGTTGAACCAAAGCTATGCAGAACGTGGGAAAATAATGTCCTACGATGGAGGTCTCGGTTTCACTGGAGTATCAGCTTTGTGTTAGATGCTTCCTAACTTAAAAAGGCACAAATAAAAAAAAAAAAAAATGCAGTCAGAGTAGACAGCTATAAAATGAATGTGGATATCACCACTCAGATCATTTGACAAGTTCATATTGAAATCTACACTGCAAAATAATGCTTTTCTTACTTAGATTTTTTTGTCTTGTTTCTAGTCAAAATATCTTAAAATTCTTAAATCAAGGAGTAAATAGAAAAAAAGTCAAAATAACGTGTTTTTGCTTGCAACAAGCAAAAATCTTATTTCAAACTGAAAACAAGATTATTTTGCTTACCCCATTGGCAGATTATTTAGCTTGTTCCAAGCAAAAACATGCTTAATTTTAACTTTCTATTTCTGAAAACCAGACAATAATTTTTACTTGTCTAGAAAATCCTTCTTGATTGAAGAATGTTTAGATATTTTGGCTGGAAACAAGACATAAAATCTAAGCAGGAGAAGCATTTTTTGCAGTGTACAGTTGAGTCCTAGAGGAATGTTCTCAGGAGATATAATGTAGGTCTCAGTTTCACTGAAGTATCAGCTTTGTGTTAGATGCTTCTTAACTTAAAAAGACACAAATACAAAATTTAGTCAGAGTAGACAGCTATAAAATGTGGATATCACAAGTTCATATTGAAATCCACTTTGGTTCAAGATTTTGGGATGATGGCCAATCTGAGTGCAGTTTGAACAGAATCTGAGGGAAGGGAACACAAAAGTTTTGTGAATGAACACAAGTTTCTCAGAGGGAACATAAAAATCTCAATTGTTGTTATTTTTTTCTTTCCAACAGGATTACCAAAAAAATAACACCTTTTACAGTTGAGTCATCCTGCTGATAAAGTCCAGCCTCTATGCCTTTATAGTCATTTAGCAGATTTACACATTTAGTCATTTACAGAACTTCGAAGCAATCAAACCAACAAAATTGCACTGCAAAAAATGTTTTTCTTACTTAGATTTTTTGTCTTGTTTCCAGCCAAAATATCTAACAAATCTTAAATCAAGAAGGATTTTCTAGACAAGTTGAATTTTTTGTCTTGTTTTCAGAAAAAAAAGAAGTCACAATTAAGTGTTTTTTTGCTTAAAACAAGCAAAATAATTTGCCAATGGTATAAACAAAATACTCTTATTTCAAGCAGAGAACTAGATTATTTTTGCTTACCCCATTGGCAGATTATTTTGCTTGTTCCAAGCAAAAACTCTCTTAATTTTAACTTCTTTTTTTTCTGAAAACGACAATAATTTTTACTTGTCTAGAAAATCCGTCTTGATTTAAGAATTTTTAGATATTTTGGCTGGAAACAGTTAGAGAAGCATTTTTGTCCCAATGGATAACATCCTGTCGATAAAGTCCAGCCATTATAGTCATTTAGCAGATTTACAAATTTAGTCATTTGCAGAACTTAGAAGCAATCAAAAAAACAAAAGAGCAACAATATGTAAGTGATGTGACGAGTCTCGGTTAGTCTAACACAGTACACATAACTTTTTTTAAAATATATAATAAATAAAAAAGAATAAAAATTAGAATGGAAAACGAGTAGAAAAACGTTACTGTTAGAGGTTCATGTTTTTTTTTTTTTTTACACTCAACATTGTTTCACTCACAAATGTGTCACATTTCTGCAATCAAACTATTTGTTGAGTTAATTTAAAATAATTTGTTACCTGGCTGCCCTAAAAGTTTAGTCAACTTGAAATGTTATGTTTTACTACGTGACAACTTAGATATCTAAGTTGATTCAACTTATAATTTTAAGGCAGCCGAGTAACAAACACAGCTGTTAAGTTTAACAAACTATTTTTTAGTTTAGTCAACTCTAAGTTGTCACTTAGTACAATTCAACATTTCAACTTGAATGAACTTATTTGAGTTGACTGAACTTACAATTTTAAGGCAGCCATGTAACAAATTATTTTAAGTTGACTCTAAGTGTGACAAATGCTGTTTTATTTTTACCTTAAATGTGACCCTGGACCACAAAACCAGTCTTAAGTCGCTGGGGTATATTTGTAGCAATAGCCAAAAATATATGGTATGGGTCAAAATTATAGGTTTTCTTTTATGCCAAAAATCATTCGGATTTTCAGTAAAGATCATGTTCCATGAAGATATTTTGTAAATTTCCTACTATAAATATATGAAAACTTAATTTTTGATTAGTAATATACATTGCTAAGAACTTCATTTGGACAACTTTAAAGGTGATTTTCTCAGTATTTTTATTTTTTGCACCCTCAGATTCCAGATTTTCAAATAGTTGTTTCTCAACCAAATATTGTTCTATTCTAACAAACAGTCCATACATGAGTGGAAAGCTTATTCAACTTTCAGATGATGTAGAAATCTCAGTTTTGAAAAATTGACACTTATGTTTTGTGGTCCAGGGTCACAAATGTGAAACCGAATGCTAAAGTTTATAAAGTTGTTTGAGGATGATACATGTGAATAGTGACTAAAATAAAAGAGCAGCAGAACAGTTTACACTTTTACACTTAAGTTATGCAGTAAAGCTCTTTGTTAATGTGAGCTTTGGAAAAGGTGGCTTGGTTAAGGTGCTGCGGTCCACAGGGAGAGCACACCTTTCTCTCAAGCACACAGAGGTTTGTAGGGATCAGTCAAGCGTGGGGTGGCACAGTTTTGCTCCAGTTCCCTTCAGATTCGCAGCTTTCTCGCAGTAATGCATGTACGCAGACAGGAAGCCCAGCCCTGTCCACAGAGACCGAGCGCCGTTCAGAGGTGTGAGGTGTTCGGCGAAAGCTCAGACCCCGCCATTTATTTCGCGTCTCTTCTCCAAAAAAGTCCAGCTTTTTCAGACTTTTTGAGATGACATCATGCCGTAATGTGTTCGTTCAACTATAATTGCTGTTTAATGTGATATCTTGGGCTCCCTGTAGACTTTTACCTTAATGGTTCCAGCATCGCAAATCTAATATTCCCTCCACAACACCAACTTCAAACAAAGTCTAATCGCAATCTTACCAAAAAGTATGTGTTTTATGTTCTTTCGAACTCAGTTACAGGAAAGGAAAAAGTAATGATTCCACAGGAAAATGTATATATTACCTTTGATTCTGTCTGTTTTCTTGCAATATGGGATGCTTTAGTGGGATAAAAATTGATTTTTAAGCTTTTTGTGCATTAGCTTTTACGTTTGAAATTTTATTTGCAGGGGCCATTTCTGATCAATGAGCAAAACCCGAATTTATAACACTGATGCAATAAGAGCCAACCGCTATGATCGAAAGAGATGGAGAGAGAGAGACACAGAGAGAGACAGATGGGTGGGAGGGGGGAGAAAGAGATTGCAGCATTTGATACCAAGAAAAATCTAAGTTTTAACCATAAAATAATGGTTTAAAATAGATGTTTATTATTATTATTATTGGATTTTTATGACACTTTCCAATAACATAAATTGTGTCTTGTTGAATAAAGACGTCTGGCATAAAAACTGGTTTTAGAAATGCTGTTAAATGCTGTTAAATGTTTTTATAAATACAAAATGCATGCATTATTTATAACAATTATATAGAAATCAGAAAACATCTTTGCTTTCAATACTCCTTTATCTCACGGAAACAAAATCTTTCATGTAAACATTAATATATATGTGACCCTGGAGCACAAAAGCAGTCTTAAATAGCAAAAATACATTAGGATCGATTTTTGTTTTATGCCAAAAATCTTTAGGATATTAAGTAAAGATCATGCTCCTTATAGATATTAAACTTCCTACCGCAAATATATCGAAACTTACATTTTTAATGGTAATATGCATTGCTAAGAACTTCATTTGGACCGTTTTAAATCTGATTTTGTAAATATTTAGATTTTTTCTTTTTTTTTTTGCACCCTCAGATTCCTGATATTCAAATAGTTGTACTTCGGCCAAATATTGTCATCCTAACAAACCATACATCAATGAAAAACTTATTTATTCACCCTTATGCCTGGTTTTGTGGTCCAGGGTCACACATATATATATATATATATATATATATATATATAAATACACTACCGTTCAAAAGTTTGGAGTCAGTAAATGTTTATTCATTCTTTTTTTTTTTTTTTTTGAAAGAAATGAATAAATTGTTTCATTAATAAAAAGTGACATAACAGATTTACATTGCTAGAAAAGATTTATAGTTTGAATAAATGTTGTTCTTAAAAGAAAAAAATACAGGTTCAATAAAAAAACAAAAAAAAAACGTTGGCGGCACAACTGTTTCCAAAACTGATAATTCTACTAATAATTGAGAATATCAGAATGATTTCTGAGAGATCATGTGACACTTAAGCCTGGGAAACTGAGTAAAAGCTGATGAAAAATCAGCATTGCATCACAGGAATAAATTATATTTTAAAGTATATGAAAATAAAAAACATTATTTTCTATTGTAATAACATTTTGTAATATTACAGTTTATTTTCTGTATTTTTGATCAAATAAATGCAGCCTTGACTTCATTTTAAAAAAAAATTGCAAGTCTTACTGACCCCAAACATTTGAACGGTAGTGTATATATATATAGAAATATTTATAATCCTGAAATCTTTGAGTGTCTGGAATCCAAAGCTTTGATAGTGAATGTAGGACATGCTGACTCTCCTTCTGTATGAATTTCTCACACTCACTTTTGACATCCCATGAGTCTTAGCAGGAGCAGAGATCCTGTTCGTGAACTCAGCTGAAATCCTTCTTATTCAGCTTCTGTGGAGAAAGTCGAAAAAGTAGTTACTGCAAGAAAATGTTTCTGAATATTGTTGGGTTGTGTTGTTTTTATCCACATTATCTTATAGTTCTGTAAGGAGCTTAAATGCTTAAAAGCGTAACTGAGAATGAATTCTGAAAGAGCAGTAATATTTTGCTCCAAACATACTCATCCATACAATGCACTGAATTTCACATAGAGAGAAACTGAAATAAATATTAATTCTTTACATGTTTGTCTGAAGGTTCACTGTCCATTTTGTTGCCCGTACCTGATCTTCGAGTGTCAATCTTCAACCATCCTTTCTAAGAACAAACACAAAGTCTTTGCGCAAAAACTTTTTCATCAGGAAGAACAGAGACATTCGGAAACATAAAAGGCCATTTCGCTCTCATCCCTCTATCCAAATCTTCTTCCCTAAATGAAAGAGACTTTCTTAATGCTCGGGTCTCACATTATGTCCGTGTCGTGAGCTGAAGGGCTCTTCAGAAGGACGTGGAGAAAGGGGCGGATGAATGCCGTCTTCGGGGTTTCTTCTTTTTTTGTACCGCTGCATTTCTGCTGCATTGACTCTGAGGCCTTGGAGAAGGATGAAGACTCGTCTTAAAAGCCTGAAGGAGCGTTTGGAGAGGGGGAGAGGATGGAAAGATGTGTGGAGAGGGACTGAAAGAGACAGCGAGCGAGACGGACGAGTGTTTTGAGAGGCGAGAAGCCCAGATAAGAGACCTAATGGCTCTTAGCTGCCTAAGATGAAGAGTCCTGAACAGAAGAGCGCTCTTCACATGCCTTTAAGGCCCTTGCGTACCTGTTTGCTTTTATCATTACAGCTGTTGGCAAAGTTTTATTGAACGTGTGAATTTGCTCACCAACAACAAGAAACGCGTTGTGGCTGTGCTTCAAGTCGTGAAAGACTTTTTCCTCAGTTTCCAGACTCAACAGAGTCAGTGTGGAGCGTTGCTGCTGAGCCAAGAGAAACCCAAAATGCAACTAGTTTTCAGTGTTTCCATTCTTACATTCTTCTTCTTTTTGGTTTGGTTTGATTTGAGGGAGGAAAAACCTTAAGAACCATTGCATATTTGCTTAACATATCAGGGCCCATATTCACAAAACATGTGATCTTACCACTAAGAGTTCTCCTAAATAACACATAGTAAGTGTTTAGCTAAAAGTTTGAGATATGGATGATATGGATGATGTCAACATGCTTATTAACTATGCACACAGTGATTGGCTGATCTCTGCCAGAGATTCATTCATATAGAGTGCAATATTATGTGGCCGCATTTAATTAAAGGTTTTAAAACGCAGGCTAAGTGTCACTAATTAAACAGGTATGTCTTCAGCTAATTGTTACATGTGTGCTTTTCATAAACAATTAGTGAATATGCATATAAACAGCCTTTTGATTAACAGAGTAGAATAATCATGGCTGATAGTAAGACATGCAAACGTAAAAGAAAGCCAAAGAGGATGCAAGAACAGCTGTTACTTCTTGACCGACTGGTAAATGAAAACAAGGATATAATCAAAGTAAAATTTAGAGCTGGGATAACCTCCTAAACCACTGCTTCTCAAACTTTTTATACCAAGTACCACCTCAGAAAATATGTGTCTCTTTAAGTACATCATAATGAGCAACATTACAGTCAGTTTTATTGCCAATGACAATATTTATTGTTGTCATCCACTTTAACATTGTAAATACACAGTTTGAACATAAACACTGCACTGTGCTAACATACATGAAAATAAAAAACCTTAATTAATGATTGAATTAAAACGTGTTGTATCTAAAAGTTAAATAATTGTATTATGTATTGTGTTTTAACATTAATTTATATTTAATTTAACGATTCCTCTGAGAACCTCTACTCTTATCACACTTTGAGAACCACTGTCCTAAACCAAAGGCAATATATTTTAATTTTAAAAGCTCGTAATCATCAAATGTTTCTAAAATGTTTAAGTTCTGAGGCAGATTGCCAGCAACAGCCATTTTAGGATAGTCTTAGTGACTTAGGAGTCCTCTTCACTACTCCTAAGGTTTCACACATTTAGCTAGTTTTAGTGCTAAAATGCTTTATGAAATACTACAGTTTTAAATTTAGGACTGACACGGACATTATTTTTAAGATTTTCTCCTAAAATGGTGAGTTATGAGCTACTTTTAGCCTTTAAAAGTTTTGTGAATACGGGCCCAGATCTTCACCTTGAAGTCCTATAACTACAAATATAAAGACATAAAATCTACTAAATGGTCCAGAAATAAATATCTTTGTTAGATTGGAATTTTCAGTATGCTTTAGAACATATTTTTGGATGTGGATAAATATCAGGAATAAGTTATGGGTAACTCTGGGTTTTCTCTATCAAAGTCTGATTCACCACACTGGTCTGTGGAAATTTGCCATACCATGGCCAAAAGAGATTTCCTCTGAAGAAAATAAAAACATTTTAATAACCTGTTGTGCATTCATTTATAATTGTACTGTTTACCTTATCTCTAGCTCCACCAATATCCCAACCTTTACAGCAGAAAATGTGATGTACTTCAAGCGAAATCGAAGAATGAACTGCTGTGACGTCATTTGTAACAAAATCAGGCCAATTAAGCTTTTGTTTTCAGGAGTTCAAACAGTGGTAAACACTTAGGAACTACTATTGGTTTATTCTGTTTATTCTGTTGAGGTCAGATGCAAGAATAAACATGAATTGGAAAGCTGCTTTATAGTAGATTTTTTTTTATTCCGAAAGTTACACTGTTGATGTGACTTGACTGGTCTTCTGAGTTGCAAAACTCATGCAAACATGTCTATGATCAGATGCTTTCTTAACTGCTGCTTTCTCATTGCTGTTATTTCTGTTAAAACACTATTCAGCTACAGCTCTGCACAGTTCAAAAACAAGGCAGATTTAATTCCTAATAAGAATTTGTATTGTTTTCAGCCACTTTAACATTGTAATACACAGTTTGAACATAAACACTGCACTGTGCTTACATAAAATGATTAAATTAAAATGTGTTGTATCTACAAATTAAATAAAGGTACAGTACTTAAATGTATTATGTATTGTGTTTTAACATTAATTTATATTTAATTTACTGATTCCTCTGCGAACCACTGCTCGTACCACACTTTGAGAAGAAAGCATACATATTTACATATTCGTCTAAACAGCACTCATCGTGGTCAGCATCGGGATGTTCGCATACTGTATATCACTGCTCAGGTATCGCAAACTTCTTTTTATCCCTATGCAGAGAACGTGCCACGGGTTTGTGTTGCACAACAACATGGATGTACACAATAAGCACTGCATCAGATTCGTAACTTTTTTTATTTAAATTAAGAGTAGTTACACCCAGGGTGCGATTTGCTGGGGGGGGTGGTGGGGATTTCCCCCCCTCTGGTCTATGCATCCCTGCCTCTGCTGAATTATTATTATCCCCGGTGCTTTTCCCCCCCCCCTCTGCTTTTTTCACAAATCGCACCCTGCCTACACCTATGAAGTGCTTTTTCAGGTCCAAACACCAACATACCATCTGGCAGACAAAAACACTCCAAGAGCAAGACACATAATGTGGTAAGCCCAGAGTGAGATTTAAGAACATGCAGGCATTTGCTAAGGTTTTCATGAGTCCACCATCAGGTAAACACTGAACATGAATGATGTGCATAGCAGGATAACAGGATACCATAGTTCTCCAAGAAGTGTATTGCTTCCTGTCTGGAGTTTGCCAAAGACTACATGGATGAGCCAGAAGATATTGGAAGAATGATCTGTGGATGGAGTCCCGAAAGTTGTGGTTTAAATGAGAAGCATTACATTTGCATCAAACACTGAATATACTTTCATTCACTCTCAAAGCATTTTGCTAAATAAGCAAGTTATATTTATTTATTTATTGACTGGCAGAATTTGCAGACATAATTGCAGAACTTGAAGATTTGATTTCGATCACATTGATGGTCATCTTTATGCAGAAACACAGAACATTCTTAAGCATTCATAGACTTTCTAATGCAATTGTGAATCCAAGCAGAAACAGAAGTGCTCACATTGACAGTAAATTGAACAAACCTGTAATCAGTAATCATTTACTTTCAGCAAAACTGGGTGAACTATACGACAGCTTTTCACACTTGCAATAGTTAAACTAAAGGGAAATGGAATCTTACATTATCTTGCTTTGTTTCATCATTTTTGCTTGGTTTGCTCATACATGACCTGAGGTTAATGATCACACTGTACATTCCTAAAACCTGAGTTAATTTTTATATATTTGTGGTGTCAGTGCCATCAATCGAACGAACCAGTATACACATGTCATTATATAATGATGACTTCTGTTAAGTTTTTCTGAATAGAATTTTCTGCACCACAAAAATGCTTTATTTAGATTTTTGTCTTGTTTCAAGCCAAAATATCAAGCCAAAAAAAAATAAAAAATCTCAAATCAAGAAGGATTTTCTAGACAAGTAAAATTATTGTCTTGTTTAAAAAAAGCAAGAAAGAAAGAAAGAAAGAAAGAAGTTAAAATTAAGTGCATTTTGCTTGAAACAAGCAAAATAATCTGCCAATGGGGAAAGCAAAATAATCTAGTTTTCTGCTTGAAATAAGATTATTTTGCTTGGCCAGTTGGCAGATTATTTTGCTTGTTTTAAGTAAAAACTCACTTATTTTGGATATTTTTTTCTGAAAACAAGACAACAATTTATACTTGTCTACACTGTAAAATGGACAACTTACAAAAAAAAAAAATAGTTTCAACTTAAAAAACTGAGTGTTCATGCCGCCTTAAAATTTTAAGTTTAGTCAACATGAAATTTTAAGTTATACTACATGAAAACTTAGATATTTGAGTTGAGTAAACTTAAACTTTTAAGGCAGCACGAACACTTACTTTTTTAAGTTGGAAATACTTTTTTTAACTTGGTTTTTTTATAGTGTAGAAAATCTTTCTTGATTTAAGAATAGTTAGATAAAATATTGTGAAATATTGTTAGATATTTGTTTTGAAAACAAAAATCTAAGTAAGAAAAGCATTTGTTGCAGTGTAATTGTAACATTCTAACTCTGCACACTGCAAAAAATGCTTGTCTTACTTAGATTTTTGTCTTGTTTCCAGCCAAATTATCTAAAAATTCTTAAATCAAGAAGGATTCTCTAGACAAGCAAAAATTATTGTCTTGTTTTCAGAAAAAATAAGTCCTAATTAAGTGAGTTTTTGCTTAAAACATGCAAAATAATCTGCCAATGGGGTAAGCAAAATAATCTTATTTCAAGCAGAAAACTTTATTTTGCTTACCCCATTGGCAGATAATTTTGCCTGTTTCAAGCAAAAACTTTTTTTTTTTTTTCTGAAAAAAAAAAAGACAATAATTTCTCTTTTCTAGAAAATCCTTCTTGATTTAAGAATTTGTAGATATTTTGGCTGGAAACAAGACAAAAAATCTAAGTAAGAAAAGCATTTTTTGCAGTACATCATTTCACTTCAGCAGTTTGGCACCAAAATGCAGGTTAACACTGTGATAGGTGGGTATCGTAACTCTGGGTAAAAAGCAGTTCTAACCCAACGCCTAAATTACAAATTAGAGAAAAATGACACAAAAATGCATTCTATTAAGACTTTTCTTTAAAAAAAGAATAAATAAATAAAATGCAAAATGATTCAGAGTTAGAGGAAGAGATAGAAGTGTTTGCTAGCTAAACGAGCACAGAAAATGAAAAGACGGATGCTGCGTGTGTGATGCTGGCCCTTGGGCAGACACAATGATTTAGACAGGTGAAGTGATGCCACGGAAGATAGATCATTCTACCTGTCAGTGCCAAACGCACGTACACACAGGGCATGCATGTCATTTTGTCAGAGCGATCAGTAACACGTTTCTACATCTATCTGCCCTTCTCTTCACTGTTTGCTCCAGATGTCTTTTATTCGTCTTGCGTTCCTCTCTTTCTCCTTCTTCCTCTTTCTGTCTCTCTGGCCAGAGGCGCACAGTGCTGTACGGAGAGCGATTGATTTTTCCTCCCTTTCCTTCTCTCGCTGGGATTTTGACAGAATCATGGCTCTATGGAAACAAAGAAAACTGCTCTTTGACAACAGAGGGGGAGGGAGAGCCGAATCTTTCATATATGTTGTGGCAAACGCTGGTGGAGAAGCTACAATAGAATTCATAATCACAGTCTCACAGCTCAAGGTCCAGCCATGCAGGACTAAGTCACACCACGATCGACTCGGTCGGTCAGAGCTCTCCATATCTCAGAGAATACGCAGAATCTGGCTTAACTAACCTGAACTGTACCTTTGTGTTCGCTTGCAATGGGACAAAAATAGTCGTCCTGGTATGTTGTGTCGAAATGAACTTCAGATTAAAGCAAACGTTGTGTTTGTTAGTATTCTTTCAATAAGATGCATGAAATATTTTGGTGTTTCCTTAACAACCGGAAACTAACCTGAGCATCTAACCTATAACCTGGCCACCTCACCTAACTAAACCAGATGTGTTTACAGTAATACCTATAAAATGTTTTTTATTTATTTATTTATTTTTTTATGAAGCTGATTTATCCCCACCTGCAATCTCATTGTCTAATAAAACTAACCTAACCTAGACAGACTTGTTTTTTTCCCAAGCATTTCTACAATAAGATTATAAAAATATTGTTGTCCCTGTGGTATTTTTATTGACCTGACAGTTGTTGATGTTATTTTTCTCTAGCTGTAGTCGTTCTCTGTGCCTGTTTCAGCTCAAGCTCTTCATATTGCAACACACCATAGATAGATAGATAGATAGATAGATAGATAGACAGACAGACAGACAGACAGACAGACAGACAGATAGATAGATAGATAGATAGATAGATAGATAGATAGACAGACAGACAGACAGACAGACAGACAGACAGACAGACAGACAGATAGATAGATAGATAGATAGATAGATACTTTCTTACTTGGATTTTTTGTCTTGTTTCCAGCCTAAAAATCTTAAATCAAGACGGATTTTCTAGACAAGTAAAAATTATTGTCTTGTTTTCAGAAAAAAAAAAAAAAAAAACTGTAAAATTAAGAGAGTTTCTGTTTGAAATAAGATTATTTTGCTTACCCCATTGGCAAAATATTTTGCTTGTTTTAAGCAAAAACTCACTTAATTATGAATTATTAATTATTAATTATGAAAAAAAGACAATAATTTTGTCTAGAAAATCCTTCTTGATTTACGATTTTTTTTTATATTTTGGCTGGAAATAAGACAAAGACAAGCATTTTTTGCCGTGTAGATAGATAGATAGGTAGACAGATGTCTTGTTTCTAGTCAAAATATCTAAAAATTATTCAATTAAGATTTTATTTACTAGATAAGCAAAATGATTGCTTCCAGGGAAAAAAATTAAATTCAGTGCAGTTTGCTTAAAATAAGTAAAATACTCTTATTTTAAAAAATACTTTACTTACCCCACTGGCAGATATTTTTACGTGTTTCCAGGTGGAAAAAATAAATAAATTAAGTGCATTTTGCTTAAAACAAGACTAAATATCTTATGTCATTTTGCTTATCTACACTGCAAAAAATGCTTTTCTTACTCAGATTTTTTGTCTTGTTTCCAGCCAAAATATCAAAAAATTCTCAAATCAAGAAGGATCTTCTAGACAAGCAAAAATTATTTTCTTGTTTCTAGAAAAAAGAAGTCATAATTAAGTGACTTTTTGCTTAAAACAAGCTAAATAATCTTATTTCAAGCAGAAAACTTTTAATTTTAACTTTATTTTTTCTGAAAACAAGACAATAATTTTTATTTGTCTAGAAAATCCTTCTTAATTTAAGAATTTTTAGATATTTTGGCTGGAAACAAGACAAAAAAAATCTAAGTAAGAAAAGCATGTTTCTTAATTTAGGAATTTTTTAGATATTTTGACTAGAAACAAGACAAAAATACTATGTAAGATAAGCCTTGTTTGCATTACACTGCAAAAAATGCTTTTCTAGCTAAGATTTTGTCTTAATATATATATATATATATATATTGTCTTAAAATATCTAAAATTTCTTAAATCAAGAAGGATTTTCTAGACAAGTAAAAAATACTGTCTTGTTTTCAGAAAAAAAAGAAGTTCAAATTAAGTGAGTTTTTGCTTGAAACAAGCACAATAATCTGCCAATGGGGTAATCTTATTTCAAGCAGAAGACAAGATTATTTTGCTTACCCCATTGGCAGATTATTGTGCTTGTTTCAAGCAAAAACTCACTTAATTTGAACTTATTTTTTCTGAAAACAAGACGTGTACTTGTCTAGAAAATAATTCTTGATTTAAGAATTTTTTGATATTTCAGCTGGAAACAAGACAAAAAATATAAGCTAGAAATTCACACACTTCAAAAATATCACCTGTAAATAATAAATTCATCATCCAATACTTTTTGTCACTCAGCTGAGTTTACTATCTTCTTATCAATATTGAAATCATGTAAGAATTGAAATCAATAGCATCTCCGACCACATGGGAGGGTTTTGAAGTTGCCAGATTGTGCCTCTGTGTAATTCATACCCAGAGCCAGTTTGCAGACTTAATTTTTATTGAATTGTTGCTGTAATTTGAATACTGCGAGCAAGGACTCATGGCAGAGCGGCGCGGGAACTTCTGAAATGAGACACGGACTTTTGACTGGCAGCTCACAGGATCGTGTAAAATTGAAAAGAGCATGATAAACATATACTTCCTGTCATATTAAAAGAAATATGGATGAATATACAGGAGTTCACCTCCTTTAGCCAGTGAATGCACAGTAGTTTTGTGCCACGATCATCCTGCAGCCATCTGGTAACATTTCCACGTCTCAAGGATAGAAATCAATAGTAATAATTTCTAAGGTCTCTCTGACACACACACACACACACACACACACATATACGTGCTTCGTGGAAAGCATGCACGCACGACATGCATTGTCCTCCATCTTTCTCCTCTTTGTTCACATTTCTCTTCATGTTTTGTTCATTAACATGACTACACTGATTAATATTACAAAATAAGACCAGAAATGGCCTTATGTTGGATTAACAAATGATATTGTTTGTTCTCTAGTCAAAAATTAACATTTAAAAGAAGGTATTTAAAAAAAAAAGAAAGAAAGAAAGAAAGAAAGAAAGCCACATGCACTGCAAAAAATGCTTTTCTTACTTAGATTTTTTGTTTCCAGACAAAATATCTAGAAATTCTTAAATCAAGAAGGATTTTCTAGACAGGTAAAATATATGGTCTCGTTTTCAGAAAGAACAAGGCATAATTAAGTAAGTTTTTGCCTAAAACAAGCTAAATAATCTACAACGGGGTACGCAAAATAATCTTACACTGCAAAAAATGCTTTTCTAGCTTAGATTTGTTGTCTTGTTTCCAGCCGAAATATCTAAATTTCTAATTTCTAGACAAGTACACATTAATGTCTTGTTTTCAGAAAAAAGTAGTTCAAATTAAGTGAGTTTTTGCTTGAAACAAGCAAACTAATCTGCCAATGGGGTAAGCAAAATAATCTAGTCTTCTGCTTGAAATAAGATTATTTTTCTTACCCCATTGGCAGATTATTTTGCTTGTTTCAAGCAAAACCTCACTTAATTTTGACTTAATTTTTCTGAAAACAAGACAATCATTTTTACTTGTCTAGAAAATCCTTGATTTAAGAATTTTTAGATATTTTGTCTAGAAACAA
The DNA here is from genome assembly GCA_033026305.1 of Cirrhinus molitorella. Classification (NCBI taxonomy): domain Eukaryota; kingdom Metazoa; phylum Chordata; class Actinopteri; order Cypriniformes; family Cyprinidae; genus Cirrhinus; species Cirrhinus molitorella. Next base: position 38,574,757 of record CM065127.1, on the reverse strand, counting down.
GACAAAAAATCTTAGCTAGAAAAGCATTTTTTGCAGTGTATTTCAAGCAGAAGACTAGATTATTGTGCTTACCACATTGGCATCTTATCTCACTTAATTTTAACCTTTTTCTGAAAACAAGACAATAACTTTACTTGTCTAGAAAATTCTTCTTGATTTAAGAATTTCTAGATATTTTGGCTGGAAGCAAGACAAAAAATCTAAGTAAGAAACATTTTTTTGCAGTGTGGCTTTGGAACAACAAAACACTGTTTTAATTTTAAGGGTGTAGTATACCTTTAAAATGAGTTTGCCATTTATTGATTTAGCATTTCACTGTATCTTTTTGCAGGTGGCACACGGTATTTGTCCTTTAGTCTCTCATCCTGCGCTCTTCAAAAATGCTCCAGCTCTGTTTCGCAGATAGAATCTGAAGTCGGCGTCTTCCAAATGGCAGGCTGCCATTTTAGCGCTGTGTGTATCCCATCATCCCTCTCTCCCGGTCCACATGTTAATTGTTTTGTGCTGTTGAATGTTGAGGGAAGAACCATATTGATCAGCGGTTCCACTGCCACTGTTTCTCGAATAGCCAATCAATCAATCTATCCCCTATCGCTACTGTAATCAATCAGCTGAGTTAAAAAGCCATTGTGTATTACACTGTCAAGCACCGAGCCATTGCTGCGGGACTCTTTGTTTGTGTGCGTTTGCGTTATTGTTCATAGTCCTCTTTGCAGCTTTGTGTTCAAGATGTGAGTGCATGTCTTCTATGAGTGTTTATTATTCATTGGCGTATGTGATTGTGATATGATGGAATAATAATGCTCAGAAGGACTCAACATGTTGAAGATTGCTGGCAGCATGCTTTCTCTCTCTAAAACACACAGTCGCCTCACACACACCATTACGCTGATGAAACCCCACAACTCAGCAGCGTCATGTTGAAATCAGCCATCACAGACTGTAGCAGTGAAATCAGCACAGCAGCAGAGACAAAACATCACGCATAAACACCTTTCACTACCTAGACTGGTACTGAAAACACTGAAATCAAAAAGAAAACAGTTTTTATAAAATACTGTACCATTGTTTTTTTAAAGAAACATTTCTGATCATTATCAGTGTTGGACACTAGTGTATTTACCAATATACAGGTGCAGCTCAAAAAATTAGAATATCGTGAAAAAGTTCATTTTTATTGTAACAAAATAAACTTTCATATATTCTAGATTCATTACATGTAAAGTAAAATATTTCAATTTTTTTTGTTCTATTATTATTTCAATGGTTAGAGCTACAGCTCATAAAAAGTAAAAAATCTAGTATCTCAAAATATTAGAACTTTTACATTTGAGTTTCATTAAATGACCATCCCTACAGTATAAATTCCTGGTTTCTCTTGTTCTTTTAAACCACTCTAATGGAGAAGACTGCTGACTTGGCAATGGTCCAGGAGACAATCATTGACACCCTCCACAAAGAGAGTAAGTCACAGAAGGTCATTACTGAATGGGGTGCTGTTTACAGAGTGATGGATCAAAGCATATTAAATGCAAAGTTGACTGGAAGGAAGAAATTAGGTAGGCAAAGGTGCACAAGCAACAGGGATGACCACAAGCTTGAGAATGCTGCCAAATAAAGCCGATTCAAACACTTGGGAGAGCTTCACAAGGAGTAGAGTCTCCACACTCAGACGTCTTCAGGAACTACCAAGCCACTTCTGAAACAGAAACAATGTCAGAAGCATCTTATCTGGGCTAAGGAGAAAAACAACTGGACTGTTGCTCAGTGCTCCAAAGTCCTCAATTTTGCATTTCATGTTGAAATCATGGTCCCAGGGTCTGAAGGAAGACTGGAGAGACACAGAATCCAAGCTGCTTGAAGTCCAGTGTGAAGTTTCTGAAGTCAGTAATGATTTGGGGTGCATGACGTCTGCTGCTGTTGGTCCATTGTGTTTTATCAAGTGCAAAGTCAATGCAGCCATCTACCAGGATTTTGGAGCACTTTATGCTTCCATCTGCTGACAAGCTTTATGGAGATGCTGATTTCCTTTTCCAGCAGGACTTTAGCACCTGCCCACAGCGCAACAACCACTTGACCATGATATTACTGTGCTTTATTGGCAGCCAACATGCCTGACCTGAACCCCATTGACAATCTATGGGATATTTTCAAGAGAAAGATGAGAAACAGTCGATCCAACAATATACAGTCGATCTGAAGGCTCAATAGTGTCTCAGCAGTGCCATAGGCTCATCACTTCCATGCCACACTTCACTGATGCTGTCATTTGTGCTAGGAGCAAGTCATTTGCTGTAATATGTGCTGCCGACCAAGTATTGAGTGCATAAATGAACATACTTTAAAGAACTTGAACTTTTCTGTTTTGCAAATCAGTTTTTTGATCGATCTTAGGAAATTTTTTTTTTTTTTTTTTTAAATAAGTTACAATAAAAAAATAAAAAAATACTTTTTCATAATATTCATTCTAATTTTTTGAGCTGCACCTGTATAGTTTGTTTCTTTATTTCATTTTGGCATGACATATGTTACTTTTTTTGGCAATAAAGAAATAGAGCATCAGTCATGCAGATTTTTTCTATTAACCAAAAAAACTTGATTGTGTTTACAGCAACTGATTTGAAAACTGTTTCTGTTTTTGCTGATTTTTTTTTCTAATATTTTGCAGCACACTATATCTGTTCATGGTCGCACTACCCTCAGTCAGTGTGTGTGTGTGTGTGTGTGTGTGTGTGTGTGTGTGTGTGTGTCCATTCTGATCTTATGGTCTGGTCAGTGACCTTGATCCCGGAGGTCATTAGGCAGCAGGGTGACCAGCTGTCCATTTTAAAGATGCTATCATAAGGGGAAAAGTCATTTTATCTCTATGCACACTGACACACATATAGGCAAACATATACATAAATAATAGCATCCAATTCTAATTATTTAATCTTTCATTTTAATTTGAATTTAAGGGATTTTCTAATATTGTTTTGCATGTGAATTACATGTTTAGGACTGTATAGTGTAATAAAGAGGACATTTTATGTAGCAGGCTTTAGTAAGACTTGGGTACCTCTGAGCAGGTACATATCTCTGTCTCACACACACACACACACACAGTCTCTTTCTTGCTCTCTGATTGCAAATAATGTCTTCTCATTTCTCTCTGGGTCGCTGTAAATGCAGCAGATTACTGTAGCGTGGCCCTTGAGCATCTCTGAGCACTGCGATGATTTAATTCAACTGTGTGAGGACCAGAAAGACTCATAGAGCCATATAGACCTGATTCTTTTCACTCAAGCTTGTTTTCTAATGCTGTCCTTCTATATCTTTAGCTTCTACTCATCCGCTCATTCTGTTTCAGGCAATAGCTCAGTGACAAAGACCCTCAAAGGCAGGGTTGCCAGGTTTTCACAACAAAATCAGCCCAATTGCTACTCAAAACTATCCTAAAAGTAGCACAATTGCATTTCGAGGGGGGTCCCCAGTAAAAATCACCTCACAGAGGGTAAAATAAATGTTTTGTGGTGGGGTTCCTCTGGTAAAATCGGCATTCACGAGCTAAATATTATGTTATTGGTGTTGCTTCAAACCGCAGGCACGAAAAACAACCCACAGCAACTGTATGAATGTAGCTACACTGCAAAAAATGCTTTTCTTACTTTGATTTTTTGTCTTGTTTCCAGCCAAAATATCTAAAAATTCTTAAATCAAGAAGTTTCTACAGAAGTAAAAATTGTTGTCTTGCTTTCAGAAAAAAAGAAGTTAAAATAAAGTGAGTTTTTCCTTGAAACAAGCAAAATAATCTGCCAGTGGGGTAAGCAAAATTGTCTAGTTTTCGGCTTAAAATAAGATTATTTTGCTTACCCCATTGGCAGATTATGTAGCTTGTTTTAAGCAAAAACTTGACTTTTTTTTCTGAAAACAAGACAAACATTTTTAATTGTCTAGAAAATCCTTCCTGATTTAAGAAATTTGTAATATTTTGGTTGGAAATAAGACAAAAAATCTAAGCAAGAAAAGCATTTTTTTGCAGTGTAAACATCTGATGCATAAGGCACACGTTGCAGGAAATATTTCAGGAGTCGTATTAGGTTTTATCTCTTCTTTGTTAAATGTACATTGTAAAGTGTCCTTGAGCTCTGGAAAGATGCTATATAAATAAAAATTATTATTATTATTATAAAAGATTCCGACCTGGAAACAAAAATGCTGTGGCACAAAGCCCCCTCACGAAAGAAGAAAGCCATCATGTTTACAGTTGTCATGATGAGAGCTTATCAGGATCAACTAAACGCTGGATTTTCAAAAGCGTGTGAAATATTTAAAATGAGCAGCACAGAATCTTTAAAATATGTCTGAGAGTTTTACACACCGGTCTGTTTTTGTGGCGACATTTTCACGGCGCTAAACATGACGCGGCACATGATTGGTTGCTTTACCTGTCAGTCATATGGCCTCTTGGGCGGGCCTTGACCATTCAAAGTGGCCAAGGTTCCCAGACTTTCTGCCATCAGTCTGAAGATCTGGCTACACAAGATGGCCAGTCTTTCACAGGGCTCACACACATTTACACCAGCGGGCAATTTATTGTGTCCAGTTCACCTATTTGGATTGTGTGGGAAACAAGAGCACCTGTGTGAGCAGTGTTGGGGAAAGTTACTTTTAAAAGTGATGCATTACAATATTGCATTACTCCCTAAAAAAGTAACTAATTATGTTACTTTGGTTACTTTTTATGGAAAGTAATGCGTTTGTGCTACTTTTTAAATCTGGGCAGGGCTTGCTTTGTTTGTTTTTAAAATAAAAAAGTTTGCTCCTTATCACATGTAAAAGCCTTTCACATCAAAATTAAATTAAGTGAATAAGGCTAAGGCTAAAGGAAAATTAAATTCACGTCTATAGTGTAGAACTGTAGGAAAAGAAAGTTCAACACTCTTCAGCAATGAGGAAAGAAAGCACAAATGTTAGGTAATCTATAGTAAGTTTTGCTTATTACACTGAGAAAAAAAATTTTTCTTACTAAGATTTTTTTTTGTCTTGTTTCCAGCCAAAATATCTAAAAGTTCTTAAATCAAGAAGGATTTTTCTAGACAAGTAAAAATTATTGTCTTGTTTTTTGTTTTTTGTTTTTTTTGTTTTTGAAAACAAGTCAAAATGAAGTGTGTTTTTGCTTGAAACAAGCAAAATAATCTCCCAATGGGGTAAACAAAATAATCTTGTTTTCTGTTTGAAATAAAAACAATTAATTGCTTACCCCATTGGAAGATTATTTTGCTTGTTCTAAGCAAAAACTCATTTAATTTTGACTAGGTTTTTCTGAAAACAAGAAAATAATTATTTACTTTGTCTAGTAAATCCTTATTGATTTAAGATTTTTTTTATTTTATTTTATTTTTTATTTTTTTATTTTTTTTATTTTGGCTGGAAACGAGACAAAAAATCTAAGTAAGAAAAGTATTTTAAGTAGATTAGCAGCAAAGACATTGGTTAATAAAATGGGATTACATTTTCATCCATTTCATGAATGTTTCTGATTGCATATATACTGTAATCAGAGTAGTGCTCATCTTCAAAATGAAAGCCAAAAGACGCTCACGCATACAGAGCCCATAGAAAATCATCGTGACCCTTTGAAATAGTTATTTTATTTGTAATACAGCCTGAAATCAAACCCCATTCCAAACTTTTCCAGCTTTATTTACAATTGTGGTCTTACAACATCAAACTAACATAAGAGAAAATCACAACAGTTCTGCAAATTAATAATAATTAAAAAAAAAAAAAAAAAACAATGGAAAAGTGGAAAATATCTGGGAAACCTATTTAGACACAGTCAATACTTTTCCCAATTTAGATTTTAATGCCACAGAAATTGTTAACGTAAAACTCAATATGAAATACCTTTCACAACTCATTTTACTTATTTCAGAAACAGGATTTTAAACAAATATTTTAAAATAAAATCCACACTACAAAAAATGCTTTTCTTCATATCAAAATGAAAGGTTAAAGGAAAATTAAATTCATGTCTATAGTGTAGAATGGAAAAGAAAGTTCAACACTCTTCAGCAATGAGGAAAGAAAAAGCACAAATTTTAGTTAATATGAAGTAAGTTTAGCTTATTAGTACACTGAAAAAAAAATGCTTTTCTTAGATTTTTGTCTTGTTTCCAGCCAAAATATAAAAAAAAATTCTTAAATCAAAAGGATTTTTCTAGACAAGTAAAAATTATTGTCTTGTTTTTTGTTTTTCTGAAAACAAGTCAAAATGAAGTGTGTTTTTGCTTGAAACAAGTAAAATAATCTCCCAATGTGGTAAACAAAATAATCTTGTTTTCTGTTTGAAATAAAAAAAAAATAAATTGCTTACCCCATTGGCAGATTATTTAGCTTGTTCTAAGCAAAAACTCACTTAATTTTGACTAGATTTTTCTGAAAACAAGAATATAATTATTTACTTGTCTAGTAAATCCTTATTGATTTAGATTTTTTTTTTGTTTGATATTTTGGCTGGAATCGAGACAAAAAATCTAAGTAAGAAAAGTATTTTTGCAGTGTACGGTTGAATTGGACCAACAAAGATCAGCAGCAAAGTCATTGGTTAATAAAATGGGATTAAATACATAAAGAAAACAGAAAGTAACTGGGTTACTTTTTTGAAAAAGTAACTCAGATATATTACTTCAAATGGAAAAAGTAATGCGTTACTTTAGTTACTTGAAAAGTAATATTATTATATAACTTGCGTTATTTGTAATGTGTACACATGCTCTAGATACCTGAACTCCAAATGAGCTGAGTCAAGAATTTCCCCACGGCTGGAGCTGAGGATCCACGAGGACACTGTGGACATGTTAACACTCTCAGCTCACTCTGTGGGAGATGGAGCAAAGAGGTCACAACCCTGATTTCAACGTCACACTACACTGATAAGAGCTTATCACTACAGAGGTGGTAGAGGAGAAGAGAGGAGAAGAGCTCCTCAACACACAAACACACTGAATTGCCTTTAATTGGACAGTCCTCAGGCTCTTGAACAAAACAACATGTTGTCTATGATGCACAGTGTTTTTAAAGGTGAAGTGTATGTATTTTTTCAGTGTAAATATGATTCCTTTGTTCTGTGTTTAATGTGAAGGCAGCTAAATCCAACCACACGCTACACGACTCAAGCTTGTCACCGTTTGATGTTTTGGCTTGTTGACTGGTATGACAGGTCCAGGATTGATGCACCCATTCTGCAGCTGTGTACTGTGCACCAACACGACTGCAAAACAAGTCAATCAGTGTGTGCAGGGAGGTGATCCTCAGTGCTGTAATGTTCGCTTGCCTTTGGTAAGACAACCTTGCTCTGTATGTTTAAGCAGTCTAGCATGTTGACTCTTTCCATGTTGCCACTGATAGAATATTCCTTTTAATATGACGTGGTATACGGTAAGAGCCTCTATTATGCATCTTCTGTAAGAATATTGAACATCCAAATCAAAACAAGGCAAAGACGAAGTAGGGACAAGCCATCGTATGGGAACTTACCCACGTTCAAGTTTTTATATGCACTATATTGCCAAACGTATTGGGACACCCCCTTCTTTAAAACAGAAAAAGGCACTTCCAAAACTGTAGGAACAAAGATGTAAGCATAATTTGTGTATTTAAAAATTGCATTTCCATCTCTGTTACTTCAGTTTTGGAAGTGTCTAAAATGACTGCACCCATATGTGAAAGTCATTGGTGTTTGGTCTGAGTTTTTGGCTCAAGGTCTGCATTTAAAGTCACACTAGAGGTGTTCAGCTGGGATTAGGACTTTATGCAGACCAATCATGTTCTTCCACACTGACCCAATCAAGCATTTCTCTATGAAGCTTGCCTTATACACAGAGGCATTGTCATGTTAGAATAAAAAAGGGTTCCCTAGAATATCATTATATGCTTAAACATTAAGATTAGTACTCATGGAAATTACTAAAGTAGTCAAACCTGTTCATTTGAAAGGGGTGTCCCAAATATATATATATATATATATATATATATATATATATAAGAAGAACAATGCATGAAGGTAGAATAAAACTGATATATGCTTCATTCAGTGCATGAGTTTGGAATTGGGAATACCTTTTCTCCAAACAATGGAAAAGTGAGAAATGTTTGGGAAACCTATTTAGACACAGTCAATACTTTTCCCAATTTAGTTTTTAATGCCACAGAAATTGTTAACGTAAAACTTAATATGACATACCTTTCACAACCCATTTTATTTATTTCAGGATTTTAAATAATACAAATATATTCTTATCTGGATTTTTGTCTTGTTTTCAGCCAAAATATCTAAATAAATAAATAAATAAATAAAATAATAATAATAATAATAATAATAATCATGAAGGATTTTCTAGACAAGTAAAAATTATTGCCTTGTTTTCTGAAAAAAAGAAGTCACAATTAAGTGAGTTTTTCCTTAAAACAAGCAAAATAATCTGCCTATGGCAGATTATTCTCGCTTAGTTTTAACTTATTTTTTTCTGAAAACAAGACAATAATTTTTACTTGTCTAGAAAATCCTTCATGATTATTATTATTATTATTATTATTATTATTTTTATTATTTTTTTTTTTAGATATTTTGGCTGAAAACAAGACAAAAATCCAGATAAGAATATATTTGTATTATTTAAAATCCTGAAATAAATAAAAGAAAATCCTAGAAAATCCTTCTTGATTTTTATTTTGTCTGAAAACAATATATTAAAAAAAAAAATCTAACCAAGAAAAGCATTTTTTTGCAGTGCAGCCATTTAATTAAAATAAAACCACAAAAATCTATTTAAACAGTTATTAAGAGCAAATTTTAAGTATATTTTGTTTGTATGACCTAAATATTAAATATAGGTAAAGTAACAGATGTTGTATTGGGTAATCTGGAACAAATGACTAACGTATAACAAATGCATTTTGCATTTAGGGGGGAAAAAAGTCAATGCTAGCTTTTGGGTTTGGGATGTGTTTAAGCGTGGCCATTTTCAGTTACATCTTTTTCACTTGCTGTGAAGTACTGAATTGCTCTAGAATTTTCAGAGATTAGCATTTCAGGAGATGCGGTTCTTGAGTGCTGTTAGATGTGTAATTGTGTAATCGGAAGGAAGCGCTCTGCTGGCAGGAAGACAGAGCACCACAGGGACAGCAGGAAATAGATGGGCCACTTCCACCCGCTCAGCATTTCAGTGTGTGTTTTGCCTTTTTATTGGCCATGGCATCATGATAGATAATCACAAAGGGGGTTACATGGACTTTTTTGTGAGAGATTTATTTGTTGTTTCTGGTGTAGTTGCATCAGGGCCACAATAAATGATGCTGCACTAACAAACAAACAAATGGGCTGGTAAAGAAATGCCACAGGTGGTGATGAATACAGTTTCTCGGCCGATGGATATCTTTTCTCATCCATTTTGAACTTCATTTACAAACAATATTGTTTGGCCAAACCCAACCCACACTCATCCTGAAAAAAAGCCAAATAAATATAAAAATAACTTAATCTCTAACTCAACCCAAACTATTAAACATCTCTAATAAACCCAAAACTATTCAAAAATCCCTTTTCAACTCAAACTCCATCCATTCTCCAAACTTTGTGGGGTCACAGGTACCTCAAAATTAATAAAAAAGAAAGAAAGAAAGAAAGAAAGAAAGAAAGAAAGAAAGAAAGAAAGAAAGAATCATCCCAATTTACCCAAACATTTATCCCTTTCTTATCTTAAACTTAAACAAAACCTATCCAAAACCTACTTGTTCCAAATCTCTCTTAAAAATATCTTAAATTCACAGTTATACTCTAAATAAATTCATTCATTCCATTTCCTGAATGTTTCTGATTGCATATTTACTGTAATCAGAGTAGTGCCCATCTTCAAAATGAAAGCCCAAAGACACTCACGCATACAGAGCCCATAGAAAAACATCATGACCCTTTGAAATAGTTACTTTATTTGTCATACAGCCTGAAATCAAACCCCACTCCAGACTTTTCCAGCTTTATTTACAATTGTGGTCTTACAACATCAAACTAACATAAGAGAGAAACACACCAGTTCTGCAAATTAATAATAATAATTAAAAAAACAATGGAAAAGTGGAAAACATTTGGGAAACCTATTTAGACACAGTCAATACTTTTCCCAATTTAGATTTTAATGCCACAGAAATTGTTAACATAAAACTCAATATGAAATACCAACTCATTTTATTTATTTCAGAAACAGGATTTTAAATAATACAAATATTTTAAAATAAAATCCACACTACAAAAAATGCTTTTCTTACTTCTTTACTTCTTACTTTTATTTTTTATTTTTTTGTCTTGTTTCATCAAACTAACATAAGGAGACTGTCCTCAAAGAAAATACGACCCAGTTCTACGTTTTTGAATCGACCAAATACGACCCATGTTTACGTTTTAAAGTTAAGCGCCCTCTAGCGGTCGTAAAAATAATGACAGTGTCGTGTTGGATCTGACGTCATGGAATGACGTATGAGTTTTTATACCGATTTCACAGTAATTTAAACGTGTTTTACTAGGTGTAATTTGTATATATGACCACACCTAACCCCACCCTAAACCTACCCCTTACAGAAATAGTGCAAAATCATGATTTCTAGTGCATATTCCAAAAAAAAACATACAATGAAAACTTGTGCATTCTCTGGTATCAAACCTGTGTTCATATGATTATACCACTTCGCAGTGCAACGCGCTACTAATTGACCTACACATAATGCTAAGGTTGAATTAGATACCTGTTACTGATAAGGGAGCAAATGTTGAATACGCTCTATAGAGACGTATTTGAGGATTTGTGAAAACGACTTACGTCGGTCGTATAAATTGGAGGACATGTTGGGAATAACAGTTAGAAAAGTCATCAGCCCTTTGATTTAATACTTCGTAGAGCCACCTTCTGCTTTAATTACAGCCATCAGTCTTTTTGGTTATGTCTATACTAGCTTTGCACACCTCGATTGGGTAACATTTGCCCATTCTTCCTTGCAGAACTGCTCAAGTTCAGTCAAATTCTGTGGTGAGCGCCAATGGACTGCTCTCTTCAAATCCATCCACAGATTTAAGTCGGGGCTCTGACTTGGCCACTCAAGGATATTCACCTTCTTATCTTTAAGCCATTTCATTGTTGTTGTTCTGCCAGTATGTTTAGGGTCATTGTCATGTTGGAAGGTGAATGACCTGCCCATCTTCAGCTGTCTAGCAAGTTTTCCTTAAGAATTTGGATGTACTTGGCTTGGCAGCATCCATTTTCACTTCAATCCTGACCAGTGGCCCAGTCCCAGCTGAAGAGAAACACCTCCACAACATAATGCTGCCACCACCATGATTCACAGTAGGTCTGGTGTGTTGTGTTTGCTTTTCGCCAAACATAGAGCTTGGAGTTCAGTCCAAAAAGGTCAATTTTGGTCTCATCAGTCCATAGCACCTTTTGCCAGAAGGTGTTTTTGTATAGCGCAAACGAGAAAGCCTTCTTTCGTGCCACTTTCCCATACAGGTCAGCTTTGTGTAAAGCTTGGGAGATAGTTGTCACATGCACAGACTGAGCAGACCCAGCCATAAAGCCTGGTAAGTCATTCAAAGTTGCCTTTGGCCTCCTAGTAGCTTTTCTTATCAATGTCCTCTTGGCTCTGTCATCCACTTTGGAGAAATGGCTTGATCTAGGCAGTGTGCTGGTGGTGCCATACGCTTTCCACCTCTTCATGATGCTCTGGGGTGCGTTTCCCAAAAACATTGTTAGCCAAATATTATATATAGTTACCAACATAGTTGAACAATTCTGTGTTTCCCGAAACCATAGTTCAAATGAACATTCACAAACTGCGTCGCAAACTTATTTGGTTATAACTACAGCTCTCGACCTGTGCTTAGAAGCATAGTTTCTTATTAGTAAGACATACAGGTCCTTCTCAAAAAATTTGCATATTGTGATAAAGTTCATTATTTTCTGTAATGTACTGATAAACATTAGACTTTCATATATTTTAGATTCATTACACACAACTCGAAGTAGTTCAAGCCTTTTATTGTTTTAATATTGATGATTTTGGCATACAGCTCATGAAAACCCAAAATTCCTATCTCAAAAAATTAGCATATCATGAAAAGGTTCTCTAAACGAGCTATTAACCTAATCATCTGAATCAACTAATTAACTCTAAACACCTGCAAAAGATTCCTGAGGCTTTTAAAAACTCCCAGCCTGGTTCATTACTCAAAACCGCAATCATGGGTAAGACTGCCGACCTGACTGCTGTCCAGAAGGCCATCATTGACACCCTCAAGCAAGAGGTCTGTGGGAAGGAAAAAGTGTGGCAGAAAACGCTGCACAACGAGAAGAGGTGACCGGACCCTGAGGAAGATTGTGGAGAAGGACCGATTCCAGACCTTGGGGGACCTGCGGAAGCAGTGGACTGAGTCTGGAGTAGAAACATCCAGAGCCACCGTGTACAGGCGTGTGCAGGAAATGGGCTACAGGTGCCGCATTCCCCAGGTCAAGCCACTTTTGAACCAGAAACAGCGGCAGAAGCGCCTGACCTGGGCTACAGAGAAGCAGCGCTGGACTGTTGCTCAGTGGTCCACAGTACTTTTTTCGGATAAAAGCAAATTTTGCATGTCATTCGAAAATCAAGGTGCCAGAGTCTGGAGGAAGACTGGGGAGAGGGAAATGCCAAAATGCCTGAAGTCCAGTGTCAAGTACCCACAGTCAGTGATGGTCTGGGGTGCCATGTCAGCTGCTGGTGTTGGTCCACTGTGTTTTATCAAGGGCAGGGTCAATGCAGCTAGCTATCAGGAGATTTTGGAGCACTTCATGCTTCCATCTGCTGAAAAGCTTTATGGAGATGAAGATTTCATTTTTCAGCACGACCTGGCACCTGCTCACAGTGCCAAAACCACTGGTAAATGGTTTACTGACCATGGTATTACTGTGCTCAATTGGCCTGCCAACTCTCCTGACCTGAACCCCATAGAGAATCTGTGGGATATTGTGAAGAGAAAGTTGAGAGACGCAAGACCCAACACTCTGGATGAGCTTAAGGCCGCTATCGAAGCATCCTGGGCCTCCATAACACCTCAGCAGTGCCACAGGCTGATTGCCTCCATGCCACGCCGCATTGAAGCAGTCATTTCTGCAAAAGGATTCCCGACCAAGTATCGAGTGCATAACTGAACATAATTATTTGAAGGTTGACTTTTTTTGCATTAAAAACACTTTTCTTTTATTGGTCGGATGAAATATGCTAATTTTTTGAGATAGGAATTTTGGGTTTTCATGAGCTGTATGCCAAAATCATCAATATTAAAACAATAAAAGGCTTGAACTACTTCGAGTTGTGTGTAATGAATCTAAAATATATGAAAGTCTAATGTTTATCAGTACATTACAGAAAATAATGAACTTTATCACAATATGCTAATTTTTTGAGAAGGACCTGTATGTGACTCTGGACGACAAAACCAGTCTTATGTTGCACAGGTATATTTGTAGCAATAGCCAAAAATACTGGGTCAAAATTATCGATTTTACTTTTATGCCAAAAATCATTAGGATATTAAGTAGAGATCATGTTCCATGAAGATATTTTGTAAATTTCCTACTGTAAATATATCAAAACTTAATTTTTGATTAGTAATATGCATTGCTAAGAACTTCATTTGTACAACTTTAAAGGCAATTTTCGATTTTTTGGCGCCCTCAGATTCCAGATTTTCAAATCGTTGTATCTCGGCCAAATATTGTCCTATCCTAACAAACCATACATGAAAAGCTTATTTACTCAGCTTTCAGATGATGTATAAATTTCAATTTTGAAAAATTGACATTTAAGACTGGTTTTGTGGTCCAGGGTCACATATGGGCTCAATAAATTGAAAAGCTAACATGCAGTAGAATCTATATCTTCCATTCAGTCTAAATATAAATGCATTTTAATCTATGCATTTTTGTGCATCCTCTATAAGCACCGTTTTTGAATAGTGCACATGTGCATAATTGCCCTGGAGTATGGCATAAGAGGGAACATGAGATGAATCAAACATCAAATAAAGCTAAATAACAGCGAGCAAAAAATTGTAAATTAGTCATCAGATGACATGTTTTATATAGCTGCATTGTTTAGATCTATTATCAGTTAAATAGCAGAAGTTATCACTCTGTGACTTCCTTAACAACGGTCCTACATTGTTGAACGACGGAGACGCAGCCGTGTTTGGGAAACAGTGCTGAGTAGCTAGTTCAATCCACAACAATGCATCATACTATGGAGGTTAGCCAGCGAGTGAATGCACTCCCGAACAGTACTCTGAGGGATAGTTTTTGTAGCCTTCTCCTAACTTGTGCCTTTCTACAACTTTATCCCAGAGGTCTCCTGAAAGCACTTTCCCAATCATGGTGAATAATTTGCCGTACCATGCCCTACTAACAGCCGAATCTTCAAGAAGCAGCTGGTTTTATTCTGAAGTAATCAACACCACTGCTATTGATGTCAGGTGGGGCAATTAGCCTGGTGTTTAATCTGGAAGTTGATTGCTTGCATCTGAGTCGGTCTATAATGGTATACTCAAAGGGGCTGATCACTTTACCAAACCAGGCATTTCACTGATTTATTTTTTAATAATCCTCCAAAATGCTTTTAAATTATATTTTTTATTTTAATGATGAGGGTTGACTTCATTTATTTTATTTTCCAGGTTGTAATGTGACACGGTTTTCACATAATGATTTTCAATAGGCACTGTCTACAGATAAAATGCTGTTTCACTTGCCAGTTTAGTCACTTCTGAGAATTAGGCATATTTCTAAAAAAATAAATAAAAATCAATTACCTGAAGTGAAATGTTGCAGTCAAAAGTTAACATCAGAATCCTTTAACATACAATTCAACACAGATCTTCAACAGTCACTTTAATGCAAACTTGCACGTTGCTGCTTATTGGTTTAGAGCAAACTTTGGCATTATAAAATGGGTTAATAAATGATTTCTGCTTAATGCAGTTGCTTGTGGAAGGTAAAGGTTGTGTGATTTTTCTTCATTGGAATGTTTTACTGAGCTGCCTCTGTTACAGCCCTGATCCAGACGTGCTGGTCCTCCTCGATATTTCAGTGGACTCTCGACTGAATGCCTGCAGGCCGGTATGCGTGTATTGATCGGCTTTATCATCCCTTCTGGGAAAAATAACATCTCTGTGGCACAAAGACACACAAGCTGTGCATGTGCGCCTCAGTCTCAGTGAGCGACATACATCTCTCTGTCTCACAGGAGTGCAGGACTCGCAGTATTCGTTTAACTAGCTACACACTGCTCTGTCATTTATTAGAAAACAAAATGTAACATCTAATCTGAGATCATGATTTTAGATCTGAGAATACAATATATCATGATTTGTTGTTAAACATTGAATGCAGGGGCAGTTTACAAAGAGCAACAAACAGTACAGTCAAAAATTAATATACTGTCTGTACTTACCCTCATGTCATTCAAAATCTATATGTGACCCTGGACCACAAAACCAGTCTTTAGTGTCAATTTTTTTGAAATTGAGATTTATAAATCACATTAAAAGCTGAGTAAATTAGCTTTTCATGGATGTATGGTTTGTTAGAATAGGGTAATATTTGGCCGAGATACAACGATTTGAAAATCTGAAATGTTGAGAAAATTGCCTTTAAAGTTGTCTAAATGAAGTTCTTAGCACTAATCCAAAATTAAGTTTTGATATATTTACAGAAGGAAATTTGCAAAATTTCTTCATGGAACATGATCTTTACTTAATATCCCAATGATTTTGGCATAAAAGTAAAATCGATAATTTTGACCCATACAATGTATTTTTGGCTATTGCTACAAATATAACCATGCAACATAAGACTGGTTTTGTCGTCCAGTGTCACATATGATGTTATGTTTTCACTGCAAAAAAAATGCTTTTCTTGTCTTGTTTTTAGCTAGACAAGTAAAAAATGTCTTGTTTCCAGTAAAAAGAAGTCACAGAAGTCTAAACAAGCTAAATAATCTGTCAATGGGGTAAGCAAAAACTTGCTTAATTTTAACTTCTTTTTTCTGAAAACAAGACGATATTTTTTCTTGTCTAGAAAATCCTTCTTGATGTAAGAATTTGTATATATTTTGTCTGGAAACAAGACATAAAATCAAAGTAAGAAAAGCATTTTTTGCAGTGAAATTGGTGGAACACATAAATAGAACTTTTAAAGATCCTTCATGAAACTCTTCAAGTCTTGTTTGGAAAACAGACTAAAATTTCTGTCAGTAACTATTCATCTATTTGAAAACACAGACCTGTATATAAACTAAATCTTACATTTAACTTGCAAATGTTCAGCAAATGTTCAGCATTTTGCAACAAATATTTTATTATATTATTGTTTTTAGATGTTGCATTTGGCTTCAGCAGGCAGTTAGGCTACATAATGATAATGCCGGAGATCAACAGCATCCCATATTTTGCAATGTATTTCTGTGGTGAAAAATGGATATGCAGCAGCCCTAGTTGAGAGCCTTTATCTAACATCAACCTTCCAGACCAATCAACCCGCTTCAACAATCTGCATCAGTTCAGCAACGAGTAAGTCAGATTGTGAACACATCTGTTCATCTTTACAGGTGCAGGGGACCAAATTTGTTAACGTATATTATTCATTTAGCTTGAACATGCTCAAAGTCTGTAAATCCATCTGTTGTGTTTGTTTAACATACCATATTTTTGAGAATAGTTTCTTTTTTATCAATTTCTCCACAACTTACTGCATTCTAAATCAATATTCAAACAAAATAAATACTAAAGCATTCTTAATGTATTGTAATGTTATTGTAATTAGGCATGCAATACTCATATTAAAATAACGTAATTCAAAACAGCTACAGAATCTGATGCATAAATGTTCTTTTTTCAAAACAGCGACACCACTTTTGTGCAAACAACAGCTGCTCCATACAATTGATATAAAGCTCAAATATAATTGGATGGTTGTTTCATGTATGACACAGGTCGAAAAAAACAGTGTTTATATACACAAATAGCCCGCCCTTGTTGGCAGTGGCTATTTACGCTAACTCCGCCCACAAATTTGTCAACTGAACAAAAGATGGCCATTAACCATCAAATAAAGCGCGCGCTGAATTCTTTTCGACAGCATCCATTTAGTAAATTGATTTCAAATGATAATTTACACTCAATGCATAATTACTGCATACTGTTTTAATGTACTACAATACTGAGGTGCAGATAATTGCATTTATTTGCAATAAGTATTATAAATAGCAGAAATTCTTCAATTTTAACATTATGTAAATAGAATCTATAGCTATTTGCACTTAGTGTAAATAGAACTCATTGCTATTTGCATTTAATGTAAATAGCATCTCTTGCTAAGAAAATATGCTATTTTCACTTAGTGTAAATAGCATCCAATTGCAAATCCAGTGCAATTAGCCGCTGCCAAAAAATCCTACCTTTTTTGGTCATGCTTGGTGTGAATAGCCCTGTAGTTTTGATTCAAAAGTGTCATCGAGCCAAACATTTGCGAAAAAGGTTGAACCGAGCGTCATTAAAAGGGAAAGATGATAGATACGTTTCACCTGTCTGAAAACTAAGGTTCACAGCAGACTAAATATGTTCTCTTTTGGCCATTTATTTAAATAATAAAAAGTATAAACTATCTATAAAACAGCATCTTGGTAAGATATGTCAACATTTGTTATGAAAACATTTTTTGTTAGCTTGTTAGCTTGTTTTATTTGGTATAACGCAGTAAGTTGAAAGTAAAAGTAAGTGCCTACATTTTAAAGGCTAATGTAATCTATTGTCTGTCATCATCACAGCACAATGAGCCTTGGGATAATCTGGGCAATGGAGGATCCAATAGTTGTATTCTTTGTGGCCCAGAAAATGAAGGATGGGTTTTGAGGATGAATTTGAAGGAACCTTTGAAATAAGACAGCCTTCATCACAATGTTGTGGACACAGCTTTTCATCAAACAAGATTTTTCTCAGCCTGCACATGCAACTTTTATTTTTTTGCAGTATTCAGTTGTCCACAAGGTGGCAACAAGGGCCATCACTAATTTCAGTTGTTGTTTACGAAATGTCCTCATCTTTAATGTAACTCCTATTGACAAGACAAGCAAGAACCTAAGTGCTATATTTAATCTGAGAACTTTGGAGGAAGATTTTCAGTGAATGAAGACTTAAATTTCAGCCTATTCCTCAGGCAAAGCATGCACACATACAGTATAACATAACAGTTTTAGTATTTTAGCATAATATTTATGTATTCTTTCATTCACTCCTTGAAACCAATCCCATTACGATCGGTTCCAAATCATGACAGAACATTTCTTTTCATTCCCTTTTATTATTTTCTGACTGGGATGTAAGCTGAGTATTACTCAGCCTTGGCAGCTCACAAAAGCAGTTGCACCCCTGAGAGTGAGAAACTTTTACTTCTTGCCGTCTTCAGTGTGTTTGCCTGCCACTAGTTGTTTTAGTAATGCTTTAACCACCGCACAGATTAGTTCAACAATGGAGAACAATGAGTGCTGTGATAGCAGCGTTGAAGAGGGTTTGCTCAGAGACACCTGTGGACAGAGCAGAGCACTCACATAAATTTGAGGATGTGTGCTGTCGATGACAGATCCATCAGAGTCTCGTTTTCTCGGCAGTAAAGTTTCTGCATGCAGGAGAGCGGCCGAGTGATAATTTATCTCCAGGGCTTTGTAGGTAATTGTTTGGAAAGCTGATTTTCTAAACACTCTCGGGCGCACAGAGCAATGCTTTGTGGTTTCAGAGTGCTCAGCTGAGAGAGGGAATGAAGAAATATTCTTGTTCACTTTTTCAACTTTTTTGTGGCTTTTAATTGCAGGCTTTCCAACCTGAGCACAGATGAAGATGTTAGTGAAATTTCCGAAGGTGACATTTGAGATACTAGGGTCTACTTCTTAAGGAAAAATCAAAGAACTAGGAAATACGAGCAAATTTACTTTTTATCACAATACTGTTGTAAATAATGCAGAAAATCATACGATTTGTCCATATGGGTATGTGCAAATGACCAAATGTGTGTGCCATACCTCTGACGCATTACGCATAGCTCACAGCAGTGGCTGAGATAGTGTCTTCACTAATGAAGGTTATACTAAACAGAGATCTATACGCAGTGTGTGTCAATATGTCTATAAATGGCAGTCAGACGGCTTTGAAAGCTCTTTAATCTCTTTCCAACAGACACTGTGTGCATCTGAGCGCCATATTCACTCTCCTGAGGCCATGCTTTTCTAAACAACCCTCCCGATGTTACTGAAAATATTGTCCACACTAATAGTGAGCCTCAGTTAGCAGATCATTATCTATCTATCATCAGTTAAAACAATTACCAATATATATTTCATTTATGTAAATGTTCTTGAACGGTGCCATTGCCTGTAAGGCTGGACAGAGCTGCTAAATTAAGTCTCTGTACAGCTCAGGCACCAAGCTGCCTCCTGTTAATTAAATATTCATGATGAAAGATTATCATGGCCAAAGCCTGATTTATCAACAAGCTCTGGCCTGCTCGGAAACCGCACTGCGGTTCAGAAACAGCACCGGTATCAGCTCCGTGACCAAATCTGAATAATTCAGACATTGCTCAGTGTGTGGCGGCTATTCGTTTACCCCAAAGTCAAATTTGGATGCTATCCTATCAGTTCTCAATCGCTGCACGCAGTATGGTTGGGAAATGTCATGCTAGTGGTTAAGTTAGGATATGGTGTATTTAGATAAATGAATTAGTAAAGCAACCGTGTTTTTCGAGATGATCCTCAGCATTAAATAAGGCAGAGCTGAGGACTCGGGTCCAATGGAGTGACCATTGGTTGCCATTTGAACCCTGCTATTGACCCTTGACCCATCATCCTCAAACCCATCTTAATGGCAGATGGCCTGCAACTCCAAGATGAAGCTCAAATGCATGTAACAGTTTTCTGTTTGTACTCTAGCCATACCAGTCCTCAAATGCACACCAAAAAAAAAAAAAAAAAATATATATATATATATATATATAATGAAATATGATACATGGTCAAAGGCACTACAATGTTTAGATTGTTGTGTGTTTTCAATGCATTTAGCAATGTTATATGTTTATTCTTTACTTAGTGTGATACATCACACCTATGCATTACAACTGCATTTTTCTGGTTAATAAAGAAATTAGATAAGCAGATAGACATTAATTACACAGCACTGATTATATAGCGCAGATAAAATTTTGAAAATGATTTTCGAAAAGGACATCAGAAATAATCTGCGAAGTAATATGAATTATGTTGATGATAATATTATATGTTGTGTATTTATTGCACTTGTTTATTTTATTTGTTTCTTTCTTAAAATATATGGGTATTTTAACAGAAAATGTAATATTATGGTATTTGAAATACGGGATATTGTATAATTCTGAACAAAGCTAAATCAGCTTTGCTGTTCTTGTTTGTGTACGTGCACTGTTTTACAATTATCTATTTGCATATTCTCAAGTCTTTGCTGTACTGTTCTGCTTATAATACGTTTAATAATAAATATATGATTTAATAATGTTTCAAAAGATTTAAATACATTTCATTCTGCGGTGTTCACATTCTAAAGCAGATCGAGTAATTTTAACCGGCATTTTATTTTAAATAATGTTGACAGAATTTTAGTTTTTAGAATACAGCTAATATTTAAAAAGCTTATTTAAAAAAAGCACACTGTTATGTTTAAAGAAATGTGCTTTAGGAAGGCTATGAATGTGAAAGAGAGAGAGAGAGCGAGTCAGAGGCGAGTGCGCAGATCACGGATCGAACATTTCGATTGTTACTGAAATAATTTGCATACTGATTCCCTTTCAGCCAGCGCCGGATCCATAACCGCTCGCGCGGCTATTCAAATGCACGCGCATCTTTAAATGCACAGATAAGACAGAATCAAGAGCCGAGAGACAAGCAAACAACGCCGACCGAAACGGAGTTTTTGCCCGTGGATGCTGCGAGTCGATCGTGGAAATGGTGGAAAAGCGATTATCCTGCTGGACGAGAGCCGCCAGATGGATGCGGGAAGCGCCGTGCCTGCGGAGCACACTCAACACATTATGCACTAAAACTAATGATTGCTCTGAATGACAAACTGTGGATAACACACAGAACTCACAGGTACATGTATGTGCATGGTTTGGCAATGATAATATCTTTGGCGATGGGACCGAAATCCTATTGTAAAGAGCGCATCGTGTCGGTAAGCATGATAAGGTGTGCGTGTGTGTGTGTGTGTGTGTGTGTGTAGAGAGAGAGAGGGATAGAGAGAAAGTGAGTGAGAAATGAAAGAATTGCTGCATGATAAGTGTATACGTTGTTTTCTGGATGCAGTGACATTTGGAGTCCTGCGGAGTTTACTGAACTTGAAAACAAGGTTAAAGTCAGGGGTCACTTTTATGCACTCTCAAATTGCACCAGTGCTGTAAATCACAATCATTCAAAATCATCTCAGTGTGATCATGTCAGCATCTATCCAGCGCTGCATTTATGCACTGAATTGTATTTCTGTGGAGTGGGGTGTGTCCGCATCTGGCACATGCATATATTTAATATGGAAGCGGTTTATGTTTCACGGCCCCATTATAATTAGATCAAAAACAGCATGATGCTGCCCTCAAAATATCTAACGCTGGAGGTCAGCTGTTATACTCATTAATTATGATAATTCATTATCTAGTGAAGGCTCGTGTGTTTACCCTGATTGGATTCAGGGCTGTCTTTGCCCGCCCATTTTAGACTGTCAGTGTCATGCTACCTTCTGACCTTACTGTAAGCTTCAGAAAATAATTTAAAGAGTGTACTTAAACTCTTGGTATAAAAAGAGAGACGCAAAGGAAGGGGGATATAAAGACATATTCAGTTTGATTCACACAGAATGACTTCACTCTCAGTTATGCTTCTCAAACCTAAACAGCTGATTTAACAGTGCAATAGTCGAATAAAATATATTATGCGTTTGCAAGGCGAACCAGCTCTTTCTACAATCTATCCTCTTCTCTAAATATTATGACAAGCAATCATAAAGGCTGATGCACTCGCTCTCAGCTCAGCTTTAAAACGCATGCACACATTATATTTTACTTTTCAAAATATATTAATTATACTAACCCTATACTAACTATAAATAAAATCGAAGTTTTTGCATATTTAGGATTTTAAACGTTAAAACATTTAAACATCATTTATGAATCATTTTACCTTGAAGACATCGCAAGTGGAAAGTTTTGTTTTGTTAAGTCCAAAGTAAATCTGCAGTTTAAAAAAAAAAAAACTTGTTGCATCAGCTTGGGAAGTGGATTCAGATTCACTTCTTATATAATCATGAACGATAACTAGTCTCTGCTTGTTGAAACTAAGGAATTACTAATTTATCGTAAAATGCTCGAGCAGGTGCACATGGCCGTTTTGTCTATTTCTAATTAATATTTTAATGATTTTAACAGGAGGACAGCAGTCAGTAATCTTTACAAAAATGTAATCTATTTTTCTGTTATTTCCGGGTCAATAAAAAAAACAACCCAAATGTAGTGAAGACAGGGCAGTGTGAAATGCAATTACGTTACATTTTATGGGACTATTTGGATTTTTAAAAAGCAAACTGACCTTCATATCTGTTTTACATATTTATAATATTTTTAATTATTATTCGTTTTATAAAACCTGTACCAGTTGTAAAAAAAAAATGGTTATATGCAACATCTCGACTTCCCGTAACAATTGTAAATAGGATAAACCTTTTTTGATCGATTTATTGATTTCACGCGTGTAGAATTGGGGGAAAATACTAAATTAAAATCGGCATGCTGAATGTGTTTCTGCTTTGGTGGACACGCTAGTTTTCAATGATATCCAAATGATCCTCTTAAAACAATCAATTAACACTTTCAGTTACTGATTCCATCCAAAGTGTTGCTGTAATTGTATCTTTTCAGTCTACTTTCAATTGAAGAAACTGATCCGCTAATGTAATCCAGAATCGATTGTTGCATATTTCAATCATCCCCTGCGCACAACGCTCTGAGATCGGTGAGTCTTACAGATAACAATACTCTATGTGGAGGCCTTTTTCTGAGGTTTGCCTCTGAGATCATAAAGTACATTCATTCGTTTCCTTTTAATTTGACTTTTAATGTAGTGAAGGATCATGCATAACCAAACAAATCTATTATGGCATAAAACAATGTTTTAAAATGCATCCTTTCATAAACGTTAAAGATCCAGAATTGTAAAACTGGAATATTATTATTCGGAAATAATAATAATACTAAGAATAGTAGACATTTTACAATAAAATAGTAGGCCTATTTCATTATTATTATTATTATTATTATTATTATCAGTTTAATTTTTAACCATAGTAATTTTACAAATGTATGCATAATTGTAAATTGGTTCAGTATAATCACATTTACATTCTTCAGTTTACACTATTTGATATTTTAAAACCTTATGTCGGATCCCAGATTCTTTTATCGAGCCACGCGTTATTTGGCTTAACATTTAATTCGCTGGCTTATTACTGAAATGTCGTTGAAAAACAAACTGTAATTCTCCTTATTTATAAATGACCATCAACCCGTCGTGTTAATATTTGACTGTATTGATCTGTGCTCCTGTTTGTTTCATACAGCTGCATTAGTGCTGAGCTTTGCCTTTGATTCACATTTAAAGTAAAGGAGCTCTAAAACATATAAAACACAGGCGCCCAATGAACGATCTGAGTCAAAGTTCGGGGGCAAAAGTCTTTAAATAATTGAATATTCTTTGTGAATGAGTGCACATACTCCATTAAGAAATGTTAAACGGACAATCTTTTATTATAATCAATATTTGCGTCATTGGCACTGCATTTTCAGTCTCGTTTGTTACCTCTTTACGCTTTAATAAGAGCATTTTCAGTCTCTTTTGTTACCTTTTAATGCTTTAAAAAGAGTAAATCGCTGTGAAAATACAACTTTATTTCATTTTACATTGGAGACTACTACGAATATGCTTTTTTATATCATTTTACTTTTAATGCGTTTAATGCATTACACGAACTGTATATTAGTCAAACATTATCACTTTTACATATCATTCTAAATAAAATAATTATACGAAAATATGATTTGATATTTGTACATGTATAACTGTAGTTTATAGTTTTTTTCATGCGCTTTTATGCGCGATGATTTTTAAGAAACACTCTTCTACTGTTTGCCAACTAATCTGTCCACACTTAAAAAATACACAAACTCTGGTTTCATAGGCAAAGAGAGACGCCTAGGTAGGCCTCAACAGAAAAACCCTCCATCACCCCCCGACACACACACACACACACACACACCGCTGCGCGCGTCACGGAGACACGAGTGCGAATGAAAAATATCGACCACTATGAGAATGTGCGCAGATGTGGCTGGCTGCTAAATTTCGTGCTTGAATACGATCTTTTTCATCAAATTAATGGTCGATGGTGATAATGCAAAGTCTGTGACTGGCACTGTATGGCTTGCCATTTTCGTTTACGTGAAAATAAATGACACGGTGAACCAGAGAGTTTGTTGCCACTGTAAATTCCTGAATTCCTAATGAGAGGTAAAATATGTAATTTTTGCATGAGATTTTTTTTTTACATTTGACATTGTTTCCCTTCTGACGACTTTTGTTGTAATTGACTTCAGCAGTTAACACCAATAATAAAGTATAAACTATTTGTATTATTAATATTAGTATTATTATTAATGTTATTCATCGCTTGTTACGTTAAGCACTTGTCAAACCCTCACAGCTGATCCGAGTTGACTTCTAATTTGTCGTAATTTAACTTGTTCATTTTTTTTAACTCGTTAATCCGGATGGCATTGTTCTTGACCCTGACAGATGTATGTATGTTTTGTCACTAAGCAGGTCCCTAAGAAACTAGGAAAAGTCTGAAGAAGTTAATCTCTCTCCCTCCCCCGCAGCTGTTAGCTTCAGGAGTCTTGAAGCGTCACCTTTGACATGTCCCCTATGCGCACGAGCGGGGGGCCCCAGGGCTGGGGGCCCCAGGACTGACCACTGCAAGCTGTCACCCCACCCCGGCTTGGACGCTTTCGCCAGGCTCCTAACTGTCCAGTTATCCGGTTCTCTCGCTTGACTGGACATGAAACTGACTTTTTGGAGTCGATCTTCAACTATAAACAATGTGAAGTCGTGCAAAGTGATATCTCTTTAATGTATGTGTGGGGGGGCGTTAGGGGGTCTTGTAACTGCCTCCTGTCTTATTACACAATCTGCATTATTTGTGTTTATATAGTTTGAATTAGTTCACTGTATTTTTACACTTTTTTCCTCGTGAGTTGTATTCAGTAAAACCACGAACTGCATATCCAAGACAAACGAACGAATGCTTGTAAAACTGATTTGACATATAAGTGGGTTTTGCCTATTCATTTGTGTGCAGAATGAAGTTCACCCATGAAACGTAATGTGCTGTGTCATTATACTGCCAGGCCGCGGAAGCGGGACACACTCCTGATGGCTTGGTTCGTTACTCTTAATAGCACAACAATAGAAACATCTGTCCAGCCTTTCTCTGCCTATTACCAATCCGTCTGTCCTCGGTCTAAAAAAAAAAAAAAATCCTGCATGCATGGAACAGAATGACTTACATTTAGCAATCTGTAGTCACTTTTTGACATTAAAATTTGTTTATATATATTTATTCTGTGTGTCGGACCTTTCTTATTTCAACTGAATGGCATGACGATGTATATAGAGTGTATTGAGAATATCTGCAGTCATATGTTCTTATGTAAACATGCCTCTGAAGTTTGGAGCAGGAACTAATGCATGTGCATATTAATGCAAGCAGAGGCCCCCAGGTGAACCCGGAAGTTTGTTTTCTGCACCTATCGCATTAAGGTTCTGCCAAGCGAATTGCATTTATTCATGAATTATTCAGGCGTATAATGAGACTTCATGCTTGTTCCAATAAAGCATCGTCTGCTTACCATTTTTTTATTTTATTTTTTATTTTTTCCTTCGGTATGACAGTTGTGTGAGGTTGGCCGTGCTATACATCTAGGAGGAGGCATTCCTGTTTAATAGCAATGGGGTGCAACTTCCTTAATAAGTGACGTCAAAGGAGCCGCGATCAGCGCGCATGCGCGGCAAAGCGGAGCGGCAGCCGCAGCACGGAGCAGTGCGCGGAACAACAGCAGACATGGCAAGAGATGGCGAGGGACGCGAGCACACCGACACCATGCACTGCTGAAGGGACGGGGGCCTTAACATTTGAAAAAAACGACAAAACTTTATAAAACCCAGAAAAGCGAGAAAAAAGAAACAGAAAGGGATAAATCACACAAGATAACAGCAGAACTTTTTTTTTTTTTCCAATGAGAGCACTTCTGTGGACTCTGCTCCGCTATATCAGATAGATGATTTGTCCACACGCTTGCGCGTATAATGAACGCCCAGCTGTCGATGGAGAACATTGGCGATCTGCACGGAGTGAGCCATGAACCGGTCCCCAGCGCGGCGGATCTCATGGCCGGAGACAGCGCGCATCACAGGAGCCATCGGAGCAGTCTGTCAGCCCATGCGCGCTCCATGGGCATGGCATCAATTCTGGACAGCGGCGACTATCATCACCACCGGCCCCCGGAGCACCCCGGGCTCGCCACGCACCTGCACCCGGCCATGAGCATGGCGTGCGAGGCTCCCCCCGGGATGAGCATGAGCAGCACCTACACCACGCTCACCCCGCTGCAGCCCTTACCGCCCATCTCCACCGTGTCGGACAAATTCCCGCACCACCATCACCACCACCACCACCACCACCATCATCACCCGCACCAGAGGATCCCGGGGAACGTCAGCGGGAGCTTCACCTTGATGAGGGACGATAGGGGTCTGGCCCCGATGAACAACCTCTACTCTCCCTACCACAAGGACGTGGCCAGCATGGGACAGAGCCTATCGCCCCTGTCTGGCTCCGGACTGAGCGGCATCCACAACTCCCAGCAGGGGCTGCCGCCCTACGCGCACCCCGGGGCCACCATGCCCGCCGAGAAGATGCTCACACCGAACGGATTCGAGGCACACCACCCCGCGATGTTGGCTCGACACGGGGAGCAGCACATGAGCGCGTCCTCGGCGAGCATGGTGCCGATCAACGGCATCCACCATCACCCGCACGCCCACCTCAACGCCCAGGGCCACGGGCAGGTGCTGGGCTCCACTCGGGATCAGAACCACTCCTCCGCGCCCGGATCGCAGCTCAACAACGGCAGCAGCTCGGGACAGATGGAAGAGGTCAATACCAAAGAAGTGGCCCAAAGGATCACCACGGAACTGAAGCGGTACAGCATCCCGCAGGCCATCTTCGCCCAGAGGGTGCTGTGCCGCTCGCAAGGGACGCTCTCGGACCTGCTCCGGAACCCTAAGCCCTGGAGCAAGCTCAAGTCTGGCCGGGAAACCTTCCGCAGGATGTGGAAATGGTTGCAGGAGCCTGAGTTCCAGAGAATGTCCGCGCTCAGGCTCGCAGGTGAGAGAACAATAGGTAATACACCTTCTTCTCTTCTCAGTGTATCACTCTCATTTCATTTCCTTCAAGTGCATTTTCACGAGCGACCAGGGTTCATCGCTTTTCGGAGGTTTCCTGCTTATACTGTTCAGGTGGTGCGATTTTATTCTGTGCTACTTTGGTTCACACCGATGCCTTCAAACTTGAGGCTGCGTTGTCGATGCAAAATATTGACCACCTAGGTCAAGTGATCCGGCGCAATGGATATGTTTTGTTTTGGGCTATTCGATGAGCAATTTGACATCCTCAGGCCAAGTTGCGTGCCAACAGAAATAGTTTGATCAGAAATGCCCCATTTTGTCTGAAAATGGATGCAGTGTCCCAGTTGTCTTTGTAATACGTTTCTTATTAAACATATAAATTAACATTATGCTTTGGTGGCTCTCGTGGATGTATTTGTTTGTAAACCAGTGTGCGTAAATATGTTACCTTGGTCGGTGTGTGCGGACTAGTGAAAAGGGCTCCGAGTACGTGTCGCAGTGTGTTTGTGAGAAAAGGACTTGTTTTTCTTCTTCTGTCTTCTCCTAGTTGGATCTCTTCATCTATTGTCCAGCTCCAGTGACGTGTTCTCTGTGTAGGTTTTCTTAATTAACTGATTGGGGCTCCATTAATTTGCCTCACGAGAATTAGAATCAATTGGCGGGCGGCTTTGGGGGCCACTGATCCGTCCAAAGACAGCAGTGAAGAGGAAAAAAAGAGAGAGAGCATCTCTAATGCGAGTGTCTCTCTGTTTTTCGACCACTTTATCATAAAAGTCATTACAATTAACAGGGCGATTTATTTATGCACCCGAGAAAAAAAAAGTGTTCTTTCTTGAAGATACTTTTCATGGCTAAAACTGATGACGATTTTAGATCTCGCCTTGTATCTTTGTCTGCTCTTTATTTTAACCTCTTACGCTCAATTATTTTCTCCATACCGAAGTTTCGTTTTTATTATTAATATCAATGTCATGATATTATGCAAT
Organism: Cirrhinus molitorella; assembly: GCA_033026305.1. Classification (NCBI taxonomy): domain Eukaryota; kingdom Metazoa; phylum Chordata; class Actinopteri; order Cypriniformes; family Cyprinidae; genus Cirrhinus; species Cirrhinus molitorella. Next base: position 38,546,126 of record CM065127.1, on the reverse strand, counting down.
CGTATATGTATAGCCTACTGATGCTGGGCTGGTGTTTGCTTGGTTTTGATTCAGATTCGGCCTTGCTCTGTTATGGTTCCTCGTTTTTGTATTATTCACAGTATAGGTCAAAATAGAATTTACATCATATTTTATTTTTGCATGTTTCTGTAAAGAACAAAGGGAATATGTTTACATTCACATCATGTATTTTCATATTCGTTTTCATATAGTCGATATCAGCTACAGAAATTAGCTGTTCCTGCATTGTCATTATTACTATTATGAACTACTGGAATTTCTAATTACGTGACAGTGAGATTTAGTTTCTTTTAGGGGATTATTTTCTTATTTCGTTAAATGATATTGAAATGAGTGAAGGTTCCAGACACAGTGATGTATATTATTGATTTAGTACACACGGTTGAGGGTATGTGATCGGCCTACTGAGAGGTAAATATAGAATTGGTATATTGATTATTCAAATTCAGTTCCCTTCTCCTTTTCCTTAGTAATGTAAGACAGTAGACCACTCAGCAGTCTTTCAGATCACTGCTCTTTACGCCTTTTACACACTCGTGATTTTTATGCCGTGAATTTGTCATTCACGCTTCTATATTCAACTGCATTTTGCGTCAGCTCTTTGTATTTATATTTTAGCATATGGTTGCTTATGAGGAGGCCCTAATATATATATATATATATATATATATATATATATATATATACTTATTTTTTAAGTGATCCTAGTCTAGCTTTATTAGAAAAGACGAAACAGGCAAATGTCGTGCAGTATTTTTGTTATTATTAAATAACTACCATTTGCATAATTTTGCAATAAGGTAATGAATGAAAATAACCTTGAATGTAACAAAAAGACATTATTTAGGCTTCTTCTTGATAATTTTGAGATCGATATTATTTTTGGAATAAAAAACGGAAATGCTGTGTTTTAGAGAAATTATTGCAGCCTTATAATAATAGTTGGCCAAATCGTGAATATGCATGTGTATTAAATAATATATTAGCCTACAAATTCTCTAATTTAACATTCAAACTTTCATCTAAAAAGCCAAGAGCCATTTATTCAGGTATGGTCTTTTCAAAATAGATTTAAATCCAAATGTACATGCGGCTTCGCTAAACTGAAAAGCTAGCTTTAAATCAACAACTATAATAATAATAAGTTATTTTTAAATCATAAAATGCGTAAACGACCAGTAGTTGATGTGCCTCTAAATAGAAATGTAACGAAACGGAATATATTTCCATATACATTCATAAACCACAAAGCATATAATCCGAAATTCTGATCTGTTATTGTGTATTACAATTTTTAATTATATGCTATAATTATATGGTAGCCTAAATAATGTTTGCTAACGTCTTTTTTGGCCCGAGCGCGTAAGATCAGGTTCTGTTTTGCTGCCAGAGCCACTGTGTGACCGTGGGCGCGCCCTCGCCTTCGTGTGCGCGCTTATCTGGCGCCTGTCTAATGATTTGCAGACAAACAGTACCTCTATGTGATGATCAAATGTGCTGAAGGATAAAGAGGTTCGCAGTTATTTCCCTGGGAATCTACGCGGGTCTCGTCACAGTGGCCTTGTGCATGGACACAGTTTTGATTTATGACACATGATAGCGAGCTCATTTGCTTTTTGTTAATATTTACCAAAAGTTTCAAACCCCGTGCATAGCTGCGTTCTTCTTTTACACGACTAGACTGTACACTAAGAGTTTATTCACTTTATACCTCTTTATGCATGCTAATGCAAACTGTTTGGATATTTATAGTGTATCCTAATTAAATATTTAATAATCGATTTAAATATTATGAATATTTAAATAATATAAAAAATAGTCTTAATACATGTGAATATTAAATATTCAAATGAGTTTTTTGTCTAAGCTACTGTATGTAAAAAATGCAAATTGCTATATAGAAAAAGATATAGAACTCCGATGCAGAATTGTGTTTTACATATTAATGACATGAGTCGGTTTATTTAAGAAAATATGTCGCCTGTTGACGTGTGTTCGTGCATGTGTGTGTGTGTGTGTGTGTGTGAGGGCTCAAGTAATGCTTGCTCTAAGCGGTTTCTCACCGTCTTTTAGCGCCCCCTTGTGGTTTTATAAAAACAGTGTGCAGTCCTCCAGGATTTTACGCGCACAAAGACAACACCAGCAGGCTTCTTTATTCAAAGTGACTGCTTGGTGTCGTCGAATAATGTTTTTTAGTCATTGGCAGGCAGAAAGTGCTGAGATTATGAGGTTATGATAGTGTTTTGGCAAAGCATGTGTTTGGATTTAAGCACCACGGACAGTTCCAGAGGCTTCATTCATAAATAGCGCACTTGAAAATGACAATCCAAAACCTCCAAAAAGTATCAGTGTTTTTGTTTTGTTTCGTCTGTTCCATGTTTTTGACTGTTTTGTGTCAAGAACCATCTAAGCACAAGTTAGACTTTGTTAGTGTACACACTTTGTTAGTGTACACACTGCAGTTAGGGTTAGGAATATGGTTTGGTTAGGGTTAGCTGCATGTAATTAATGCATACACAGAACCATATCATGACAAATGAGTCTGTTTCAGAATCTCTGCTTCTTTGACATGTTAGGCAATTATGTCCAGTGTTGAGGAAAGTTACTTTTAAAAGTAATGCATTACAATATTGCGTTACTCCCTAAAACAAAGTACGTTGCCTAGTTACTTTTTATGGAAAGTAACGCGTTACATTACTTTTCCGTGACTTTTGCGTTACTTTTTAAATCTGGCCAGGGCTGGTTTGTTTTTAATATAAAAAAGTTTGATTCTTAGCAAATGTAAAAGCCCTTTCACACCAAAATGAAATGAAGTGAATAAGGCTAAGGCTAAAGGATGAGTAAATTGACGTCTGTACAGTAGAACTGTAGGAAAAGAAAGCTCAACACTCTTCAGCAATGAGAAGAAAAGCACACATGTTAGTTAATATAAAGTAAGTTTTGCTTATTAGTACACTGCAAAAAATGCTTTCATACTTAGATTTTTTGTCTTGTTTCCAGCCAAATGATCTAAACATTCTTAAATCAAGAAGGATTTTCTAGACAAGCAAAATGATTGTCTTGTTTTTTCTGAAAACAAGTCAAAATTAAGTGTTTTTGTTTGAATATTAAGCAAAATAATCTCCCAACGGGGTAAGCAAAATAACTTGTTTTCTGTTTGAAATAAGTTTTTTTTTCTTATCCCATTGGCAGATTATTTTTGCTTGTTCTGATCAAAAGCTCACTTAATTTTGACTTGTTTTTTTTTTCTGAAAACAAGAAAATTATTATTTACTTTTCTATAAAATCCTTCTTGATTTAAGATTTTTTTAAATATTTTGGCTGGAAACGAGAGTAAGAAAAGTATTTTTGATTTTTTGGATCAACAAAGGTCAGCAGCAAAGTCATTGGTTAATAAAATGGGATTAAATACATAAAGGAAAGAAAAAGTAACTGGCGTTACTTTTTTGAAAAAGTAACTCAGATATTTTCATGGAAATTAAAAACTAATGCATTACTTCACTAGTTACTTGAAAAAAGTAATATTATTACGTAACTTGTGTTACTTATAATGCGTTACCCCCAACACTGATTATGTCTGACTTTTTCATATCAACTTTTTTTTTTTCTTTCAGCGTGCAAGAGAAAGGAGCAGGAGCACGGAAAAGGCGAGCGGGGGAGCATCTCCAAGAAGCCCCGGCTGGTCTTCACTGATGTCCAGCGACGGACTTTACATGCAATATTCAAAGAGAACAAGCGCCCGTCCAAAGAGTTACAAATCACCATCTCTCAGCAGCTGGGCCTGGAGCTCGCCACCGTCAGCAACTTCTTCATGAACGCGCGTCGACGGAGCCTCGATAAGTGGCTGGACGACGGCAGCTCCAACTCGGCCAACTCCTCCTCCTCCAGCACTTGTACCAAAGCATGATGGAGTAGTGGCTGCACTATGGGGAAAAAAAGGAAAAAAGAAAAAAAAACTTCGGTGGAAAAGCTTTAAACAAAGAAAACTTAACCAGAGACAATTTTAGACAGCGTTTGCCCTTAAAACTTGTACAGTACCGATATTTATAATATCCAAAGAAAAACACCAAAGACTGCTTTGACCCCCATTTAGGACGTTCTTCGTTTATGTCTGACATTCTGCAAAAAACAAAAGAAGAAAAAAAATGAAGTTACACTCCAATCACTGGTCGTTCATCTCAGCACACTTCCCTAACCTGCGTCTTTCTTTCTCATGCGATCGGTTGCTTTCAGAGACTTTTTCTCATCCACGATTGGCCATTATCTCAAACGTGGAGTGGTTGCTATTCACTCTGATGTCAGATTCCAGATTTTGCAAAGTCAAGGCAGGTGTAAAGCCTGACGTCACACGTTCACCTCTAAAGGCATCCCAGATCTAGCCGGGGATGCCAATTATAATCAGGTGGACTAGAATCTTGACAAAGGTTGCCTGAATGTCACCCTCAGGATAGTGCTTTCTTCCTAATTGTTGGAAAACCTACAAATACATGTGAACTTGCCATCTTCACTACTTCAATCACAGATGGTAGAACCAAAGAAACACATGTATTTTGTTTTTTTGTTTTTTTTTTTAAATCAGGCCAATTTTATTCCTCTTAACTAGACTTGACCGTTCCAATCAGGTGACTCAGTAAACGTAATATGAATTAGCCTCTTAATGTTTTTGTTTGTCCTAAAACAAAGTCGATCAGTAGCCAAACATGTCTCTGTGAGCATTCCCCCATTCCTCAGTCCTTTCTTGTGATTATTTCAGGGAGATTTTTGCTAGCTTTAACCTGCCTTTTTTACCTGTATTTTAAAATTTCAATGCCAGTTGCTGAAAACCAAAGATAAACGAAACTAACCAGCACCTGTCATCGTTTCATAGCCACATCCATCAGTCAAACGCAGCTTTTAAGGAGAAATTATTTTTATGAGTTTTGCAGACTCTCATTTAACAAGGCCGAACAGGGTTTTCATGCACACATATGTTCAGTGTTGGGGAAAGTTACTTTTAAAAGTAATGCATTACAATATTGAGTTACTCAATAAAAAGTATCTAATTATGTCACTTAGTTACTTTTTATGGAAAGTAATTTGTTGCATTAGTTTTGCATTACTTTTTAAATCTGGTCAGGGCTTGCTTGTTTGTTTTTAAGATAAAAAGTTATATTTTTGGCAAATGCCTTTTCACACCAAAAGCCTCAGACTTAGAGAAAAATCAAATTTACATCTGTACAGTAAACCACAGAAGAAAAAAATGGCAAATGTCAAAAAAGGAAAACAAATGTTAGATTAGTTAAATTTTTGCTTATTAGTATGGATGAATTGGATCATCGAAAGTCGGCAGCAAAGACAGTGGTTGGGATTAAATACATAAAGGACATTTGTATTATTTTACCTATTTAATTATTGCAGGTTTGCATCATATTCTGAATTTGAATTTCACAGTTTTTATTCACTCTGAGGAATACTGGATTTTTATTTATTTATTTTTTTTTTTGTGAGTGATATTAATTAATGCATGTTCACATTTATTGTAAAACTGAAGTAACATCTTACTCAATTTTTTTTTTTTTGGAACAGAAGAACTTTCAGTCAAAATGGAGGATGCATTTTTTGAAAAAGTAACTCGGATCATTTCGTCAATTAAAAAGTAATGCATTACTTTACTAGTTACTTTGAAAAAGTAATATTATGTACTTGTCATGCGTTACCCCCAACACTGTGTATGTTGTCATTAGAGAAAGCAGGAGGGAATTCGGGTCGTTCTGTGTTCCATTTCACTTCAGACGTGTGTTTCATTGCTTACAACCGAATTTCTCATCCTTACAATGTTAGTGTATTAGATTCATAGTTTCACTGATTCAAGGCTGTTTCATTGACCATCAGCACCTCATCCATCCAGACCCGAACCCGCTTAGAGAGAGAGGGAGCGCATTCTATGCATTTGACAACTAGGAAGAAAGCATTATGGAGACTGAAGCAGGGTGATGCGTTCGCTTCATATATCAGACTCACAAGATATCTGGCCTTGTCGTCTCTTGTGGTGTGTTTTAGCTTTAAAAAATATATTTGGTATTTACGACTATTACATCATCGAAGCATATATAAAAGAGCGCTGCTTCCTCATGTAGAAAAAAAAAATGACAAAAAAAACATGTTAAGACCTGCTGATATTTATAGTGTGAACCAAAGATGCTACCTCAGTCCGTTTCCATTCGTGATTTCTATCAACGTAATGATACCAAAGAATACCAAAGATTTGTTCTCTTTGCACGGCCTAAATGAATGATAAGGTGGATGGATGGATGGATAGATGGTGTGTTTCCACTCCTCTCCCGCCCTTTTTTCCTCGGCTCTGATGCTCTGTACCACTCATCCGTGCTCATGTAACAGCGCCCTCGGCAGACATGCGTTAGACTCACAGGACGAGTGCCTTGCTTGAACCAAAGTGTTAAACCGCCGTTGACCTCTCGACACCCACCTTTTAACTCTCGGAATACCTCAGCCTGTGGAAGGGCCACCGATGAAGAAAAACATGGAGTATTTCTTCTCTCTCACCGTGGTGCTTTTGCCAGTGCAACCATGCAATGAAAACATACCAAAGGAATTGCTTTCTCCAACTCTTGCTGACAAACCAAAGCTCCTGCCACCTCCCTTTTTAAAAGCCCTGCCGAATCTGCCGCTCAATCCCCCTTCCACGTCCACCGATTAGGCCGTGCACGTCTTTACCGATATCTGAATACCTCATAGTAATAAATTTTCACAGTTCTGTTGTATAGAGAGTTTATGTGATTAAGACAGAACTGAACTAGTTTGCTAATCGTCGATGTGACTTTGAGGAAAAGCTTTATGAGTATTTATTTTGAGCGTTTTGGCTAAAGTGCTCCGTTTTTGCCCACCAAAGGCGAGTTTCTGTGATAGGAGACTGAAACTTGCAGGAAGGAAAAGTTGCTTATTTTTTATTAAAGCCTTGCGTTATTCCGATACTCTATAAGGATGTTTGACTATTCTTTTTTACAGGGTAAAACCAACTGCTGTGATTCTGTGTCTATTCGTTCACTTTCTTCTACTACTGTGTTGTGTTTCCCGTTAATTTAATTGCATTTTTTTGTATGGCTTAACCTATGTTTTAATTTATGTATTTGTAGAAAATATAGATTTGTACATAGTAGGTTTTTTGGAAAAAAAAAAAAAATGAAACAAAAAAAAAATGGACATTTGTTTTATTTCACAGCCTTATGTCTGAAGTGTAGATATATCGATAAATCTCCATTCCTCTGTGTTTGTATGTTAGATGGCACTTTGGCCCATGTACTGATACACTGCCAGAGCCCTGCAAAGCGTATGAAGCAGTGTATTTTTATTTTTATGTTATTTAAATGTCCAGAATGATTTTGTCCTTTGTATTTCGAATCATTGTTTAATGGGTATTGCTGCACATCCAAAGATTTTCTAACCAAACCAAAAAGTGGGAAGGGGGGGTGGGGAGGGGGGAACGAAAGAAAGTAGTGTAATTTTTTGCATAAGCACTGGCGTTCGTGAGGTCATTTGCTGTCTGCACGGGTATGAACCAGTAGAGGGCGTAGTGGGACAAAGTAGACAAGCTTAGTTCGACTTGATGGGAGCGTATACCGCTAAACAGTACAATCTGTGGCTTTTGGGACGGAGGGCTACGAGTCCTGCTCACTTTGCTGTGTCGGACACTGAGTGGGTGGAGCGTGGGCGGGGCAGCGGGTCTGCCGTGGGCGGGGCCACGTCGCTGGGTCGGCTTTAAAATGACGTGGCGCTGCTGCCCAAATCAATCTGATATGTCAATTTTGGCAAAGTCTAATAAATCTGCAAATCAAAATGATATTGGTGTGTGCATGCATGTATGGGGAGGGCTAAGTCTTGAACACTTTCCAATGGCCATAGTTCAGATTAACAACTAAGGAAATTAGTGGAAGAGGCAGATTTTCCCATTTACATGCTGTTCATGTCAAAATGTACAGCTTTTAAACACACAAAGTGTCATATCTGTCATAACTGTCCCGCCTCAAAACAGAATTGTTTTGCCGTTTCAGATCGCATTTCTGATGCCGCTAATGGCTTGTGAACGGTTGGGTGCATTGCTTAGGAAACATCATGAACACAACTATGTCCCTTCGCAGAGCTTTTCGCCTCGCTATGCTGTACAATCAGAGTTTTTTCATTTGTAGCATTAGGTTTGCTGGCCGTGGGTGTCCTGTGGCACATGAGGGATCATGCAGCATTTAGGATTTGTTTTGTACGACAGCAAAGACTGGCATAAATCAAGCCCTGCTGTGAGTCAAGAGCCTCTCTGCCCTGAAACTTTCCCGAAACCACAGCGAACGAGCAGCAGCTCTCTGCATCCGGATCCTCGGCCCTTCTCTTCCCAAACCCTACGCTCCGTCCCGACCCACCCCTCTAATGTAGTGTCTAGCTTAGATAGCTCGATGTATGTGAACGTTGGGATTGCTCTAATCATTAATTCCTATCCCAGTTGGTTGTCGTGGAAAAGGAGTTCCTATTTGATAGAAAGGCTTGGCTCTGTGTGCCGTATAATACTGAGAGCGCCTAAGACAATCAGCTGGAAAACAAAATCATGTTTTTCATTTTTTTTATATTTATTTTTTTGTAGGTCCAAGAGGGACTACTTCCAGCGATGATTATTATAAAGAAGGAGGAAGGTTTTGATAAACTGAAAAATTAAACTTGCTGACATTTTCTTTTGCAAAAGTAGCGCTCGTTTCCATTTCGAACAGTGCATCTTGTATCAAGCTGGTTCTGTTTTTACACTTTTCTTTTTCTCTTGACCTGTTTTCTCTGTATGTTGTGTCCGTTTCAGTGGAGGAATGCAGTAGGTATTACTCTCAGGTTGTAATGCGTCATGCTTTTAGTTTTTTTCAATTCTGATCTATCGAATCGTTTTGTTTTTTTCCTTTCTCCTTTCCTGTTAGCTACTGTTCTCTATGCCGTGCAATATCATCTTCTGTGTTTGCTAAGCAAGGAAAAAAAAAAGAAAAAGAAAAAAAAAGACGCAAGTAATGATGTCACCATGCTTTTTTCAGTGTTAAAATGTTTCAGCATTTCTGTAGTCACAAAAATGTAGAAAATAAAAAGGTTGGGTTTTCCAGCACATCACAACCAGATTTCTGGACTTTCTTGTCTTTTCTTCAGACTTCAATACAATGTGGTAACAGATGTGACTGTGTTATGTCTTTAAGTCAACAGGAAATAAACACATTCTTTTTTGAATGAGTGCTCATGTGCCAACCAAGCAACTGCCATTTAGATGAATGGGAATTCTAGTGGATCGTTTTTCCCAGGTATTATACACCTCACTGATATGAACTGGCCCAGAAGGACTGAAATGTGCATTACATACAGTTTATACACTGCAAAAAATGCATTTCTAGCTTAGATTTTTTTGTCTTGTTTCCAGCCGAAATATCTAAAAATTCTTAAATCAAGAATTATTTTCTAGACAAGTACGTTAATGTCTTGTTTTCAGAAATAAGAAGTTCAAATTAAGTGAGTTTTTGAAACAAGCAAAATAATCTAGTCTTCTACTTGAAATCAGATTATTTTGCTTACCCCACTGGCAGATTATTTTGCTTGTTTCCAGCAAAACCTCACTTAATTTTGACTTCTTTTTTCTGAAAACAAGACAATAATTTTTACTTATCTAGAAAATCCTTCTTGATTTAAGAATTTTTAGATTTTTTTTTTTTTTTGTCTAGAAACAAGACAAAAAATCTTAGCTAGAAAAGCATTTTTTGCAGTGTATACCCCTTGGGGAATATGCAAATATGTTAATAAATAAAAGGGATCATGAGAACCACATGTTAATTTTTACTTCGTACTGTCCTGAATAAGCTATTTCACAAGACAAAATAATAACTGAATTCATAAAAATTACCTTGTTCAAAAGTTTACATCCCCTTGAATCTTAATACTGTCCATGACTGTTTTCATGTTTTGTGATGGATGTTCATGAGTCCTTTTTTTGTCCTGAGCAGTTCAACTGTCTGTAGTTCTTCAGGAAAATCATCTAGTTCCTGCACATTTTTTCCCCAGCATCTTCCGCATATTTGAACCCTTTCCAAATGCTAATGTATGATACTGAGATCCATCTTTTCACACTGAGGACTTGAGGGACTCATACACATCTATTACAAAAGGTGAAAACATTTACTGATGCTTAAGGAGGAAGCACAATGCATTAAGCTCTGAGGGTTGTAAACTTTTTGAATTGGATGATAAGAGTAAATTATCCTTATATGTGGCCCTGGACCACTAAAGCAGTCATAAATAATTAAAATCCGAAATTAGCTTTATTCACCAAGTGTGCATAGACACACAAGGAATTTGTTGTGTTTAGGTGTACTAGTAGTATACTTGTAAGTCTATTATTTTAATACTCTTTAGTACTAAATTGGCCCATTCTAGTATATTTCAGTTTACTTTAAGTATAACAGTAGTAAACTTTGAGTATACAACTAGTTTATGTCTATGTTTTCAGTGTGTACTGCAAGTATACTAAAAGTGAACTTACAGGTATACTGATAGTTTACTAATTAAATACTTTTTTAAGCATTTTTAGTACACTTTGAAGTATCATCTCAGTAAACTACTAGTTTAGTAGTTTTATACTGCAAGTATACTCGTAAATGTTCTTTAAGTGAATTTTATATCATACTTTAAGTATACTACTATGTCCCTATTTAGGTATAAATTTGTACATATTTTGTTATATGAATATCTGAACATACAAAACATCAAAAAATATTCTAGCATCATGCATTCTTTTTTTTAACACTTGAATGTGGGTAAGTTTCATAAATAAAAAACAAATAAGTAAATAAACAACATTTTGAACAAAAAGCTAAAAAGAGACTATTCATGAGTTGATCAACACCCCAAAGTTTGAGACAGTTCTACATATCTATGGTTTTGTTTTCTATGGCTGTTTTATGTCTGATGATTGTGTTCGATTACATGTGGAAGCACCTGTTGTTTCGATTTCTTCTTCAGTTGTGTTTTGGAAATTCTGTGCAGAAGATGTGAAATAGCGCCCCTAGTGTATAACAATGAAAACACATATTCTCAGAGATACAGTATAGCTCAAGTATAGCTCAAATATACTTTTTTCCAAATACAAGTCAAGTATACTTGTCATTTTAAGTATATTTAAATGGGAGGATTGATAGGTATGGCGACAGCCCTGTTGAAAAAAAACAGCTTATGTTAAATATTATTTTTCAATATGTTAGGTTAGGTACCCAGATAGCACACATACGTCTGCAAGATGTCTGTTAAAGATCTTTTGATCTGGAAAGCATCTGCTGTGTACAAACGTCTGGCAGACATCTGTATGATGTCAGTTTTACATGCATTATAAATAATAAACGTCTTAAAGACATCTAATAGACGTCTATTTGACATCTGATAGAAAACGTCCAATAGACGTATTGCAGATGAGCAAACTACGTCTTTCAGATGTAAATGCAGACATCAGATAGACGTCTCCTAGACGTATGTGTGCTATCAGGGTAGGTTTTGATGCTGGGATGCTGGTTTTAGCTGGTCCTAAACTAGTTCCTGACATGACCATCTAATGAATAGCTTAGACCAGCTAAAACCAGCATCCCAGCATCAAAACCTACCTAACCAGCATATGCTGTTGTTTTCAACAGGGTTATTCTATTGTTAACTATATGTGCTTGGTCAATGCCGCTGTGGGTTTTGGTTCTTTTGCTGCTCTAGGCTGAAGTAACATTTGGTGAAGTGATATGGACATGCGGTCAAGATCTGCCTGGAACTATTTTAACCACGCGTTTCCTGAAAATTTGATTGCACATCTTAAAATGTCCGCCAGCCAATCAGATTCAAGCATTCAACACTGCCATAGTATAAAGCACCTTAACCGCCTCAAAGAACCTTTTTTTTTCTAAGTGTCTAACATCTTGCCAAATGCTGCACAGTAGGCCCAGGCTATATACTTAATAAACTGTGCATTTATTACAGTATTTTAAACAGTAGCCTAATATGTAACACTGTTATCACATGACCTATCTAACATGTTGTGCCATTTTAATCTAGAAAGTAAATATACAATTATTTTTTCTTTTTATTCCAATTTTTAAAATGTAAAACCTTCTGCAGACAATGTTTATACTGCATACTGAAGAAATAATGGTGAGTTTGCTTGTAAGACCCACTTGGTGGCATCATACCACAGCAATGTGAGATTTGACTTTATTTCAGATTAGAAATTAATGTGAATGAGTAAAAAATTAAACATTATATGATTGTGAAACTACAGAACTACACTCTACATAAGAAAAGATTAATATTTTATAAATACGCAAAAGAAAAAAAAACTGGATACAAATAGTTGAAATCGAATTATTCTGCTAATTTTTTTTTTTTTTTTTAAAGATGTTTAGATATTGTAATGGTAAGCAAGATTAAAAATCATTTTTGCAGTTAAATATTTTATATGCTATAACTTTACTGATGATTCATGATAAATTCTATTTTTTTTATTCTTATTTTTTTTTAAATAAGAATGAAGTTTAATAAGAATCTGCTGTACAGTATATTTTTTTCTAGCCAAAAATGATAGAAATAACCACAAAATAGTTAGATAGATAGATGTTTGGGATCAGATTAATTGATTTTTATTTGCTTTATTGCACTGCAGTCTATGTATGTGTGTGTAATCTTGTTATTATGTTTTAATAAAGTATTTTTGGTTTTCTACCGCTTAGTTTTGGTTTGGTTTATTTGCAATTCATTACATGGGCAATTAACTAATTAATTGAAGTATTTAGATACAATACAAATACAAGTTTTTATACTCTCTGAAACAATTCCATGCATTTTCTGCAGTATATATTAAACTGTAAAATGCCATGCCATTGATTTAGTCCACCACCCAAAGCTGTGATTCTAAATAAAGACCACTAGGTGGCACAACACAACTGTTAAGATTGAACCTGTGTCCAGTGTGTCCAACAAAGAAACTTCAGTCACAAGAGGTTTTGCACTTCTGATTATTGTCGTATATATTTATTTGTGACTACAAATCCAAAGACACAACATACATTTGATTGGTCTGCTCTTACTAAGGCAATATTTATAAAACATGAAAGAGTGTGTGAATCATAAGCATACTTATATCCATGTTTTGTGCTTTAAAAAAAGGTCAGTTTGATCCTCTGAGCATTCATTTGCTCTTTTATGCAAGAAACCTCTATTCCATCAATCACCCATGACCTGTGTGCTATTATCTAATAATGGGAAAAGACAATAGAGAGTTTTATAATGAGGCCTGAACCCCTGAGACAGATTCAATTTAACAGAGATTACACATGGTAACATTCAGCTGACATTCACTCGAATCTAAATCCACTGAACCAGTTATTACTAACTAAATACTAGTGTGGAAAGATAAGCGAAAGTGAACAAACTGTAAAAAAAAAAAAAAAAAATGTGTTCATAGACACAACTTGATGATCAACTTCTTCACCAAGATCTGAAGCGGAAGCAATAAAAATTCAATGTTAAACATTTGCTTATGGTTAGAAATAGAGCAGAATTGTATTAATATTTCACCCTTTTATAGCTTTTCTTAGTTTCAAAAATCAGCATTTTATACACACTGCAAAAATGTTTTTCTTACTTAGATGTTTTGTCTTGTTTTCAGCCAAAATATCTAAACATTCTTAAAGCAAGAAGAATTTTCTAGACAAGTAAAAATTATTGTCTTGTTTTCAGAAAAAAAGAAGCCAAAATCAAGTGAGTTTTTGCTTAAAACAAGCTAAATAATCTTATTTCAAGCAGAAAACTAGATACCTTTGCTTACCCCATTGGTAGATTATTTTGCTTGTTTCAAGCAAAAACCCGCTAAATTATAATCTCTTTTTTCTGAAAACAAGACACAATTTTTACTTGTCCAGAAAATCCTTTTTTTAGATATTTTGGCTGAAAACAAGACAAACAATCTAAAGAAGAAAAGCATTTTTTTTGCAGTGCAATTTAGATTATGTGTCCCATTCTCAAATGGTCTCTATGTTTTATAATAATAATTTATATAATGTTAATTCTATACAATTGTTTAATCTCAAGTCATTTAGTAATAAAAAAGAAGAAAACAAAAAAGAAATTGATAACTTTATAACACTTTGTTAAAGTACAGGTCAACTATGTTTTTTACAATTGTACTACATTTATGTAGTATTAATTTGCTTTAAGCAAATATAACCTTTATCATTTTTTAACTTTAAACAGTGTATTGTCTTATGGATCAGCCCATAGTTCAATTAGGACATTTAAGTCATTTTTTATAAACGTGCCTTACAAAAAATATTACTGGTGTCTATCTTGAGCTAAAACAAAGACCAGTACAAGTTTATTTCAGTTGAGACAGCTTACATTTTAGTCTGGGACTAGTTTTAAGCCTTGTCTGTGAAACTGGAGGCATATGTTTTAGGTTAAAAAATTGCATTTAGCCTATAGCCTACATGCAATATAAAAACTAAAAAAAAAGTATAAAAAGCCCAAAGTATATAACTAGTAAATTAACGTTCACTATCAGTATAGTTGCAATACTACAGAATATGTGTCCTACACTTGTGTCCTCAAAATGTATACTTTTCTAAACAATTTAGTCCCAAGCACACATACAAGTATATGACTAGTTCATCAACATTAGTATATTTACTGCATACCAAAATATACTTGGAAAATATATTTCCAACTAAGTTTATTTAATAAAAAGTAGTTGAAGTATAGGCCTACACTGCAAAAAAATGCCTTTGTCTTATTTCCAGCAAAAATATCTAAAATTTCTTAAATCAAGAAAGATTTTCTAGACAAGTAAAAATTATTGTCTTGTTTTCAGAAAAAAAAAAGTCAAAATTAAGTGAGTTTTTGCTTAAAACAAGCAGAATAATCTGCCAATGGGGTAAGCAAAATAATCTTATTTCAAACAGAAAACTAGACAATTTTCCTTACCCCATTGGCAGATTATTCTGCTTGTTTTAAGCAAAAACTCACTTAATTTTGACTTATTTTTTTCTGAAAACAAGACAATAATTTTTACTTGACTTGAAACTATTTCTTGGTTTAAGAATTTTTAGATATTTTGGCTGGAAACAAGACACAAAATCTAAATAATAAAAGCATTTTTTGCAGTGTACCTCACTTTTGACAGCGTATTCTCACCATATCATACTATAGCTATGCGCCTTTTGAGTGAAGGTTCAATAAACTTAAATAACTGACTTTTATTTCACATTTCTGGCTTTAATTGTGAATAGCCACATTTTGCATTAAAACGTCAGCAGACGTGAACAAAAGTGGGCCACGTTAGACTACTTAAAGCGAAACGTGTTTTATGATAAGTGGGTTAAGCTCACGCGTTGCCGCGGTAACGAGTTCAAGCCAGTGCCGCGGGGCGGAAGTGACGTCCCCTCTGGGGGCGGGGCGAGCTGTTGTTGGGACACATGACTTAGAGGCTGTCCTCCTGCATTTGTTTTGACAAGCAAAGAGAGAGAGAGAGAACATGAGCTTTGTCCCTGCTGATCATTTAATCTCCGAGATATCTTTCAGACAGCTCGAGAACTTCGGTTTGGGTTTGCCATCGTTGGGTTTGCTGAACTAGATCATTTAGTCCTTCCGTCAGCAGTGTTTTTATGGGGAGGGTTTATGATCCAGTGGTCGAGAAGGGGGTTTAGAGCTATGAGCCACTTCTTGTTGGCTGAAGTCAGACTCATCACAGCCACGTAACATTTCTCCAGCCCGGAGATGATGATGATGATGATGCCTCATTGGTAGTCTCTGATCTACCTGTCCGCAGGGTTGGTGACGATGATCCAGGGGATCCCGAAGCGTCTCATATGGCTTTAATTTGAGCAGATCACTGGCACTTGAGAGACTGGTGTGTTGGCACTGGAGCTCGTTTGGCATCGGCAATGAGGCGACAGGCAGCGGAGCTTTGGGATATTTAGCCAGACAGAGCCGAGAGATGATCATTGCGTGTTTATTCAGCTAGACCGCTGGTGTTTTGATGGAATAGTTCGCCACACCGCTGGACTTTAACATACAGTTCGATCCTACAGCTCAGATCATTCATATCCGAATGGCTGTGTGCCAGATCGACAGCTAACCGATGTCTAAGGGACGAGTTTTAAAGTCTAAACAAAGATCTGAAGACGGAAGACGGAGCGCAGGCATCCTGGAGGGGATCACGGTGTCTGTGACCAACATGAAGCATGACAGAGGTAAAACACTGAGAAAAAAACTAAGAAAATGCGTGATTGCATGAGCGTTTGATTTGAATGTCAAACACTCTGTATGTGGCTCGTGACGTCACGCCGCTGCGGTGTGTTTGTTTCATTGTTTCACGCGTGTGCTTTGATCTTGTTCGGATGATACATTGCAACATTCTGTCTTTTAGAACGCTTCGGTCGTCGCTTTCTGAAGGGGAACAAAGCGTCCTAGATCAGCTGTGTGTTGTGTTTGTGTTATTTTCCGCTGACATACACACTATACCCTTAACACTCTTTAGAATTCCACTCTGTTATATAAGATATAGGTATCTCTATATCCGCTACAGTTACTGTAACGCAGCTCACTCTGTCGATGTAACGATGGCAAGCCGTTTTGACTTTTATTCATTCGCAGGATATGAATTCTTGATAGCAACAATTCAATCTTCACTAGTTAAAATGCTAATTCTTGATATCAGAAATTAGATTTTTACTAGTAACAATGGCAATTGTTGATATCAGGAATTACATTTCCACTAGTAAAAAGGTTAATTCGTAATTGAATTTCAACTAGTAAAAACTATAATTGTTGATATCAAGAATTGTATTTTCACTAGTTAAATGTCACCATAGACTCCCATTCAAATTTAATTGTTGATATCAAGAATTGATTTCTTACTAGTTAAAATTTCAATTTCACATATCAGAAATACAATTCCCACTAGTAAAAACCTTTATTTATCAATAATTATGTGGTTACTAGTGCAGATGTCCATTCTTGATATCAACAATTCAATTGCTACTATTGACAATGTTCATTTCTGATATCATGAATGGGATTGTTACTAGTAAGAATGCATTTTAGATATCTGAAATCACTCTCCTAATTATTGATAACAGAAATACATTTTCAGATATCAGAAATAAGAAATGTAACATGGTGAAATACATTTACAGATATCAACAGTTAAATTTGAATGGGAGTCTATGGTGACATTAACTAGTGAAAATACAAGCCTTGATATCAAGAATTCATATCCTGCGAATGAATGAAAGTCAAAACGGCTTGCCATATGTAATGTGTATGTACATATGGCTTTGTTTTGTTTAGGTATAGTTTGTTTAGTTTTGTTGTTGAGTATTTGGGTTTATGTTAGGTAGATTGTATTTTGCTGTGTACATTTGTTTTTTTGTCAGTTAGTCATCCGATTTATTCATTCCTCTGAAAGAAACAACTCAGGAATGAACAGCTGATAAGTGTCTAGCGTTGCACTAGTGACCAGGCATTCAGCCTAGATTTGCATGACATTACCTGTCCTCAATCCCTCCCCCAGGCATGTCAACACTTTATCCCTCTTCTTTCAGATTAAAACGTAAGAAATGTACCACATACCGCCCTCAAAGGGTACATTGTGAAATGTTACTGCATGTTTTAAGGTAGCTACTGTGATATCTAACTAAGCTTCCATGTTTGGACATGCTGAAGACATGTTTGGATGTAATTTGGCCCTTGTGACTGTGGTTTGCCCCTGCTGCCACTGCCAATTTCACAAAAGCCAGCAAACAGGCCTGACTAGCCAGATATATTTTTTGTTGGAACACAGGATTGTTACAAAAAATGGAATGCATTCCTTAGGTGTCTTCACTTCTTCACCTCTGTTGGATTTCTCCTCATGGATTGAACACCCTGTCCCTTGATTACAGTCAAAAGACTGTTTTGGAGTAGATATGACATCCCTTCTGTGCTATTGTTATTTGGAACATACTGTTCCACTGATGGAAATAGCAGGTTGCTCACTTCCACCAGTGCTGTCTCTTGATTTCTTTCCCCTTTTACACTGGAACTTAAAACAATGCACCAATATCATTCGGACTCTCTTTTTAAAGAGCTCCGCTTTTAGAAGCTCTGTTTGGAGCATAGATTTCTGAGATTGGCTTTTGTTTCTGGCACTAGGGTGACACTCACAATAAACGCAGACATGTAACAGGATCATGTGGCTTCCTTTGGACTCTATCGCGGCTGAAAATCAATTCGTCTGGAGCTGACACCAATAAACATCTCTCGTTTGACATGTAAACAAACACATTGTTTTTTTATCTTTGCTCAACGTTATTGATCCAGGCCTGGTCTTTGGTTGTTTCAATCAATTTGATTGAATTGTTAAAGGCATAGCTGACCCAAAATAGTTAGTCATCACTTACTCACAACAGTGTAATTCTATATGACCGGTTCTTTTGTGAAAGGTTATTCATTCTGCTACTTTGGAAGTAGAAATCCATTCCATCTCATACCAGAGCTTAACGGCATACAGCTAAACACAGTACACCCATAAAATAATTCAGTTAAGCATCTTGAGGCTTATTTTTTTTCCTCTGTGTTTTTGTGAAATAAAAGTTTTTTCTCTGTGATGTCATGAGGTGGAAAGCTGCTTGTAGATCTGGGAGCTTTGAGTTTTGAAGGCCATGTGTAAACATGTTCTGTGGAGAAATGATGTCATATTTTTGTCAGAGTTCTGGACTAACCAGTTGGAGCAGGCCTGCTGCAGTCAGCTGGGAGAGTTTGGAGTGTCTCGCCCTGAAGTTGAACAGCTGTTGGGTATGACACACTTTCCCTAGAGCTGGCCGGTGCAGGGGTGTGTGTGTGTGTGTGTGTGTATATACACCTCATGCAGTGGGAAATTAGGTGTGTTATTGGTTGCTAGTTTGCACATAGTTTGCTTCTTTGTTTTGCCTTACAAGGTTAGATTATAACCAATCAAGAGCTGCAGGCATTGTGTGAAAAGCGTATAGGCAGGTTTCGCTGGAAGCCAAAAGGATACACAACAAACCTAAATCTAGGAAAACTTGTCCAGGTCACATTCCAACCAAAAATCAAAAGAAAAAAAGATTATATTTTGCGTCAAGAAAAGAAAAACTATTACATTGTGACATTATTAGAAAATATTGTTTCACCACTAGCTGCACCTAACAAAATTGTAATTGTTTGTTTGAGCAATGTTGGCTCAACCAATGGTAAAAAGGTAATATTTTTCATTGAGGTTTGTTATATAGGTATAAACAATATATTTTGGGTTTGGTGCGAAATGTATACAAACATTTAGTTATTTTGAGAGCATATTTGTGCTGCGTTCGCTGCCAAGCTCTTTTAGGATTTGCTCGCCTTGACTCTTTACAGAATTGTGAATAATTCCACTGTTCAACACTATTCTAAAAGAACAAGTTGAAATAATGTGAACTTATTAGGATTAGTTAGAAGGATTAGTTCACTTTCAGAACAAAAAATTTCAGATATGTACTTACCCCAAGATGTTCTTGTCTTTCTTTCTTCAGTTGTAAAGAAATAATTTTTGAGGAACATTTCAGGATTTCTCTTCATATAATGGACTTCTATAGTGCCCCTGAGTCTGTCCTTCCAAAATGAGGTTTAAATGCAGCTTTAAAGGGCTCTAAATGAAGAATGGTCTTATCTAGCGAAACGATCGGTTATTTTCGAAATAAATTGACAATTTATATACTTTTTAACCTCAAATGCTTTTCTTGTCTCGTCTCTGCGATGCACAGTTTTCGTTTCCGTCTTCAACTTCAAAATCGTCGTACAACATGGTTTTAAGTTTTTTTTGTAAAGGGTGTTTGACCTTCTTTGTATGTTCACTTTGTAAACACTGGGTTGGTACTTCTGCAGCGATGTAGGTTGGGGAAGAAAACGAGATGGGAGTTTTTGGACATACCCTAACTGTATTGATCCAGATCAAACAGAGATCGCACAGACGAGACAAAATGAGCATTTGAGGTTAAAAAGTATATAAATTGTCAATTTGTTATGAAAATAACTGATCGTTTCGCTAGATAAGACCTTTCTTCCTCAGCTGGGATCATTTAGAGCCCTTTGAAGCTGGATTTAAACTGCATTTTGGAAGTTCAAACTCGGGGGCACCATAGAAGTCCATTATATGGAGAGAAATCCTAAAATGTTTTCCTCAAAAAACTAATTATTCTTGGATGACAAGGGGGTGAGTACATTATCTGTGCATTTTTGTTCTGAAAGTGAACTAATCCTTTAAACAAAAGCATATACCATCAGTTAACAAACTT
Source organism: Cirrhinus molitorella (assembly GCA_033026305.1). Lineage (NCBI taxonomy): Eukaryota > Metazoa > Chordata > Actinopteri > Cypriniformes > Cyprinidae > Cirrhinus > Cirrhinus molitorella. Next base: position 38,525,748 of record CM065127.1, on the reverse strand, counting down.
AATAAATTAGTTTAAATTAGGGCTGTCAAACAATTAATCATGATTAAGTTTATGTTTACATACTATATGTGTGTTTACTTTGTATATTTATTATGTACATATATAAATACACACACATACATGTATACACAGTACACAAAAATATAGTATGGAAACATAAACTTTTATTTTTGATGCGATTAATCACGATTAATCGTTTGACAGCCCTAGTTTAAATTAATTGTAATGTCGCAGCAAAAAACACATTAAAGGCCCGTTCTCACCAAGAAGGATAACTATAAAGATAATGATATTAGTGTCCACACCAGCGGACCACTCCACGCTCATCTGCCACTTTAAATTCTTCTGTTTGGGTGTCAATGTTTTCATTCATTTTTTTCAAAAAAAAAAAAATTGTTCTGAAAGTGATTCCAACGATATCGTTTCTCTGTGCCTTTATTGTTCATCGTGTGGTGTGGACTTTTCACTGCAAAAAATGCTTTTCTAGCTTATATTTTTTGTCTTGTTTCCAGCCGAAATATCTAAAAATTCTTAAATCAAGAATTATTTTCTAGAGAAGTACACGTTAATGTTTTGTTTTCAGAAAAAAGAAGTTCAAATTAAGTGAGTTTTTGCTTGAAACAAGCAAAATAATCTACCAATGGGGTAAGCAAAATAATCTAGTCTTCTGCTTGAAATAAGATTATTTTGCTTACCCCATTGGCAGATTATTTTGCTTGTTTCAAGCAAAACCACACTTAATTTTGACTTATTTTTTCTGAAAACAAGACAATCATTTTTACTTGTCTAGAAAATCCTTCTTGATTTAAGAATTTTTAGATATTTTGTCTAGAAACAAGACAAAAAATCTTAGCTAGAAAAGCATTTTTTGCAGTGCTGAAGTGTGAACAGACCTTTAGGATCTTCTTTTGCTTTTAGCGAAATATAAATATCAGCCCTAATTTTGGGATTTGAATGTTTTGTGAGATTCTGAATTCTGATTCTCCATCAGTCTTTGCAGTGTGGAAACAGTAAGCAGACTTACGTAAGCTCCGTCTCACATGACCGATTGCTCTTTGAGCTGGGGGGCAGGCGAGCGCGATGACATCAGTTCCTGTGTGCCTGTGATCTTTAGCGGAGACCACTATGGCTCGGTTCAGCTTGCTCTCCACATGAAGGGGCAGGTTCAGGAAAGGCGAAACTGTTTCTAGACCAGTTCTCTGACTCAAATAGCTGCACACACAGAAAACCCAGCGTGAAGAGAGGGGGCCATCTGGACCTGTAGCTTCTCTCTCTGTTGGTGTAAACAGTCACTGTAGGCGTTTCTATTATTGGATTGTGTACAAGCTGTATACGTAAACACAAGCCGACCACACCTGAGCACCTCCGCTGAGCTAGTAAGACCTGTGCGGACAGAAGAGCAGATATGCAAATAAAACAAGTGGCATCTCTTTTGTATTTTCAGTGGCACCCTGTTTGTCATGAATTACGTAGATTTGTGACCCTGGACCACAAAACCAGTCTTAAGTCGCTGGGAAATATTTCTAGCAATAGCCAAAAATACATGGTATGGGTCAAAATTATCAAAAAATTTTTTTTGCCAAAAATCATTAGGATATTAAGTAAATATCATGTTCCATTAAGATATTTTGTAAATTTCGTACTGTAAATGTATAAAAACTTAATTTTTGATACGTAATATGCATTGCTAAGAACTTCATTTGGACAACTTTAAAGGCAATTTTCTCAGTATTTTTATTTTTTTGCATCCTCAGATTGCAGATTTCAAATAGTTGTATCTCAGCCAAATATTGTCCGATCTCAACAAACCATACATCTATTGAAAGCTTATTTATTCAACTTTCAGAATATATATAAACCTCATTTTTGAAAAATTTACACTTAAGACTGGTTTCGTCGTCCGGGGTCACATTTGGAGAACATAAAACACTCTCATATACTGGGAGACTTTATATTGCTCCAGTATTTTAGATCCAAGAATTAACTATGCCTACGTTCATAGTTCAAACATTAAATCTAAGAAAACCGAATGGCTGACTTTCTGTTGGGTCATTTTTGTGTATTTGCTGCAGTTTCAGTTGCAGTCCAATTATGATGTCATGATGCGCCAACAGTATGAATCATAACACGTGTCGTGATGACTGATGAGTACAATACTAAAAGGTGGTTGAAAAAACCCAGCCCTATTTTTATGTAATTTATTTTATTTTTAATTAGGATTAGTATGCATGAGAAATTATTGGTCATCAGCCACTCATGTATATATAATTGAGCGTGCTTTTTTGTTCTATTTTTACTTTTAAATGACGTTTGGCATCATGCATTCTTCACTTAAAGTTAATCTTTAAATGCACTAATCATTTAATAACACTTAAATGTAATCTTTAGCAAATCGCATGATGAATATACATAAGCATACTGTAGATTATATGTTGTGAAGCTTAAAATTCACTTCAATTTTGGCCAAAACTCTAATATCATATATGCATACACTATATTGCCAAATGTATTCTAGGGAATTGTGTCCTAATTTTATAGCAAAAGTTTGGACAGGACCCTTTTTTATTCTGTATAAGGCAAGGTTCATAGGGAAATATTTGGTTCAGTCAGTGTGGAAGAGTCCTAATCCCAGTTGAACACCTCTGGTGTGACTTTAAATGCAGACCTTGAGCCAAAAACTCATCACCAAACACCAATGACTTGTGCATACACTATATGGACAAAAGTATTGGGACACCCCCCTCTTCAGAACAGAAAAAGGCACTTTCAAAACTGTAGCAACAAAGATGGAAGCATAATTCATGCATTTAAAATTGCATTTCCATCTCTGTTGCTTCAGTTTTGTAAGTGTCTAAATGGCTGTACTCATATGCACAAGTCATTGGTGTTTGGTGATGAGTTTTTGGCTCAAGGTCTGCATTTAATGTCACACCAGAGGTGTTCAGCTGGGATTAGGACTTGGCTTTATGCAGACCAGTCAAGTTCTTCCACACTGACCCAATCAAGCATTTCTCTATGAACCTTGCCTTATACCCAGAGGCATTGTCATTGTCAATCATAAGCACACAATTCCTTAGAATATCATTATATGCTTAAACATTAAGATTAGTATTCATGGAAGTAGTCAAACCTGTTCATTAGAAGGAGGAGTCCTGATACTTTTGGCAATATAGTGTACATACAGAAACAAACAAACAATCTGCTAAAAGTTTATTTCTACATAGAGGCTTAAATCTAACAGACATGGATTAAACACCACAAAACACTTTTCAAATGAGTTTTCAGGGGTCCTTAAAAGCTCTCAACCTTTTACTAACCTGAAGAAAAAAAAAACATGGCAACCCTTTCATTACGCTCTGAACATGTCAGCTGCATTTAAATAAGGCAGCATTTTGAAAAGCTGTGCAGAGAATCCGTTTAATGTTCATTTTTCAGTTCAGCAAGCGCTTTTCGGTAAACATCTTTGGTTTACGATGAGATTTTCCACCGTCTGCTGCGTCTCTGTCGCTCTCATTTGAAATAAGCTGGCGTGAAGCAGACGGGGGGAGCATATTAAGAGAAGTGTGAGGTTGTCTTTGAGGCATCCTGAAATTCATCTGTGATGAGCTCTTGTGAGTTTAGATCTGCTGGATTAGATAATAACACGCTCATACTTTGCTGCTATTAATTATGAAGTCTCTAAGCGTAAAGCCACTCTGGACGGCTGAAGTAGATTGAACAGTTGGTTTTTTCTCATGGGCTGGGAGTTCTGACTCTGAGATGCACACAGAAGCAGAATTATGTCTTATCTTTGTACGACGCCAAGGACAAATGTGCGAAGGCAAGTTGTGTAACAGCCTGGGTAACATATTGTTTTTTACACTCAGTTACTCTGATGATCGGAGACCAATATTGGAATACATTACATAAGTGCTCCTACAATTAATTTGCTCTTACTCTATGCCAGCAGTCTATTTCTTGTGGTAACACTAATATATGATTTCATCAGTCAGTCAGCTTTATCTCAGATGAAGGCTTTTAGAGTGTTTCAGCAGCAATCTAAATTCCTCTTGAGGAAAGAGCAAAGATGTGCCATGATTGGACACAGTATCATTATATTAGCAGGGCTTTTGTTCAGCAGTGCCCTACATCTTATGTAAACTGGCTAGTCATCTGAAGTTTGAAGTGCACTGTGTGCAACTTTATGTTTTTCTAAAGACCGAAAAGCAGAGGTGTTTTCATATTGGGATGAATGAAATACACAGCGAGTGATTTTTCAAAGTTGCAATTAAAGATTGTTAGTGTGTGTTTAACAAGAAAATGCAATTTCAGATTCCATGGAGGCTTAAAGAGGATTTTGTGGTAAATCCAAACCTCTCACACTGCAAAAATGCTATTCTTATTTAGATTTTTTGTCTTGTTTCCAGCCAAAATATCTGATAATTGTTAAATCAAGAACGAATTTCTAGAAAAGTAAAAATTATTGTCTTGTTTTCAGAAAAAAGAAGTCAAAATTAAGTGAGTTTGCTAAGAGCAAGCAAAATAATCTTATAAATAATCTTATTTCAAGCCGAAAACAAGATTATTTAGCTTACCCCATTGGCAGATTATTTTGCTTGTTCTAAGCAAAAACTTCTTTGACTTCTTTTTTCTGAAAACAAGACAATCACTTTTGCTTGTCTAGAAAATCCTTCTTGATTTAGGAATTTTTTATATTTTGGCTAGAAACAAATATATAAATATAACTAAAAATCTAAGTAAGAAAAGCATTTTTTGCAGTGTACATATTATTATTTCCTTTTATAAGATGAGTTGTGTCTTTGAAACCCTTTGAATTACCACTCTTGTATGAAATCATGTGTATGTTGCATCATTTATGGATATAATTTGCGGGAAAAGACACAATCAAAACCCAGTTTCATAACGTATTATGGATAAACGGTAAAATAGGGATAGTTTTCTGGAATGCTGCTGTCCTGCAGAGTTTAGCTCCAGTCACTGTACAAAATGCTTTTCTTACTTCTTTGATTTTTTGTCTTGTTTCCAGCCAGAATATCTAAAAATTCTTAAATCAAGAAGAAGTTTCTAGACAAGTAAAAAATAGTGTCTTGTTTTCAGAAAAAAAAAAGTCAAAATAAAGTGAGCTTTTGCTTAGAACAAGCAAAATAATCTGCCATGGGGTAAGCGAAATAATCTTATAAATAATCTTATTTCAAGATGAAAACAAGATTATTTGGCAGATTATTTTGCTTGTTTCAAGCAAAAACTCACTTAATTTTGACTTGTTTTTTTCTGAAAACAAGACAATCATTTTTGCTTGTCTAGAAAATTCTTCTTGATTTTAGGAATTTTTAGATATTTTGGCTGGAAACAAGTAAGAAAAGCATTTTTTGCAGTGCAACCTGTTCTGTCACTGAACACAGGTTGCCAACGCACTTTGGTCTTGGCTGTTTTTCTCTCATACTGTGAGCTTGAGGGTATATCTGTCTCCTCTGCCTCGAATGACCAACAAATTATCATCCTCAGTCCTGCAAACACAGTAAAAGCAGATCTGCGTGGCTCTGCTCAGTCGCAGTGTTTACATTTCCTCTGTTGCTACTGGCGACAAGGATCAGTTGCACTGGTGGCCTGGTTTGTCCGCATCTCAAATACTCAGTGCACTCAATCCAATCAGCTGACCAAAGTGCTGTGGAAAATATACACACATGCTGCCTTGTGACAATGGGTCGCTTTAAGAGTGCCAAGTTATGGCAGGGTGTTTCATCAGAAATTGTAAATGTGGAAAGGTTTCAGTCAATATTTTTGGTTGTGGTTGTGGTTTCTGTTTTGGCCACATAATAGATGTCTGACCCAGCTCCCTCGTGGCTTTAATATTAGATAGGTCGTTAATTATTTGATGTACTGGTCCTAAATCAACATCAGAGATCAGAATGGAACGTATTTACTTTCTTGACACACGTTCCTGGTATTGTGAATCATTCATTTGTGCATCCCCAAAGAACATATTGTTTATCCTTGTAATCCTTCATCAAAATTTGTTACCTCTAAAACACCCAGGCCAAATGAGTTAATGTTAACCAATAGCCAAATAGCTATTTGTGACCCTGGATCACAAAACATAAGTCATAAGTGTCAATTTTTCAAAATTGAGATTTATACATTATCTGAAAGCTGAATAAATATGCTTTCCATTGGCATATGGTTTGTTAGGAAAGGACAATATTTGGCTGAAATACAACTGTTTGAAATTATCTGAGTTGTCCAGATGAAGTTCTTAGCAATGCATATTACTAACCAAAAATTAAGTTTTGATATATTTACAGTAGGAAATTTACAAAATATCTTCATGGAACATGATCTTGACTTAATATCCTAATGATTTTTGGCATAAAAGAAAAATCAATAATTTTGAACCATACAGTGTATTTTTGGCTATTGCTACAAATATACCCCAGCGACTTAAGACTGGTTTTGTGGTCCATGGTCACATTTAGGCATGGTTAAGGCTATACTGTTGTAAAACCTTAGTATAATTAGTTGGTTATAATGTTAATAAGTGCTATAATAGCAAATCACTGCCATTGGGATATTGTTTGATAAGATAAGAGTTTTTCCATGATCTAATCAGTTCCCAGAGGATAAAACAAACCCCCGCCCTGCACTCTTTTGCATCTGAATGTCCTGTTCTTATCACGTTACCCAAGTTAAATAGGTCAAATAGTTGTCTGTGTTGCCTTCAAAGCCAAGACCTTTTAAAGTCCAAGTTTCAAAACTGCTCTTTAAAAGTTTTTGATTTCCTATTAATGTTGATTTAAGAGGGTTGAAGTTTAGTTGTCACTATGTTGGTGAAACAGGCTTCTGGTTTTCATAGCCGCAGCAGGCATATGTGTGTGAGGACAGGTGTGTGATCTGTTGTAAAGCTCAGTGAAAGCAGACAGGTGGCTGATGGGTCCTGCAGGCTGTTGAAGTTCAGGCATTTGGTGCTTTTTTTGAGCCCAGTCTGATTTGGGGGTCCAGGGTTTCATGTGTTTTGTAGGGTCCCTGCAGTACATTTGAGGTGTTTCATGTGCTGGTGCTGCAGATCAGCATTTGTTAGTCATCTAAACAGGATCTTCAAGCCCTCTGAAGAGGCTTAGGCTTCCTATAGGGGTGGAGAAAGTGCTATTAATAACCAAAGATACCACCGATACAATCAAGTTATCTTTCAAGTTTCAAAAAGTTTATAAAGACATCATAAAAGTAATCCATATGGGTCTAGCAGTTTAATCAAAAAACTCGAAGTTTATTCACATATAAACATTAAATAACACACATATGAACCACATTAAAAAGGTAAATGCAGGTTCAAGCGTGCTTGCTTGACGCACATACACAGTGGAGCTTCTGTTTACCGTTTTTGATGTGCTTTAGTGTTTTAATTACAGCCTAAATTACATCTTTTGATCATATGAGTAGGGCCCTTTGAAAACGTGGACAGAATCGTGAAATTCCAGTCGTAAAATCAGAATGTACTGTTTAACGCGGAATGTCACGGAAAGAAAGAATTTGTCAAAGTTTGGAAGAATTAATCAAAAGTATGTCGTCAAATTAAATCAAATCACGGTACGGACTAGTATGTGTAAATATTAGGCTGCAAAAAGACTATTTAAATATGAATCCTGCATGTTATGAATGGTGCAGACGCATGGTTTTGTTTACTACACATACTGAAGCATGCATGACGCTCTCTGATTTCAGCATCTGCGGTCTCAGTAAATGAGGACATAAATACATGAACAACATTTTCAGAACTGCTCTTAGAGTCTCTTCATTAGCGTTCCATTTGAGTAAAATGTATTGTTAGCTTTCGGTCGCAGTTGTATTAAATCTAGCCACAACCAGCGTCAGTTACAGGTAAAAAATAAAAAATAAAAGTTCGCTTAACTTGAAGACATGTATGACAGAAATATATTTTTTAATATTTGCAATGTATGTAATCCTACTACTACTGTTGAAATATTAATAAAACTTTTTTTTAAAGAAACAAAGTTTGTATTTTAATAGTAAATCCCCTTTTCTTGCTAAAAAAGGTTATTTTTAAATAATAAAAGATAAATTAAAATATTATATATTATTAAAATGTTATCTGAAAAATGTAAATACACAACACACAATTTCTGAGAATAAAAATTCACAAGGCTATTGTAAGAATAAATAAAAGTTGTTATGCATTTGAATAATTAGTCATGCTAAAACAGAATTTGGTAACAAAATCTTAAGGTAAGAAAAAACACAACATTTCAGAGGGCCCTAAACATGTAGTTTTAACTGATGTTAAAGTGTATAAATTTCATGATTTTAATGAATTAGACATGCTTTTTTAATTAATACGATTTTATTTAACCGTTAAAAAGCAGTCAAGAAAAATTAAAGCGAAAAAAAAAAATGCAATGGATAAAAATAAAATGGGAAAAAAACGGAATTTGGAAAAAAATTCAATGGAATTTGGGAAAAAATAAAATGGATTTCATAGGGCCCTGTATGAGGAGATAATTTCTTTTCGCAAAAATTTAACAGCTTATAGAGAGTTTATTAATTTTAAAAGTAGAGTCAGTGTTCAAATCTCAAAAATTGTTCATTCGTGTTCTGAAAATTCATAAGGTCATTGCATAGTCCAAAATTTTTGTATGCGTTTTTTCGTATTCGTCATCCTTTCCTATCAAAATACATGCTACAGATGCAAAAACACAGAAAATCAAACATGATTCGAACTTTTTTATGATGGACAAAAGTTTCAGGGGCAATCTGTAAATATGATTGACACAACCCAGGTATTTATTATTTAGGGAGCAGAATGTGATTATTTTTATTATATATATATATATATATTTTTTTTTTTTTAATCATAGCAACCACCTTTTTTCTTTGGCTGTCACATTGTCACCACCATTTACATTCTGTTCAGAAAATTTCATAATCTAGCGTTGGGTTGAGGTTACTTAAGCCCAACGACTCAACTGAATTCAACAGTTTCATCATTCACTCCAAATGCACACAATGATGTCTGTGTCATTCTCCCCAGGCTCTCTTTGCCTCATACCCACAGCTTTTGTCTGTTTTCTTTTGTCTGGGTTTTGTTGTTGCCAGTAAGTGTGTTGTTGATTGATCCTGTTACATGCCCAGCGCATGAAAGACGTGATTCATTGTGGTATCTCACACGACGCTCGTCTCTTTCTCACCTCCTGTTTTCGCTCTGTCCCTCATTCTCTGTCACACGACAGGGTCACGCATCCACTCAAACCCTGAATGAACGAACGGCTTCGCATGAAAGCGTCTGCGAACGCCACAGTTGGCCTCGCCGACTCAAGGTCAGTCTCTGAACACCGATAAAAGCAGTGGAATATTTAATACAGTTCAGATGCAGTCAGATGGTGTTTAACATGTGTTACACATAGGGGTGTGCGATATTGACAAAAAATAATATCTCAATATTTTCTGGGATTCTGTCTATGGCGATATTTAGACAATATTTTTGATGTGTGTGTTATTGTACTTGACTGCAGTGCTAAAGTTTTTGATATTATTCATATTCTGTGTGGTCAGTTCACAGCAGTGATAATTATTATTTTCCTAAAAGTTTAAATAGATTTTTAAATGGACCTTTATGGGCATTTTTATCTTTATAAAGCAATTTTTTCTAAAAGTGTGCATCAACTTTTGAGTCTAATTCTTAAATGTAATCAGTCAATTATAATAATAATACATTTAGTCTGTTACTAAACAGCAAAATTCATATTTGCAGAAGCTGCATATAAAGTGGCATTTAGATGCATTTCCACATTAAAAGCGCCAGCAGGTGTCAGTAAGTCACTGCTAATAAGTGAGTCATTGCGATTGAACCGAATCATTTAAACGGTTGATTCATTCAGAAACTAAACACCTTCATGTCACTCAGAGACGCAAAACAGGACTGTGGCTGTGTTTGGAATGATTTTTGTTTGTCGAAAATTAAGCAAAAACAGGAAAAATGCTGTCTGAAACGTAAGTTAATATTAACTTATTGTCTCTTGGACTGTTGTATAAAATCAACGTCACATTTGTAGTCATGCTGATATTTGAAGGAAAAACTTCACTCTTTGTGTGATATTGTTTAACTAGATGAAATTCTATAAATATATACATTTTCGGTCCCCATATCTTGAACTCTGTGCTCATTTCTAAATGCATTTTAATAGACTGAATCATGCAGTGAAAGAATGCACTCTAAATGCGTACTTACAGACTCACATGATGTTATGCGTGCACTTTGCAGGTGTGTTTTGTTTGTTTTTCGCATTATACTCGATAATGTCAAATTGCACATCGTTAAAATAACAATTGCGATATTATCGCAGACGATATATATCGTGCACCCCTAGTTACACATCACATGTTGTGGCCGAGGATTGTTTTTCAGAGTCCTGCCTTTGTGGAGACCGTTATAGCTCTGGCAAGAGGCCATTGCATGTGCTTACATTTTTCTACCCCTTAAAAGGATAGTTCACCCAAAAAAGAAATCATTTGTTTACATTCATGGCATGAATTTCTATCTTCAGTGGAGCACAAAAGGAAATGGTTTGAGCGATATTTATGTTGCTTTCTAGCATATAGGCTATTAAAAGGACTGAACTTTGTACTTTATTGCACATTTGGCACTGGAAAAAGTGTACTCAATTGTTAAGAGAGCAGCATACACTGAAAAAAATGCCTTTCTTACTTAGATTTTTTGTCTTGTTTCCAGCCAAAATATCAGAAAATTCTTAAATCAAAAAGGATTTTCTAGACAAGTAAAAATTATTGTCTTGTTTTCAGACAAAATATGTTAAAATTAAGTGAGTTTTTGCTTGAAACAAGCAAAATTATCTGCCAGTGGGGTAAGCAAAATAATCTAGCTTTTTGCTTGAAATAAGATTATTTTGCTTACCCCATTGGCAGATTATTTTGCTTGTTTTAAGCAAAAACTCACTTAATTTTGACTTCTTTTTTCTGAAAACAAGACAATTTTTACTTGTCTAGAAAATCCTTGTTGATTTAAGAATTTTTCGATATTTTGGCTGGAAACAAGACAAAAAATCTACGTAAGAAAAGCATTTTTTGCAGCGTACGCATTCTGATCATATTTTCCAAAGAAAGAAAGAAATGACCCAAGGGTGAGCAATTGATGACAGAATTGTCATTTTAGGTAAACTAGTCCTGTAATATTCCTGAGTTTTTTTTTGTAACACCCGAAAATCTTTGGGTTCTTTGTGTGCTGGCTGTTCTCTGATCCACAAAATTGTTCAATTATGTAAATGAAATTGCAGAGTCCTCAGAACCCTTTATGTAACATCCCTAACGACTATTTGCAGACGTGATTAAAAGCTCAGGTTAAATAGCTATGCTAGAGAACAAATTGTTTTCCACTCACAATAAATCTTAGTGTGTTTGCAGTGCGTTTCGATGTGTTTGTGTAAGTTTACAGAGCTTTTCCGTCGGTTCACTCTAGCCACCCAAGAGTTTCGCATACATGCTCAAAGTATACATTGAGAAAGCATTGGGTTGCAATCATTTGCACAAAGCCTCTACATCTTCCCAAAACAGAGTGTGTGTTTGCTTTCTCTCTCTCTCACACACACACTTTGGCCCACAGACAGGAAACTGTATTCACGACTTGGCAGGAAGCCACCGTCCAATCACAGCACAGGGCTTGTTGCTATGTGAGTTTGCAGTCTGCCCCCACTGAACTCTGAGAGGAAAGTTTGGTGAGGTAAATCTGAGGAGTAAAGGTTCCTCACGCACGTGTCCAGGCGATTTTTAGCGTTTGCTAAAATGGAAAAATGGGACGAGGCGGGGACTTTGTGGCAGACGGCATCCGTTCGACAGACAAAAACAGAAGTAAAGACAACATTTCACCTCCCTTGAGAAAGAAGGCCAAGTAAATAGTCGCCAGGCTTCTGATATTTGTGTAGGATTTGGCGTACAGGGTGAATGGGTGAAAAGCAGGCATGGAGAGAGTGCAGAAGGCTGAATGGATAAAGTCTCTTTGTATTTACAACAGAGAACAAAGACGCCATGGCAGCCCATGGGAAAAAAGGCTCTGACAATTTCAACACACTAGCTCTGTCCCAAAACCTATTGAACTGCCTACCTAGTCCTAGAGCATATTTATTTTAGCTTCTAAGATGCTTCATTTCAAACTAATTCTGAAGCTGCAGTCCCATAATGCAGCAGTGCAGAGACCAATCCACACAAATTGGTGGACAAAAAAATGTTGATTGTAAATATATATATATATATATATATATATATATATACACTACCGTTCAAAAGTTTGGGGTCAGTAAATGTTTATTCATTCTTTTTTTTTTTTTTTGAAAGAAATGAATAAATTGTTACATTCATAAAAACATACACAATAGATTTACATTGCTAGAAAAGATTTATAGTTTGAATAAATGTTCTTGAAAGAACAAAATACAGGTTCAAAAAAAAAAAAAAGAGAGATCATGTGACACTTAAGCCTGGGAAACTCAGTAACAGCTGATGAAAAATCAGCATTGCATCACAGGAATAAATTATATTTTAAAGTATATGAAAATAAAAACCATTGTTTTCTTTTGTAATAACATTTTTGTAATATTACAGTTTATTTTCTGTATTTTTGATAAAATAAATGCAGCCTTGACTTCATTAAAAAAAAAATTGCAAGTCTTACTGACCCCAAACTTTTGAACGGTAGTATATTTGACAGCCCTAATATATATATATATATATATATATATATATATATATTAGGGCTGTCAAACGATTAATCACGATTAATCACATCCAAAATAAAAGTTTATGTTTACACACTATATGTCGGTGTACTGTATATATTTATTATGTATATATAAATACAAGCACATTCATGTATATATTCAGGAAAAATATTTTAGATTTATATATAAAATATTTATATTTATTTATAATCTAAATTGTATACAGGTGTAAATATATATACATATAAATGTGTTTTTTATTATATACATGTGTGTGTGTGTTTTTATATATACACAATGAATATACAGAGTAAACACGCATATAGTATGTAAACATAAACTTTTATTTTGGATGCGATTAATCGTGATTAATCGTTTGACAGCCCTAATATATATATAAATAAATCCACTACAAGAATCATTAAAGCATCAACTTTTAACCATTAGAGCCAATTAAAAATGGTTTTCTGTAGTGTGTTTTGGGACATATTCCATTAGAATTTATTGGATTTAACAAGCCACCAATAAAAGGCAACAAATTACCAATAGAGACCCACAGGGACTCAATAAAATTAAAATCAGTGGTCACCAGATTAGTTTGATTACCAACAGGTTATTTTGTGTACAGATGATTTTTTGGGGCAAAATATACACTGCAAAAAAGCTTTTCTTGCTTGTTTTGTTTGCAGCCATAATATCTAAAAATTCTTTAATCAAGAAGGATTTTCTAGACTAGTAAGAATTGTCTTGTTTTCAGAAAAAAAAAAAGTAAAATTTAAGTGTTTAATAATCTGCCAATGGGGTAAGCAAAAAATCGTGTTTCAAGCACACTGTAAAAAACTATTTGTTGAGTCAACTTAAAATAATTTGTTACATGGCTGCCTTAAAATTTTATGTTCAGTCAACTTGAAATGTTACGTTTTCCTAAGTGGCAGCTTAGATATTTGAGTTGATTCAACTTAAAATTTTAAAGCAGCTGAGTAACAAACACAGCTGTTAAATTTAACAAACATTTTTTTTTTAGTCAACTCGAATATCTAATTTGTAGGGCCCTATGATTTGATGATACACGTCACTTGATTTTGGCTCAAAATAAGTCAGACTAACTGAAAAAAGCCCGACTTATTTGGTAAACTTGTTTTATGGAACACCCCCCTGAACTGCTCTGAGTGTGACTTCATTCGCATTTCACCGTTCCGTTTGAGTAGAATTTTGTTGTGAGCTTTCAGCCGCAGCTGTATCCAATCTAGCCACAACAAGCGTCAGTTAAAGGTATTCACGGCAACCCGTCAAAATAAAAGTCTGGTTAACTTAAAGACGACAGAAATATATTTTTAATATTAGGAATGTACGTAATACTACTACTGTTGAACAATTAATCTTTTCTTTTTTAAATAAATAATTATACAATATTTCTTTCATGTTTTCATTTTAACAGTAAATTCCTATTACTTACTAAAAATAAAATTAGTTTAATTTTCATTAATTAAAAGATAAAATAATTTTTTTATGTCTTCTGTTAATATACACAAAACAGAATTTCTGAGTGAATAAAAATTCACAAGGCTATTGTAAGAATAAATAAAAGTTGTTATGCATTCACATAATTAGACATGCTAAAACCAGAATTTGGTAACAATAAAATACAATTTTTCAAAGGGCCGTAAGCATGGAATTTTTGTTAAACCTTGAATAAATTGATGTTAAATTGTATATGTTTCATGATATTCATCAATGACATGCTTTTTTGATTAATAAGATTTTATTTAACCATAAAAAAAAGAGTCCAGAAAAATTAAAACGGAAAAAATGGAATTTTTAAAAAAATAAAACGGAATCTTGGAAAAAATAAAATGGATTTCATAGGGCCCTAAATTTGTGACTAACATTTCAACTTGAATAAACTTGAGTTGGCTGAACTTAAAATTTTAAGGCAGCAGGGAAACAAATCATTGTGCAGAAAACTAGATTATTTTGCTTACCCCATTGGCAGATTATTATCAATGTTTCAAGCAAAAACTCACTTTAACGTCCTTTTTCTGCAAACAAGACAATAATCCTTCTTGATTGAAGAATTTTTAGATAATTTGGCTGGAAACAAGACAAAAAATCTAAGTAAGAAAAGGATTCTTTGCAGTGTACCTTTTATACTGATATGCTCTGTGTGTTTTTGAACAGAGTATTGTGCTGTTCGTTTAGCAGTAATGCTAAAATCCTTTTGAAATCAGTAGGGAGTCGAGCTTTCTGTTTGCTTCAAGTGCTATTTGTGTTGTTGCCCATGTAGAGCATCACAGATCAGTCACTTTACAAGCTTCATGCTGCCTTTGAAGGTAGCTGTGCGTGTAGGCAGTAGACCGCATGGCAGCTCACTAGGGTTTATAAAAAAGCTGCTGTCTCTCAGTCTGCTGTGAAGTACATCATGGTGTGGTCGGCTTCTATTCGTGGCCTGTTATAGGAGGTAATTATACGGATGCATTTAGATCAGCTAGTGAAGTTGACCTGTCTGTCTAACATCTTTCTCTTTCCATTTCTGTCTGGTCATTTGCCTACTGGATCAGCCAAAATGCACCATGATGCTGCCACATTATCTCAGAAAAACCAGGGCCTGTATTCATAAACATTCTTAGTGCAAAAAGTTGCTCCTACGAAGAAAATTCGTAGAAAATTCTTTCCTCTTAAAATTAAAGAAAAAAAGTAATTCTGAACGCATCTTAACTCTTAAAAGAGGTCTTAAGGTCTTAAATTGTTAGGAGTACGAATGAGGGCTTTTAAGAGGCTTAAAAGTTTCTTTAGCAGTGGAGAAAATGGGCGAAATATGAAGACGGAGAAGAAATATGTTGTACACAATGCATGACAGTGAGTTAATAAGATGCTGCGTGTTTGTGACCGATCTTATTAGAGACATGCTAACATTTCAGACATAGAACAGAAATGCCATAGTGCCAGAAATGGAAGAAATCGCCAAATTAAGTACATTAATATATTTGGCAAATAGAAAAATGCAGCTATGCTGCAGTGATGATTTGGGTATGACACAAATAAGCAAAGTGATCACACAAACAATTACCTGAGACATTAAAAGCATGGTAAATAAAAAATAAATATATGGTCCTGAATCACACTTAAGCTAAGACTCCTATGTAGAATTTTTTTTAAGCTAAATTAGGAGCTTTCTGAGAGGATTCTTAAAAGCTTTAAGAATATGGGCCCTGGACTCTAAAATCAATATAGAAAAACTGCAAAAAATGCTTTTTTTACTTAGATTTTTGTCTTGTTTCCAGCTAAAATATCTACGAATTCTTAAATCAAGAAGGATTTCTAGAAGGATTATTGTCTTGTTTTCAGACAAAATATGTTAAAATTAAGTGAGTTTTTGCTTGAAACATGCAAAATAATTTGTCTTTCTGCTTGAAATAAGAGTATTACCCCATTGGCAGATTATTTTAAGCAAAAACTACCTTAATTTTGACTTTTTTTTCTGAAAACAAGACAATAATTTTCACTTGTCTAGAAAATCCTTCTTGATTTAAGATTGTTTAGATATTTTGGCTGGAAACAAGACAAAAAATCTAAGTAAGAAAAGTATTTTTGCAGTGGACTCGTTTTAAAATTGAATCTACACTGCAAAAAAAACTTTTCTTGTTTCTTCTTTTGTCTTGTTTCCAGCCAAAATATCTATAAAATCTTAAATCAAGAAGGATTTTCTAGACAAGTAAAAAATATTGTCCTGAAAATTGAGTTGAAAAATAATCTGACAATGGGGCAAGCAAAATAATCGTATTTCAAGATAAAAAAACTAGATTATTTTGCTTGTTTTAAGCAAAAACTCACTAAATTTTGGCTTAATTTTTCTGAAAACAAGACAATAATTTTGACTTGTCTAGAAAATGCTTCTTGATTTAAGAACGTTTAGATTGGCTGGAAACAAGACAAAGCATTTTTTTGCATTGTTGCAATTAATATTATCATGGTATTCACCACACAATGGCATTCGATCTTATATGTTTTTGTGCAGATTTTTTCGTTGGACAATTCAGTCCACATCAATATGTTAATTACCTGATACCATTTTATATAAAACTTTTATATGGGATATTACCATCAGTGTTTTTTGTACTATACCAGTAAAAATGGCTATGTAAGGCTCGAAAGTGTTTCGCAGGTTTTTGAGAAGTCATTCTTGTGTAACCTGATTGCCCTTCAGACCCTGCCATCCAGACCCCTGCCGTTCGAGTACATCTAAAGCATTTATTAGCAATGGACTTCAGACAAATGACTTCATTTAAAATGTTCTTTTCTGTCTAAAGGTCAGTGAAGTCTAAAGCAATGCCACTTTGTGCCAGTCACATCAGTGCCAGCGTCCTTTACCGTCTCCCATGGGTGACACATGCACACACTGCAGCACTGCTCATCTGTCCTCCGCTCGCACTAAACTGACATCATCCTCTTCTTATGTCCCCTCCCAGCTGCCTCTATATGACGGATTCCTCTCTGTTCTTCTGTTCTGGCCAACAGATGCAGTATTGACTGAAGTCACTTGCATCACTGAGGCATTTAGAAAGACAAATCTCTATGATGTTTCTGTTCTGCTTTTTAAGAACAACATCCCTCTGAGAACGAAGATCCCAAGTGCCGTGAAGACCAAACGCTCAAATCTCACGCTTTGATGCGATACTGTGTTCCAGACCAAAGCTTTATAATGTCCCAGGATGTAAATGAGGCATTTACACTTATTAAAATGACTTGTCTGAAATGACTTTCCCACTTTATGGGAAAAATGCATGTGGTTTGAAAGATGCTGGCTGTTCAGGACCTTCTCTAACTACCCTGAGATCCGTTTCAGCGCTGCTCCATGTGTGTAGATGTTGGACTCTTGACTCTCCATATAGAGCTGTAGGTTTTCGAGTGTGTGATCTTGTTTGTTACCAAATCAGGCATTGAACTCCTCTTCACCCCCCACCAATGTGTCCTGACGAGACAAATTTAGACTCTTAACCCCCTGAAAACCCAGCTGTGCCCGCCAACAGCAGATCTCTCACCTCTCCGTGTTCATGCGGCAGTGTTTGGGTGCTTGTGTGTTTTTGTTTTTATTTGTCTTTCTGTGTTCATGTACATATATCTGCAAAAAAAAAAAAGTAGATTGGATATACACAAAGTTTAAAATATTTAGGATATTTTAGAGGATATTAAAAAAAAAAATAATAATAATAATAATAATAATTGCTTTCTATTTATATATATTCAATATTCAATATACTAGTCAAAAGTTTTTACACACCCTCTCATTTAATGTTTTTTAAAGAAGTTTCTTATGCTTATCAAGGCTATTTCACTTATTGTACTATTGTGAAATATGATTACGATGTAAATCAATATTTTTATTTATTAATATACATTAAAATTCAATTTATATCTGTAATTAAATTTGAATTTCCAGAATCATTACTCCAGTCTTCAGTGTCACATGATCCTTCAGAAATCATTCTAATATACTGATTTATTATCAGTGCTTTTTTTGGAACCTGTGATACTTTTTCCAGGATTTTTTGATCAATAAAAGGACAGCTTTTATTTAAAATAGAAAGGTTTTCTAACAATATACACTACTGTTCAAAAGTTTGGGGTCAGTACATTTTTATTCTTTCTTTTTTGAAAGAAATTCATACTTTTATTCACCAAGGATGTGTTAAATGAATAAAAAGTGATAGCATAGATTTACAATGATAGAAAATATTTATATTTTAAATAAATGCTGTATTTTTTAACTTGTTATTCATCAAAGAATTCTGAAAAAAAGAATCACAGGTTGCAAAACAATATTTGGCAGCACAACTGTTTCCAACATTGATAACTCTAATAATAAATCAGACTGGAGTAACAGCTGGTGAAAATTCAGCTTTGCACCACAGGAATAAATTTTATTGTAAAGTATATTAAAATAAAAACCATTATTTTATATTGTAATAACATTTTGCAATTTTACTGTTTTTTTCTGTATTTTTGAGCAAATAAATGCAGCCTTGATGAGCAGAAGAGACTTCTTTAAAAAAACATTAAATGACAGGGTGTGTCCAAACTTTTGACTGCTAGTGTAGATTATATATTATTCCCTTTAGACTATACTGGGATAAGTTTAACTATCTAAGGTCAAAGGTGAGAGATGTGCAGTCTCACAAAAGCAGTAGGCACAAAAGACCTTCTATACCATTCACTATTGCACTGAGGTGGAATCAGGCCCCAGTTAAAATGATTTCTCAATGCAACAAGTATGTAATTTAGAGGGTGAGTGGTGTTATCCATGATGCATAGATACCAGAGGAATTAAGAGCATGAACAATCCCACAGTAAGTGCTGTTTAGAAAATGTGTAGACTTAGTTTTAATTGCTCTAAGGCATCTGCCTGAAACTGAAAGAAGAGGAAACAGAAAGTTGGTGCAACTTATTATTAATTAAAAATATATTATCAATGTTCCACAAAAATATTAAGCAGCAAACCTGTTTTCAGCATTCAGCAATGCAGCCTTCGTGAGACAGAATAAGAGACTAACGTTTTGACCAGTTGTGTGTCCTGATACAAAAAATACTTTTTTAAACATATTATTACCTAAGCATGCTACTTTTGACACACTATCCCTCGACACAGGACAGAGCAAAGGTCCTGATCCCAGTGTCCACAGGACAGCCCTTTGCTGAGTGATGATAAGTCACCCCAATATAGAACACCCTACTTGTGTTACGAAAGAGCTTGCCTGTGGATGTCAGCGAGACCTGCAGCGAGCATCGTGACCCGCTGTCTCTGGCAGCAGCAAATGTGCGCTGTACTCGTTCTGTTGTGTGTTTTATGGGTGCAACAGGACCAAAGTCAAACCTCTCACAGCTGAGAGAGATGAGATTTGCTGCAGGCAGTACTGCATGAAACCAATAAATGGTGCAATTATATTAATTAGACAACGTGAGTGGTGTTTTTAGGTCACTGGGACATGTGCGTCAGCTGTGTGTGGATCCTAGTTTGAGTCACGTGGGTTTTTTTTTTTTTTGTGTGTGTGTCAATGGAATATCTGGAAATACTTGAAAGCAGTAAAACCTGTTTTCAACATTGATAAAAATCTGAAATGTTTGTTGAGCAGCAAATCAGCATATTAGGATGACTTCTGAAGGATCATGTGACACTGAAGGCTGGAGTAATGATGCTGAAAATTCAGGTTTGATCACAGCAATCAATTACAGTTTAACAGATGAAGAGTTTAGATACAAAACCAGCTAAAAGTGAATGATCTTGACACACATTATGCTTCCATCAAATACTTTTACTTAATATTTTAAAATACGTTTACTATACATCAGAGCCTGATAAAAATGCATTTCCTAAAGAAAGATTTCAGATGCATTTAAAGGCTTTTGCATCTGAACTCTTCAGATATTCACATATAAAATTAGGTTATTTAGTGTAATTATTATTACTGTATTATTGGAGCCTTTGAAACGGTCTTTGGGAGACTCGATATACAAATAAGAAAAGCAACCATAATATTTGTGAAATTTTTTTTTTTTTTTTTTGCATGACTCTGTTATTTAGTTTTATATTATCTACTGGCGGAGTCTCTACCAAACCAAATGAAGTGCCAAATAAAACCACATTACAGTCATTGCTGTTCACATTGGTTAATTATGCTTTTTTATTGAATGAATAAGACCCGATATATCACCAGTGCTGTTACAGGTGTATCTCAAATGCTGGTCTAAAGCAGTGGAAGGTCAGTTTTTATGTGAAGTTATATTCTCAGCTCTTCACCTTTGACCGCACAGCTTTATCAGCGCACATGGCCTCATGGAGAGAAACATGTGGGCCTAGAACCGTAGTGTTTAACGAATCTCTCTGGTGCGGGCCGTAAGCAGATTTACAGCGCTGGAGTCATCTGTAATCTGCTATTGCACCAGCACTGCATGTGATCTGAAAAAAACCTCTTTTGCATACACACTGGTGCAGGTACATGTCGTCACAATCACTTCTTTCATTCGGAAGTGACTGATGAAATCACCATGAGCATTGTGTAGAAGAAATGATGTCCTCCTGACCGTTTGTTATTCTCATGTCACGGTAAATGGGATTCTTCTTCTTTCGAAGAGTTTGATGGGTTAGACATACTGTAACATTCACAACTCTAAGTCTGTTCACAGGGTTTTTTGAAATTTTGAAATGGAATTTTGAAAGGTCTATTGCAGATATTGATGTCAGGGAATTTACTATTTTTTTTGTCATTGAAAGTCATTGAATATCAGGGATTTTTGTTTGTTGCTTTAAATTTTAGTTTCCATTCATCAAAATGTAATTTTTTATCACATTGTTTTACACATTTTGCCTATTTTTATGGTTAGGCTATTTTTCAGCGCCATTTTATTCCTTTCCCGCACGTCAACTGGCAATCACTACAGTCAAATACCTGATAACTAAGGCAAACATGCCAGCAAAATGTCAATTTCAAGAGCTTTGGCTACAAAATGACCACTTCAAAGACTGGGTGTGAAAAGCGAAAACTAAATGTGAAGAAAAAAAACGGAGTGATGAACTTGATTACAAACAGAAAACCTTTTTCTAATCTTTAACCCCTGAAATCATAAAAACCATAAATTAATTTCTGTAGAATAGTACAGAAAAAGCCTGTCGCCACTAAATAATAAAAAAAGGGTATTGCGACAATATCTCACAATTTTGACTTATTTTCTCACAATGGCTTTGATACAAACTCACAATTCAGATTTTATTCTCAGAATTGTGAGATATAAACTCAGAATTGTGAGATGAAAAATTGCAGTTGCGAGTTGTAAAGTCAAAGTTGCATGATATAAACTCGCAATTGCGAGAAAAAAGTCAGAATTGTGAGAGAAAAAGTCGCATTTGTGAGTTATAAAGAGAGAATTGCATGATATAAACTCACAATTGTGAGAAAAAAGTCAGAATTGTGAGAGAAAAAGTCACAATTGCAAGTTATAAAGTCAGAATTGCATGATATAAACTCACGATTGCGAGTTATTAAGTCAGAAATGTGTGATTTAAACTCGCAATTGCGAGTTATAAAGTCAGAATTGTGTGATTTTAACTTGCAATTGAGAGTTATTAAGTCAGAATTGTGATTATAGAAATTCTGTGAACATATCAGTGTATTTCTCCTCAGAAATGAGTTTATATCTCACAATTCTGAGACAAAAAGTCAAGTTTTATCTTTATCTTTTTTTTTTATTGGCAGAAAAGGCCTTCCATAGTTTTGTACTAAAAACGTCTGTAAACAAAGTAAATAAAGCTTACAAATGGACGGATCCGTTCATTATAGGTCATGGAAATTCAGCTTTTTAGTCACTGAAAGTCAGGGAAAAGTCAGGCAATTTGACATTTGGCTTTGAGTGGGCTTTAAGTAAATCAAACAAAAAATACTTAGTATAGTTTAAATGTGAGTTCTTAGAATTGTAATTGTTGTATTTATGTCAGTTTTATGTGGTTTTTCAAAATCCTTGATGCTATTTTCAACAAAAGTCAACTTTAAACATATGTGGTGTATCCATCAACAAAACTAATTTCTCTTGCTCCCTCAATGCACCAAAGTAATTTTAAATAAATAACACACATTTATAAGTTAAAAAAGTAAACTTTTTACAAATATTATGAGTTACTTATGCAATTTTTTACTAGCCACATTTTATAACCCAAACTAACATTTTTTTTACCTTCAGGGCCAGTATTCATAAACATTCTTAGTGCAAAGAGTTGCTCCTAGTGACACAATTCTAAGAAATATAATGTTTAAACAACTTTTGAGTGGAACATTACGATTAGAACAGTACATATACAACTTAAGAAACAAGGGTGATGCTTTTCAAAGAATATGGATGCCTCTTATAGACCTCTGACCTTTTGGCAATCTTAGATGTACTTAATTGACAGCTTTTCTCTCTTCAGTGCATCTGTACTGTATTCTCAGTTTATTATATTTAAATACTATTGCTCTTATTTTTTATTTTACCATACTTGACCTTTATTAATGACAGTTTCTATTTTTTTAATGACACTTTCATGTATTTTAAAATCAGTAAACAGAAATGTGGGTGTTTCCACTTGAAAAAAATAAAAAGATACTAGTAATTCAGGAAGCATCTTAACCATTAAAAGAGGTCTTAAGTCCAAAATTGTTTTTTAAGCCTTTTAAGAGGCTTAAGAGTTTTTTAATGTTCATATCGGCAGCAGTTTCGGCAATACTGGCTCCTATCGGCCGATGAAATCAGTCAGACTCTACTTTTAGCCTTAAGATGTTTTGTGAATATAGGCCCAGAATACCAGTAATTCCTGGCGGGATCTTTTGATTCGTAACCACCCAACCAAACAGAACTGTGGAAGGAACTTTACGCACAAAAGCTGTTTTCTTCTGCTGTTTCTTATCTTTATGGATAGTGTTCAGCAAATACAACCTGAAAGGTGAAGGAAAAGATTTGAGTCATCCGTAATGGACACATTATACACATGTTAGCTAATCATTTCTTTATGACAGAATCTCATTACAGTCTCTTTCTCTCTCGCTATTGCTCTCTTGTCAGTCGTCAGGATTGCAGCGAGGGGTGACGACACATGAAATCATTCTCGTAATTACAGAACACCGATCGCTCGGATCCCAGCTGCCGCTAGGAGAAATTTCAGTACAGCAGAAAATTCCCAGAAATCTTTTTTTCTCCTGTGCTGCCGCTGGTTATATAAATGTACAGCTTAACTCGCTCCTGCAGCGCTGGGTTAATCTACAGCAGGAGAAACCAGGCGAGCACCCACAATGCATCTGATTATGCACAGAGCGGCGAGAGTTTGCCGTAAATGTGGGTCAAGACTGGTGTTTTTGTAAGATATGACGAGCCGAATGCATCGGCGCTACTGTGTTCTGTGCTCATTTATTTCTTGGTAGTTTGACGGTTTGCCTCTTTTATCTCGTATATCATGGAAAACAGCATTGCTGCTCTGTTGAAGGAGAAAAGAGTTGATGTACTATGTGGAAACACATGCCATTCACGACTCAAAAATTCATCCCCAGTCCAGCCAGAACTTCTATTGAAACTAAACCACATAGAAACGCTCAGTGTTTTTAATCACCGTGAGCCATTAACATACGGATCGGCCGTATTTACATATCAGTGCAGCCCAGGCTCGTTGAAAAAACATATCCATGGAGGCTCATCTGCAAAATCATCTTAGGTTGCTTCTGGCACATTTTGTGACACTTTCAAAGTGAAATGCCCTGGAGGCTTTTTAATCACGACTCATTTTGCACAGGACTTATACTCATCGCAAGTGCAGTCCTGTACCAGGTGAGCTCCATTAGGAAAATCATACATAAGTGTCAAATTGTATTAGTTTAAAAACCATGGACTTTGGGGAAAACATGTTTGATTGCTAGATTATCTGTCACTGTAGTCATAATTTGTGTGGTAAGCAGGGTTGCCAGGTTTTCACAATAAAACTAGCCCAAAACCAGCCCAGTCGCATTTCGAGGAGGGTTCCCTGTTAAAAATCACATTCCAGCATTGCAAAAAATGCTTTTCTTACTTAGATTTTTTGTCTTGTTTCCAGCCAAAATATTTAACAATTCTTAAATCAAGAAGGATTTTCTAGACAAGTAAAACTTATTGTCTTGTTTTCAGACAAAATATGTCAAAATTAAGTGAGTTTTTGCTTGAAACAAGCAAAATTATCTGCCAATGGGGTAAGAAAAATTATCTATCTTTCATCTTGAAATAAGATTATTTTTCTCACCCCATTGGCAGATTATTTTGCTCGTTTTAAGAAAAAACTCACTTAATTTTGACTTTTTTTTCTGAAAACAAGCCAATAATTTTTACTTGTCTAGAAAATCCTCCTTGATTTAAGATTTTTTAGATATTTTGGCTGGAAACAAGACAAAAAATCTAAGTAAGAAAAGCATTTTTCGAGTGAGGGTGTAAAATACACATTTTTTGGGGGGATTCCCTTTGGTAAATTCGAATTTCAGGGGCTAAATATGATGTTTTTGGGGTTGCTTCCATACATATCTGTGGTTGCTTCAACCCGCGGACATCAAAAACAACCCGCGGCAACAGTGTTAAAGCAGCCCAATTCCGCTGGAAAACAGTGGACTTGGCAACGCTGGTAGTAAGGAATAAAAGTTGCTGGTGTTTTGGTGTTCATTTCAGCTTTTTACCACAGCAAGTGATAACAGAGGACATTCACTTATAGGAATTTTAATTTACTAAGGCTGTCACTAACGATTATTTTTGTAATCGAGTAATCTGTTGATTATTCTAACAATTAATCGAGTAATTGGATAATTATAATTTTTGTTGTTGTTGTTTTAATAAGAGTATACCTAAGTGAACAATAGCCTTTAAAATGACTTAAAATACATATATAATAGCAATGAGGCAATAATAATTAGTACAAATAAAGTGTCAAAGGCAAATAATCATATGGTTTTATTGAACAAAAACTGTTAAAATACTTAATGCATTATAAACAATAGATCTAATGTACATTAGGCATTATATCAAATGCATGCAGAGGGTCTGACGATTGTTTTTACACTTTGCTGTGTGATATAATTTCACATTTGCGGGTTTCTCAGCAGCAGAAGTCGTCATAGTTGGGTTAACTTGAACAGCAGTGAATGGGAGAGTACCACAAATGTATTTTTTGCATTCCCATTTGCTCAAATAGCAAAAGAAAAACTGTTTTGATGACTGTTTTCATGACTTTCAATAAAAGGAAAAAATTGAGAGAGACTGATAACGGCACTCAAAAGAGAGAACGATGCCAAATTTACCATCCCTCCCATAGACGCGGCATTAGAAACACCCATTAACGCATTAGCATTAATTATTTTTTTGTATTTTGATGCAACGGTAATATAATACAAATTATAGTTGTTTTTTTTTTATGTATTATATTACCTTTGCATCAGAATACAAAAAACTAGTTAATATTAATAACTAAATATATAACTTTTAATTTGAATTTTCGATGAACAGATAATTTCAGCATAATTGCAGTGTTGCCAAGTCTGCGGTTTTCCTGTGTAATTGTTCTACTTTCATACTGTTGCTGCGGGTTGTCTTTCATGTTTGTGGGTTGAAGTGACCCAAATAACGTAATATTTAACACCTGGAATGCTAATTTTACCAGAGAAACCCAACCACAAACTGTACATTTTCCCCGGTGAAACGTGCTTTTTACCGGGGAACCCCCCTTGAAATGCGATTGGGCTACTTTTGGAAGGCAATTGGGCAGGTTTTGTTGTGATAACCTGGCAACCCTGAATAACTGAGAAAGATATGAATGTGTTTGCATAGGTTTATTGATTATTTACCTTACACATCTGATGAAATAGCGCATGTTGCATTCCTAGATGAACATTATAATAAACCCAAACAAACCCAAAATTACAACAACACACATATATTAAACCTGCATTGTATATATATGTATATAGGTTTTAAATAAGTTTAATATTTGGAATGCACTGCGCATTATGCTCCACTTCCAGTATTTAGCCATTTGGACAACACAGGCAAAATGCAGTCAAGGATTTTTTAAAAATCAAATATTTGAATAGAATCGAGGATGTAATATAACGTACAGTAAAAGAATTCATTTAATTCTAAGTGAAAGGGTAAAAAAAATGGTCATTAAAATGAAATTGTGGCTTTGTTTACTTCAGAAAAAGGTAAAAAGCAGTATGACCCCTTTAAACTTGACACAACATCTCTGTGTTTGCTGACGTCAAATCTAGACAAGTATACTGTGTCTCTGGTTGGGTTTGAATATAGAGTAGCAACATGACGTCTTGTGCTCATTTGGTATGTGTATGTACTGGTATTCCCTATGCTATTAGGACCAAATGTCCCCACAAGTATAGCAATGGCAGTAAATTTTGACATTGTGGGGATATTTTTAGGTCAAAGAGTAAATGTACAGCAGAAACCCCTATGGAATGAACCCACAAAACATGAAAACCAGTGTGTAAGTGTCTAGTTGCAAGCTCTCATGTTTACACACACACATATATATATATATATATATATATATATATATATACACATATATATATATATACACATATATATATATATATATATATATATATATATATATATATAATATATACACATGTATACATATATATACATATATACACTGCCGTTCAAAAGTTTGGGATCAGTAAGATTTTTAATGGTTCTTAAAGAAGTCTCTTACAATATAAAATAATGTTTTTTACTTCAATATACTTCAAAATATAATTTATTCCTTTGTTGCAAAGCTGAATTTTCATCAGCCATTACTCCAGTCTTAAGCGTCACATGATCCTTCAGAAATCATTCTAATATGCTGATTTATTATTAGAATTATCAATGATGTGCTGCCAAATATTTTTTGGGAACCTGTGATTCTTTTTTTCAGGATTGTTTGAAGAATAACAAGTTAAGAAGCATGTATTCAAAATACAACAATGTAAATCTATGCTATCATTTTTTGTTTTTTATTAATTTAACATATCCTTGGTGAATAAAAGTATTAATAAAAAAAAAAAAAAGAAAGATTAAAATTTACTGACCCCAAACTTTTGAACAGTAGTGTATATGTACAAACACACACACACACACACACACACATACACTAATAATACTATACAAGCGCCTGAAATAGGCTTGTATTATATAAGAAACTCTGGACTGTCCTGTCCTAGACCCAGCAATCTGGTACACATGCTGCTGCTTACTCAAACTCTGTGGCATGTGAGGGCAAAGTATGTAAATGCTTGAATGCGGCAAGCACATGTGAGAACACCTCCAGGTCACAAACGTGTGTCTTTGTATATGGGAGGACATGTCCAAAATCACTGAATTACTCAGGACCTATACTCTCTTAGACAGAGCAGCGCTATTAGCGATTGGGAATAAGGCCTGAATCATGATTTTTCACAAACTCTTGAACTCAAATGCTTCTATTTCCTGTGTTATACTGCATTACAGAATGTGGCACTACAGTTCATAGCACATGCTCCATTTGAGGCCTTTCTCTGGAAATTAGAAAAGGTTCATTTGAATTCTTCCCGACAAGTTTGATGGAATGTTGCAATGCTGCTAATTCTACATCTCTCTCACACACACACACACACACACACATATATATATATATATATTGCATCTGTCAACTCCCATTGTTTCCATGAGTTCTGTTGTTTTGGAAAACTACACTATAAAAAACAAAAAACACAATTTGTTGAGTCAACTTAAAGTAATTTGTTACCCTGCTGCCTTAAATTGTAAGTTCAGTAACTCAAATTTATTCAAGTTAAAATGTTAAGTTGTACTAAGTGACAACGTAGATAATGTTTGTTAAACTTAACAGCTGTTTGTTACTCGGCTGCCTTAAAATTTTAAGTTGAATCAACTCACATATCTAAGTTGTCACTTAGTGAAACATAAGATTTCAAGTTGAGTAACCTTTTTTGAGTTAAAATGTTAAGGCCACCAGATAACATTATTTTAAGTGGACTCAACAAATGTTTTTTTTTACAGTGTACTTCTGCGATATAGTAATTTGTTTTGGGGTTTTTTTTTTGCAATTGTTTTGTTTCTTGTTTGTTTGAATTTTTTTTTTTTTTTTTTTTTGTAATGTTTTTGTTCACTTTTTTGTTTTGTTGTAATATTTTGTTTTTATCTTTGTTGGTTGTTTTATGTTGTAAAGTTTTTGTTCATTTGTTTTGCTTTATCTTGTAATTGTTTTGTGATTTGTTTCTTGTTTGTTTTCTGTTTTGTTTTTACTGTTGTTATTTTTTTTTGTTTATGTTGTACTATTTTTGTTTGTTTTGCTTTATCTTGTAATTGTTTTATAATTTGTTTCTTGTTTGTTTTCTGTTTTGTTTTTACTGTTGTTATTTTTTTGTTTATGTTGTAATATTTTTGTTTGCTTTATCTTGTAATTGTTTTATGATTTTTTTCTTGTGTTCTGTTTTATTGTTTTTACTTTTGTTATAATTTTTTGTTTATGTTGT
The DNA here is from genome assembly GCA_033026305.1 of Cirrhinus molitorella. Taxonomy (NCBI): domain Eukaryota; kingdom Metazoa; phylum Chordata; class Actinopteri; order Cypriniformes; family Cyprinidae; genus Cirrhinus; species Cirrhinus molitorella. The sequence goes on along the minus strand of CM065127.1, from coordinate 38,496,953 downwards.
AATATTTGTGTTTATTTTGCTTTATCTTGTAATTGTTTTTTTTTTTACTTATTGTTTTTTTATGTTATAATGTTTTTGCCTGTTTTATGTTGTGGTGTTTTTCATGGCTTTACGTCATTATTTATTTTGTTTGACAGCTGTTATGCATGATGGCATGAGAGAGAAAAAGTTCAGGCAGTTCATAACAAAAAAAAAAAAAGAAATCAATGAGGTGCTAGTAATGTATTCTCCCTTTGTGTTGTTTTTCTGCCTCTGGTTTGCTCCTCCTCCTCGTCTGAACCCAATGTTCTGTCTCTCCTCCCCTGCTGAAACTTTACCTTTAACCTACATGAGGAAAATACTCTGTCTCTGTCTTTCTCTCCCCTTTTTTCTCCTCGCGTTCAGCTGGCAGTTTCAACCCCCTTCTTTTTCTCTCTGTTGTCTGCGGTTTTTCCTCGTGCAGTTTGCACGTGGGAGGAGTTCCCTGTAAGAATGTGTGTACACTCACACGCATATGGAAATGCATACTTCAACAGCCAGCCAGCGCAGTACAAAACAGGCCTGACAAATAGACCTCCCACTAAACAACTTAAGAAGCCTTGAGATTCTACAGACACTTATAAAGATTGTGTTTATGGAACGCTGATGAGCTTATATGTAAACATGGCAGGAATAAACAGGAACAAAATCATTATCTGCTGTTATGGTATTGCCAGCTTAGACTCTGTAGAGATCTGGCTCTTTGTTTCGTGAAGTCACGCGAGATTAACTATCAGCTGTTCGCTGGGGGTGACGCTAGCGCTGCACGCGGCTTTTCTCCGCCTTCTGTGCTGCTCTCGTGATTGACAGGAGCTTGGAAACTGCTGATTGGCCAGAAGTGCTCTGGCCCCTCCCACTGACTCAAAGAGCTGTGTTTGTGCTGTAAATGTAGAACATGAGAGAAGGGTGATGTCATAAGTGCACTTAATGAAGGCAAACAGAATGCCCCCTTCTTTGCTAGAGCTCTAGATCTTGGAGCCTGTTGCTACTCAGCTTCAAACTATTTATGGTCGTTATCAAAAATGATACCAGTATTCAAAAACAAATCAGAATTTTTACTGAATATGACATTTTAGTGATCCACTGCAAAAATGCTTTTCTTACTTAGACTTTTGTCTTGTTTCCAGCCAAAATATCTAAAAAATCTTAAATCAACAAGGATTTTCTAGACAAGAAAAAAATATTGGCTTGTTTACAGAAAAAAAACAAGTCAAAATTAAGTGGGTTTTTGCTTAGAACAAGCAAAATAATCTTATTTCAAGCAGAAAGCTAGATTATTTTGCTTACCCCATTGGCAGATTATTTAGCTTGTTTCAAGCAAAAGCTCACTTAATTTGAATGTATTTTGTCTGAAAACAAGACAACAATTTTTGCTTGTCTAGGAAATCCTTCTTGATTTAAGAATTGTTAGATATTTTAGCTGGAAACAAGACAAAAAACTAAGTAAGAAAAGCATTTTTTGCAGTGTGTTCATGCAAAATTATTTTGACATGACCCATCTCCAAGAAAACACAGCACTACTGCCTTAAATATTTTATTTGGCATTTTTTAGATTTTTTTTTTGTTCAAAAATTTTCAAAATTAAATTTTACTAACTTGAATATAGGTCTGCTCAGAAACCTAGTCGTATATACTTTTTGTTTAGCTTTTGGTAAATTGTGCTTTTAAGTTCAAGAACAAATGCCAGTAAATGCCTATATGTGACCCTAGGCCACAAAACCAGTCATAAGGGTCCATTTTTGGAAACTGAGATCATCTAAAAGCTGAATAAATAAGCTTTCCATTGATGTATGGTTTGTTAGAATCTAGGACAACATTTGGCCAATATTTGAAAATCTGTAATCTGAGGGTGTTAAAAAATCTAAATATTGAGAAAATCACCGTTAAAGTTGTCCAAATGAAGTTCCAGCAGTGCATATTACTTATCAAAATTAA